>KZ451903.1:3006712-3025627 GCA_002786265.1 Apostasia shenzhenica | reverse complement strand
AAGTAAAATATTATTTTTTATATTAAAATTTATGTAGAATAATTAAAATAATTTATTTATTATTATTATTGTTATTTTTTAAACTAGTACTATTTTGGTCCTGTTTTGGTCCTCGCGCCAAACAGGGCGTTAGTTTGAGTACAGTTTAAATTCAGCTTAAATTTATTTATTTTTATTTAATAATAAATTTAGAGGGTAGTTCAAAATTTTATCTTACATATAAAATATTTAAACTTTTATAATTACAATACATATCTAATAAATTAAATAAAATATAACACATTTATTTAAAAAAAATTTAATTTTAATAATAATAGAAAAAAGAAAAAGTTTAAGGAAAAATTGGCGATGTCAGCCAATCCTGATAGGCAGTAGATTTAAGTTATAATTCACTGGCAAATCATCTGAATTTCATTCTTAAATGAGTTTAGAGCAATCGATCGAATTACACCTAAAACCAAGTAGTTTTAGATGAGTTGAACAATTTCAAGCAAATAAAGTACTAGTCAGTAGTTTTTATCATATCATAGTTTTTTCTCTATTACATGACACATCATCTAGAGGTAAAAGAAAGAACTTATAATTAATATCTGGCCTAACAGGCAGTGTGGGCTGTTTGCCCATGCCACCTAACCATTCAGACATTTATGAGGGGACGTCTAATCTCAGTTACCCCACCTGCTTTTTTTTCATCATAAATATTAAAATTTAGAATGAGAAAGAGGATTCTCAACAAACAATCTAACAAGGCTCTAGCAACAAAACTATTGGCTAGCTCTGTTCTCCTACTCCTAAGTGCTTCAACTTCGAATGTTCAACTAAGTTTTTTCCCACGAAGCTTCCCTCTTTGATCCTCTCCCCTTTTAGAGGAACCCCAAACTAAAATTTTCTTTAAATAACGAAACTCCTTGAATCTTATGATTATTGATTTAGTAGATATTAAACAACTTGAGTTAATCATCTATTGAATTTGTGGGAATAATTTTCGATAAATAGGTTGTACATAGTTATGTTCTTAAATTTTATGATTGTAAACTACTTTAGTAATATTTTATGTTCTTGTGATGAAGTTTGAGGTTAAATTTTTTTATAAAAAATTTATGATTTTAACTGAACTAAACCAAATCAATCTTATTTTGTTGGTTTCAATTTTTAATTTTTTATTTCTTTGATTCAATTTTTTGGAATTTAAAACCGAACAAATTTTTTTCATTCAATTAATCAAATTGACCGAATTATAATCAAATGCACAGCTATAATGCCATACTCGAATTGTGTGAATGCTATTTATGATGGTTTGATAGAGATAGTGTTGATGCAAAAAATATGCCAAAATAGAATAAAATAAGACGATAATTTTTACGTAAAAATCTGAATATCTTACAGAAAAACCACGATGCCGTCTAGGTGATTTAAATCTACTAATCAAATTCCTTTTCTTATAAAGCTTGAAGGTCTCTAAATAAAAACTGAATAAGAGAATAAGTACATGAGAGAAAAAAAGAGCGATCTCTCCTGAGAAAGAATTCGAGAGCTTCTCCTCCTCACTTTTATTTATAGCTTGGAAAGGAGGGGACATAATAAGTACAGTCTGTCACATCTGACGTCTATTCCTGCAAAGGACGATTAGGCAGTGGATCTTCATGTCACCTCAAATACTGAGTTGACATAATAGTACAGAGGGTACGATCTGGTGATATATTCTTAAAGAGCTATTCGATAAGAAATATTCGACTAGGAGTATTGAAAAGATTCTAACAGATAGTTATATATATTATCTTTAAAAATATTTTATATAATTCTTCAAATGAGTATTTATGTGCAAAGGTGAGTAATATTTGTATCACTCATTTTAGAGATTAAGCGATTTATAATAATTTTCTAAATGGCACATATATATTTGTAGGATGGTTGATTCCTATAAGTGGATGTACCAAAGATTGATAGTTAATAATTGGCTAGGTAGATTAGTAGGAATACTAGGTAGTAGAAAGGAAGTGGAGTGAGGCAAGTATGTGTTCTAGGAGAAGCGAGTCGAGGCGTGGGATAAGTATGAGTAAATAGCTAATAGATAACAAGAAAAGTATGCGTACTTTTGTTTAAGCTGACTCCAATTCGTTCTGCTACAATTCTTATCAAATATCCTTACAATTGCATCTCAAGTATTTTTATTTTATAAATTTTACAAATTTATTCACAAAAAATAATCAAATAGATTAAGTTAGGAAATATAAAAAGTTAATAAGCATTTGTCAAATTCTCTCTTTCATATTCATAAACTTTAACTGGTTCAATCTCTTAATTCACCTATTGGATTAGTTTTAAGCCATGCCAACTTGATCAAACCTCATAAATAATTTAATATAGTCACAGATTAATAATTAACAAGGAGTTTAGTTTAGCGTTATGTTGGTATTACATCATATTATCTAGAGAAAATAATTATTTTATATAATGACTTGTATAAATAACTTTTTAAAAAATTATAAAATTATTATTCAAAATATAATATTTAGATATCATGACATTTAAATTACATGAAATAATACCAAAAAAAATATTAAACTAATTCCTCTTTAATGACAACATATTACGAATCATCGTTATATATATGCTTGATGCAAAAAAAGATAAACTTTACTTTCATCATAAATATTTGGAAATAATAATAAAATAGATATGTATGTATGTATATATGCATATTGGGTTTTTTTTTTATATTAACAATGAATTTTTTTTTCTAATTAGTCTTATTAAGGAGTGATCTTAGATAGAAAAATCGAGCTATTGGATCTTTCTTATGTACAAAGAGGAAGAGGAAGACTAAAAAAGACATGACAAGAAACTATAAGCAGTGATCTTAGTTATTTAAATTTAGATAACAATTTGATAATTAATAGAATGCAATGGAAATAAATTTATCAGTAAGTGTATTTGTTTGGATCTGCATAGTACACTTAAGAATCTCTCGTTCACCTCTTTTGTTTTATTCCGAAACATAATAAATATTCTATAAAAACACATAATAATTATTTCCCCTACACATAAATTAGTATACAAGCAAGATTCCCACTTCTAAATTGATCTGAATGATCTAAAGCTTTGGATTAATTATCTTGGAATAAATTAATCATTTTCATTTGTCATATAGATTTGGGCAGCCGGCAGCCGGCAGCCGGCGGCCGGCAGCCGGCGCCCGGGCTACCATCTTCGACGCGTGTGGTAGGAGGGGAGTGGGACCACCCTACTGATTATTGATTATTTGTTAGCTTGCAGCTGATTATAACTGCCACACAATTTTGTATATAAATTTATGATGAGGTGGTTCATTCTAGGGGCGGTAAAACGGGTCGGCAGAACGGGTTCGAGTCGAATCTAAATTTTATCCGATCCGAATAGCCTCAATTTGAATTTGACTCATTTATTAAATGAGTCAAAATTTATGACTCGAATCCGACCCGATTAATAAATTGGTGGGGTTGGCGTGTCGACGCCAACCCATTTATAGAGTATTTTTTGATAAATGCCCAACCCGAATCTGACCCCTTTAATAAACAGATCAAAATTTATGACCCATACTCGAAATTTTTAGGTCAAATTCGGATTGAGTTTACGGGTCGAGTCATATATTGCCAATACCCCTAGTTCATTCTACTTTTTCATAGTTGATCAGGATAAGACTGTCTGATAGTAAATCATGTTGTTCAACTGGAAATTGGATCGATAAAAAATTAGTTTTGGATCGGGATGAATATCGAACTATCTGATAGTGAAATCGGAGGGAAACCTCAAACCTCAGATTTTTTTGTTAGTCGAACAGATTACCGTGGTTAAAAGAGTTTCAAACACAGAAAACTCATCGGTTCATCTGATTGTAAAATTTATAGTCGGAGATATTTTAAATATTGCATATCTTTTAGTTTTTTAAATATTTTTTTCATTCCAGCGATGGTAATGCGCCGACCCGAAGAATGTCGGTGAGTGCTGTAGCGTCGGAACGAGAGATTGGCGTTGGGATGATCTCCGGGAGGACAGGTCTCCCGTCCCCCCAACCGCAGCGCGCTTCGAAAGTGCGCTGCGCTCATTGAAGCATGGTATAGTGTGTAGGGATTCTGCCGTCTCGAAGGCGTTTGGATCCCCGGGGAGCTCTCGCGGCCGCATAAGCTTTTAGGGGCCCTCGGTACTTCCGGGATTGCATCCCGCCGGGTATTTGATGGTACCCCCGAACAAATGTGAGGTTCCCGCGAGACTCTTGCGTCTCCAAGCAACCGCTCGAGAAAATTGCAGAAATGCTGTGGGGCAGGTCCCGGATGGCATTTCGTCGTCCCGAAGAACGTCGGTGAGTGTCGTAGCGTCGGAACGAGAGATTGACATTGCGATGATCTCCGGGAGGAGAGGTCTCCCGGCCCCCCAAACTCAGCGCTCTTCGAAAATGCGGTGCGCTCATTGAAGAATGGTATGGTGTGTGGGGATTCTGCCGTCTCGAAGGAGTTTTGTTTCCCCAGGAGATCTCGCAGTCGCGTAAGGTTTGGTTTGAACAAATTTATTAACTGATGCGGGAAAATTACTGTAAGAAAACCATAAGATTGAAAAAAAGAAATAATTAGAAAAGAGCGTTAAGTATAAAATATTACATATCTTGTGATTAGGCCCGTCAACGAATCAGATTTGAATTAGATTGGCCTCGACCTAGAAGACATCCAAATCAGATCAAAAAAGGGCACGGATCGAGGTCGACCCAGATTTGATCCATATATAACTCGTGATGGATCGAGTTTCCGGATCAAATTTTGGGTTGACTTGAAATTAATATTAACTATAATTTATTTATTTAAGTCATTAATTAAAGAGAGCTTTTCGTTAATTTTGAATTTATATATACAGAAATAATAATATTAATTAATCCATTATTTAGTTTATTATCAAATAAGTTATCATAAATATAAATTAAAAATATGAAAAATAAATAAGTAAATAATATACATTTCATATCATTTATTTTTATTAAAAAATAATTTTAATATACATAACTTAAAATATTTATGTATTATTTTAAATTATCAAAAAATTATATTAAGATTAATAACATATATCAAATATTATGAAAAAATAGGTACGTAGTCCTTAAAATAAAATATTATAAGCAAAATTATTATAAAATTAAAATATTAATAAAATCAGTCAAAAATAATTTAAATGTAATATAAATCAATAATATATAACTATCTAATAAAATTTTATATCACAAAAAATAAATAAAAAATTAACTTTAAGTTTTATATTTTATATTTATAGTTATTTACTTTAATAAAAAAAATAGTATTATTTACAAGAATAATAAAAATTATGTAATATTATTTAAAGAAAATCGGATCGAATCTTTATTAGATTGGATCAATGCTGCTAAATATATAAACAGAGTGGGTCAGATTTTAATTTAATACTTCAGATCAAAATTTGTTTTGTTTAATAAGATTATCAAATCGAAAATCGAATCGAGTCAGATCATGATCCGATCCGTTGACTGGCCTAATTGCTTGCGATGCATGGCCTAAGGAGACTTGGCCAAGCAGCATTATCTAATATTGAATCATTTGAGATAATAATGTTTAATTTATTTTTCCATTATTTTAAAGTAATTAACCACATATCAAATCCTCTACGTTATTGTATTATTCTTTATTTTAAGTTTATATTTTTGTTCTCTTTCAACTTAAATTTGTCACAAAATATGATAGATTCAATTTATTTTTATTTTTCTTCCCAACTGTATGCTGGGTTATAATTTGTATGAAGGCCCTTGAGGTATGGGAGGATTGAGGATAGGTCTTAAAAATTTTAAGTTTGTTTCACTTGGGTCCCAAAGGTAAGGGTGAAAATCTGTTTCATTTGATTGAAAAGTTGTTTTTCAATAAAAGAGAAAATATATATTAATTTAAAAGTTTAATATGATGTAAAATTATTTTAATATTAAAAAATATGTATAAAATAAAATAAAATTAGTTATAAAATTAATAGGAGCTAAAGAGAAACTTGAGCTTTAGATGAATGCTTTAGAATCTAAAAGTTTTCATCTTAATAGATAAAAAATTGAATATATGAAGTGCACATTTAGTTAAGAAAGAAATACTTATATTGGAGATGTGATAATTGATGATCAAATTATCAAGAAGAGTGAGCGCTTTACATACCTTGGATCAATCATACAAAATGATGGTGAAATAGATAATGACATTGCTAACAGGATTCAAGCAGGGATTGATAAAATGAAGAAATGCTTATGGCATGTTGTGCGATAGAAATATCACATCCAAAATCAAAGGTAAATTTTATAAAACTGTAGTAAGATCAAGGATGATATATGACTGAATGCTGGCATGCAAAAAGAAAATATATAAATAAAATGAATATACATGAAGAATAAAATGAGAAATGAGTATATCCGAAAAAAATTTGGTGTTGTACCAATTGAGGATAAAATTAGAAAAAATCAACTTAGATGATTTAGACATATAAATCATAGACAGATTGAAGCTTCAGTTAAAAAAATTGAGTTATTGATCTTGCCCATATACAAAGAGGAAGAGGAAGACCAAAGAAGATATGACAAGAAACTATAAGGAGTAATTTTAGTTACTTAGACTTAGATAAAAAATTGGTAATTAATAGAGCATAATGGAAATAAAAAATTTATGTAGTCGACTCCACCTAGTGGAATTAAGGCTTGGTTGTTATTGTTGTTATATTAGATGTAAAATAAAGTAAATTTTTAATATTAAAATTTATAATGAATGTGAAATAAATTTATTAAAATTTATAAATAATCTGAAGTATTAATAAAATATGAACCAATTAAATATTTATGTTATATTATCTAAATAATACAATTATTTAGTTGAATAAAATATATAAATAATTTTCTATAAAATTATAAAATTATTAGTTAAAAGATAAAATCTACATTACATAACATAACACTAAAATAATAATAAACTTAATACTTTCTTAATTAAATTTTATAATTATTTTTAGTAATTTTACTTGTGATAGAATTATTCATCTAAGGGGATATGAACAAATATTTTTAGTAAGAAAAAGAGCCCTTATAGGATTATGAAATTGTTTTGTAATTATTAAAATTACTTATAAACAATGATTAATATTTTATCTCTTTACAATTCCAAAAGAAATTACTTTTGACTAATTGCCATAATTAATGTCACAAGTTATTAGTGAGAAGAAAATTTCTTCCATATTCTTTGAACGGCGAAAAATATTCGAAAATGATTTATAAATAGGTAAATATTATCTAATGTTTTAAAATTTAAGAATAATTTCAAGTAGGTTCGTAATATTAAAAAGTTTTCAATAAAATTCATGAGATTGATATTAATATTTAATTAAGTCTTTTTTACTTAATTATTTTTATTTTTTTACTTATTTTAAAAATTAATATTTAAATTAAATATTTAAATATAAAATATCAAAAATTTCCTCAGTATCCCACATCCCATCTAATGTAAGCCTAAAATGTGGTAGTATGCATGCACAGCATCGGTGTGACTGCCCCGCTAAAATAATTTCAAAATTCTACAACTCATTTATATTCGATATATCCTAATAAATGAAATAAAATAACTTTAAATTTAGCTCGTAAAATGAATCAAAGAAATTTAAAGTCGAAGTTCCTCTCCACATCTATATGCTGGCTAGCATGTTGGGACAGACAAATCACTACTGTCGGTCTCTTCACTCTATCTCACGACAACTCTAACATTTTTACACATCTACTCCTCCTTTCGTTCTTTTAGTATGAAGTTGGAGTCCAAGATTTCAAATTTCAAACTCGAGTTCATAAATTTCTTCTATTTTATATAATCTTTATTTTTGTATAGTTAACTATATATTTTATTATATATATATATATAGTAGATGTGAAGAGTAGTTCTTTTCTATTCTAATCTATGCGATGGAATTCAAACTTCTTCAATTCTATTTATTATGAATTATATTCTAATTTCATTTGTTGCCATTTGTTGTTGTGTTGGTTAATGCCTCATCATTGATGATGTTTAATATTAATATTTATATTTCATTGATGTGTGATCATTATGTTGAAGCAAATCTTTCATTATTAATCTCAGCTTTCAGCTACAATCATCATGTTAATGGAGAAAGAGAGAGAGATTAAACTATCAATAAAACAAGAAAACGAATAAAATAAGAACTTTGGAAATCACGAAGCCGAAGGATCGAAACAATGATTAAATTAATTAACGGCGAAGAATAGGCTCGCCGGCGATGATATCATCACGTGCCGCCTAACCAGGACGGCACCGGCTCGTCGGTCTGTAGCCCACACCGCTTGCCTTCTTCGGCACCCCGCAACTGCCCGTTGAGGGACCAGCAGCGGAAGACGACGGAGCATTCCGGCAGCTCCCCAAGCCCCGCAAACAGCGCCTCTTCTTCATCGTCCATGGCCGCGCCGCTACCCGTTAGCTTGTGGCAGTCATCATCAGGCAGCAGCGTGGTTGCCGCCGCACCTAAGATTGATCCGTAGAGGTGGTCAGCCCCGGAAGCTTCCGCCGGCGATGTAGTGCACGGTGACCGGACCTCGCCGAACCAGTCGAACCCATCTGCCGGCATCACAAGTGCCGCCGGCTCTTCCACCACTAGATCGGAAAATTTCTCCTCTGAGTCAGCCGGGCTAGTACTGGTTGTAGTCGGCGGTTCTTCTTCGGCCGGTTGCTCTGATTCAGGCTCGCCGGCAGAAACACCGCCGGTGGCTGACGGATGGCTATGATGATCATCACGGTGGCGGCTGTGGTGGTGGTGCTTGGGGAGGGGCCAGGCGTGGTTATGATCGGAGGAGTAGGTGACGATGAAGGTAGAGGGATCCACGCGGCTCCTCTCCACCTGCTTCCTCGCCGGGCACCCCTTGGAGCTGCTGCATTTGTAGTACCCCCTGCATCGTCTCCCACAAGAATAATTTGTGATCAATAAATAAGTTTAATTCATTAACTTTAATATCATTAATATTTATTTATAACATTTATAGAATTTGATTATTTTTATTTCTAGATTAAATTAAAGTTTCTAAAAAATTATTCAGTTAAACTGACAAAATTAAATTGATTAGATGATGAACAAACCCGATTCAACATCAGTTTTGAAAATTTTGAGTTGGATCAAATCTCACTATAAGAGAAAGCTTAGATATGCAGAGGCGAGAGAGGCGAGCTCACCTTGGGTAAGGCGACCCCTTGATCGGTTTCTGCCCGTACTTGCGCCAGGACCACGAGTCCGCCGGCGGGTTGTGGTCGCCGGAGCCTTTCGTCCTTGCGCCATCCTTCTCCGGCGCCGGCACGGCCATGACCCGCTTCCGAACAGAGCGCCGGCTGCCCCGCCCAACAATATCAAGCTAGTGAGAGGAGAAACATCAACAAGGAAACTTCAGATGTGTTGATCGGTTAGGACCCACCTTTTCTTAGAGGAGGAGGAGGCCTGGAAGTGATCGTCGGCGGGGAAGGGGGTGGCCTGCGCTGGCGAGACTCCGGATTCTTCATATTCTTCCATGAATGACAGAAGAGAGCTTATCTGGAGGTAGAGATGAAGATTAATTAGCAGACGAAGGAGAGAAATGGTGAGGTTTGTTGCATTTAATGAGGGCCGAGGGGGAGCAGTTCGGTAGTCTTGATTTGTTCATATCAGTAAAAATAATTATTTATTTCTTTCAAATCATATTGTTAAGGGTAAATTAATTGAATATATTTATTTATTTATTTATGAGAGGGTAAATTACATATAGATTTCAAATCTTTTATGTTCTTGCATAACAGTCTATAGAATTTGAATCGAATGCCTGAATTCCAATTCAGTTTGATTCGTAACTTATTAATTTACTGATTTTCTTATTTTCCCTCATTAAACTTTATTTATCGTTATAATACTGAATAATACGAGCAACCTCTCATCGGCCACTCTTGTCAGTCGTCTCATTAGGTGAGGAAGAGAGAGGAAGAGAGAGATAGAGAGAGAGAGGAGGAGGGGGCAGGTGGCTATAGATAATTGCTCTGGAATTAGTTATGTTTATTTGATTTCTCAAAATTTGAAGCATTATATTGCTTTAGAAAATATTTAAATTCATAGGGAATCAACTAAATAAGAGAGAAAACTCTTAAAACCGATAGAGGCCATAAATATTTATTAGAGCGATTCAGAAATCCATGTAATGAAAGAGATATAGCAAGGCAGTTAACTATTCTAACTGTCTCTTAGTAAAATGGTGTTAACTATCTTTTCTCTCAGTAAAATGATATCATTGAAAGAAAGAATAGAACTTTACTTGACAGGATTCATTCGATGATGATTTAAGTAAATTTTGAAGAAACAGGTGTTTCTACAACTCTACCATCTGGACAATTCTGTTCCACTTAATCCTTTTTTCATGGCCACATATTTTTACGGTTAAGGAATGAGGAATCTTTCTCCTGTTACATGAATCATTAAATGTTTCATTTCATCCAGAAAAAGCTATCACTTTCTCAACAATGTCTTTGTCATTTGACCCAATAACGTTCCGTTAGATAGGAACATATTTGATAAATACTGATAACTCTTGGAAAAAGAAAAAAAATGGGAAAGTTGTATTAGAACGGAAAGATCCATTAGACAATGAACCATAAGAACATATTTACTAATTTTGTATTGGAGAGATATTTTGCTAACCACCGTATGTGTACTTAATTGTATATATGCTGCAAAGTCTATCAAACAACTCCAGATGAGATGTGGACTAATTTAAAACTTGTTTTAACAATTTTCTTTTCAATTAATCCACCGAGGGAGTCAATACTTCACCAAGCAAGGATAGTGAGAGCAAAATTCTTAGCGTGAGTTATCCCAGAAAAGAAATGAGTACTTTAACAAAACTCCACGTAAAAGTACTCATAGTTTGATTCCACATTGTAAATTTGCCATCGAAGATCAGGCATTTATAATTAAAACCTCTAAGTGATGATGAATTTCAAAAAACCTCTAAGTGATGATGGACCAAAATTTATTCAAGAAGCATTTTCTGGTATTTGATGTAGGTAAATGAAAGTTTGTGATGTAGCAAGAAATGAATTTAATGAAAGTAATTCAAGTTTGGGTTTTGGTTGATCTACTTTTAAGTAGAAATTCTATTCTAAATAAATGAGTTTTCAAAATTAAAAGAAAGACTGATGGATCAATTGAGAGATATAAAATATGTTTAATAGCAAAAAGCTCTACACGGTAGCGTGAGATTGATTACGAGGATACATTCTGACCGGTTATGAAAATAACCTTTTTTGAATAATTTTAACTATTGGCACTAATTTAGATCTTGAATTACATTATCTAGATGTTAAGACTATATTTTTGAATGGTAATTTAAATGAAGAAATCTATATGCCTTCAGTTAGTAGACTGTGTCCAATGAACAAGAGCATAATATTTGTAAACTTCACAAGTTCATATATGAACTTAAATAGGCATTTAAATAGTGGAATTTTAAATTTCTCAAAACTATCTTAGTAAATGAATTCTCAATGTAAGATGAAGATCACTGTGAATATCATAAATAAATAAAAGATAAAATAATAATATTTTCATTGTATATCAATGATATACTCCTAACTAGTAATAATAAAGATCTAATAAAGAGCCCGAAACTTTAGTTATCCTCTAAGTTTGAGATAAAATATAGGAGAAGCAAACTATACTACTGTTGTAAATATCACTAGAACTAGATTCAAGAAAATGTTAGAACTTTTGCAGAAGACCTATATTAAGAAAATATTGGAGAAATTTAACTTGGTTTATTGTGTGGAAACCCTAATGAAAAAAAATATATGCTTGAGTCGAGATTTGTATTTAGTGACTCAAATTGAGAAGAATAAAATGTTTAAAATTCGATATGCAAGTGCAATTAGAAGTCATATATACAATAATGTGCACCCGACTTGATGTTTGCCATAAAGTTGGGATGATTGGTTGCCATTAGGGGATCGAATCCTAGAGATGCACATTAGAAGGCAATCAAAAAAATTTTCATATACTTTAAAGGAACAACATATTACATATTATGATATAGATAAGAGTTACATTTAATTTGATATATTGCATGGTGCTGATTGGGCTGAGGATCTAAATAAATGCAGGTCTACCTCAGGCTAAGTATTCTTGCTGAATAGTGGTCCTATATCATGGAGTAGCAAGTTGTATTGTGTATGTTTATCTATTATAGAGGCTCAATATTAATATCAATGATTCTATGATAGTGTATTATGATAGCATGGCTGCATTAATAGCTTATGCTAAGGATCGATCTTAAGTTCTATGGAAGAATTAAGCATATCAAACTGATGAGATATCATTATTTGAGAGATATGATATAAAAAGAGGCGATCTTGTGACCCATTTCAATAAGATTAATGTTAGTTGATCCTTTACAAAAGCTTTAACAAAGGATCACTTTTGCATGCATGCAAAAGTCTTTTGGACTAAGAAGAATGTAATTTTTTTGTTATGTGTAAGCCACTATTGACTGTATGATTAATGATAAGTTTATTTGGATTTGATAATATTTATTTGTTTGAATATAATTTTCTAGTACTAGCACAGTAAAAGTAGTATGCCTATAAAATTTACAAATAATCTTTCACATGAACATTAATCTCCTCCTTTATTGAACGAGAATTTTTGGTAGGAATAGCTTGTTGCAATAAGAGGGGTTGAAATATAATCCAATAGTGATTATTTTGTGTGCAACTAAGAACATAGAGACCCTTATACGTTAATCAAATTTAGGTAGTCACCTTAGTCAGATGTAGGCATATATATATATATATATATATATATGATATAAATAGAATATAATTTTTGATATATAAGACGACATAAATTTACTTATTATTTATGAAATCTAAGGAGGTTAAGTGAGAATACAATGGTTAGTTGCATTTGACACCATTATATCACTAGTAGAGGAAAGCTGTTTTACGACGGTTAAAAATCGCCTTCAAATATTAACACAACCGCTGCGTATTCAAACGTCGTAGTAGCTAACAGGGATTTGACGGCGGTTTGGACCGCCGTAAAAGAAAACTTTAAACGACGGTTGATACGGGTCAACCGCCGTTGTAGTATAACTATAGACGACGGTTCTCTTTGGAAACATATGATGATGTTATGTAAAGAAACTGTTTCTTTATGTTAAAAATAAAACATATCTCCAAATAGAATAACTAATATCTATTATCTAAAGCATTTGATTCAGTAAAGTACTGTAGGGACATTCCTATCCTACGGAGTAGCAACCTTTTGTTGCTGAACATCACTATTAGAAACTTTGAGAAATGTGATGATCATTTTTGCTATAATAAGATATATTTACGTTTACATTTATTCCAACACGAACAATATAAGCAATAGAACAACCAACTTCAAGGTGTAATACATTAGTAATGTACAATAATAATGTTACAAAAAAGTAGATATTAATAATGCACCACTCTATTTTTTATATATTGAGTAGGCCCACATAAAATTTGGGTTCAAACTTCAGTGAAGGGTTGATATCTCATTGAATTTAAATGAGTAAAAGGCAACTAAAAATAAAAAAAAAATTGGAATTAGAATTGGCCATAATTCAATCTAACTCAAATTAATTCAATTTTGAATTAACTCAAATCTTATGCTAAAAATCATAATCACTTTTTACATTTAAGATAATATGATTTCTAGTTTGGAGGAGAATAATTTTATGTTCTTTTTATTATGTTGTTAGCTTTTTTTTTTCATTTGCAGAACATTGCACGAACAAATGAAACATTAGTTTCTGTGATTTTTCATGAAGTAGTCGGCGTTTAGGACCAGCTTTGAAGTGAATGAATTCGAAAGAATGAAGAAGAAAGGAAGGGGAAAAAACTGGACAGAAAACTTCCTTGAATACTCTATTTTACCTATAAACTTATTATGCCAACTTATAATTGAAAATATTTTACATAAATATTATATATATTTTTTTCGAGTTAATTCTAATTATACTTTAAGTGAGTAAAGATTTATTTGAAATCAGCTCAATATAAACTGACTCGCAGCCTCACAGGCTTTTAACTCATAGTTCAATTTGAAGATTTTGAATTGATTAGGGAATTCATGAAGTTTCAAATCCAACTTTTCGTTTTGTTCGAGTTTTTCTTTTTGATAAAAATATATATATTTTTTATTTTTAAATTTAATAAAAAAAAATTATTTTAATATTAGAAAGTACATAAAGTATGAAATACTTTTAATTTTAACATTCATATTGTGTTGAATGTGAAATAAATTTAATTTTTATAGTTAAAATTTGTGTTTAGTAAAAAAAAATGCCTTGAACTAAATGAGACAAATGTACGTACATTCACACTATAAATTTTCAGTAAATTTCAAGTGACTGATTCCATATTGATTAATATTTTGTTTAGTTTTGTTCAAAAAATGGTAATAAATAAACAGGCATTCAAAATTGACTGCTTAAATTAAGATTTTTTTTTCTCTCTAAAAAAAAATTTTTTTTTAGCCTCATTTTAAGATCGTGCCAAAAGATAAGGACTTCTTCATTAATTATAAATTTATAATACAACAAAGCTGGTTAAATTTAACGCTTCTGACAAAAAAAAAGGAAACAATTTTAACATACGTTGGAGTCAGCAAAATAAATAATTTCATATTTTCCTCATTCTTTCATAAAATTACTAACATATAACCTTAACACAAATAATAATAATAATAATAATAATAATAATAATAATAAAGACAGCTAATCCTTTATTCATCAGGTGGATCGAGGACTTGATTAAGGGTGTTAATACGGATCGAAGATCGAAAATCGATCGAAAATTGAATCGATTTTAGATCGAATCGAAACTGAGTCGATCTAAATGACCCCACTAACGAGCTAAAAGTTCTAGGGGTGGCAATCTATACCCGTATCCGATTAAATCGCCCCAACCCGCCCCTAATGGGATGGGTATGGGTACTAAAATTTACTCGTGACCCGCAACTCGCCCCGTCCTGTTATGAAATGGGACGGGTACGGTTATGAATCAACTATACCCGCCCCGCCCCGCTCCGTTATGTATATATTTTTATATATTTTTATATAGACTTATATAGAATCAAATAAAAAGAGTGCATTGAAAATGAAGAAATGTAAGGCCTTATTTTCATAGTGTAATATTCACCATGTAGCTATGATTTTTGGTGTTTTAAATAGAGTAAAATAATTCGATTTTCATTAACATTAGTGTATATTCAATTGAATAATGTCAATATAATATTACATCATTATAAAATTATTGGTATTCTATAAAAATTAGTTAATATATAATAAATTATTATAAATGCTAGTATTCTACTCGAATAAATTTAAATATTATTGAATAATTATATAATTACTGATGTACTGAACATATGTAATAATTGATCTTTACATATATATTGCCATTGATCTAACAAGAAATAGTTATATAATTGCTAATTAATATTCATTTAAACTACATTAATATGCAAGAAATAAGTCTCTAAAACTTTTATTCGATAGAATTACATCGATATATTATCAAATAATTATTTAATTTTTAGTTTTCAATTCAATACATCGACATAATATTAAATTGGTATATAATACTAGCATTTAATTTATATACATTAAAATATCATCTAATAATTATATTATTACTAGTATTTAGCAAAAATAACTTATAAATCAATCTTCAAATACATGTAAATAGTGTAAAATCATTGATATAATCATGAATATTTGTGTAATTGCTAATTTATAGTTAAAATATATTAATATTATTAACGTGAGAAACATGGGGTCTCAGAAGAGAGAAAAATGGAGAGTCCCGAGAGACGGCGGCACGCAGTGAGTTAAGCCTGTCGACTGAAGTTTAGATGAGAATAATATGTATCCAGGATAGACGCAGGTGTTTAAGGTAGTTCAGGAAAGAAATCCCCTACGTCCACCGAGTGGTCAGCGAGAGATGATTTTATTAAAGAAAGGAAAGAGAAGGTCGAAAAGACCAATACTAAGAATGAAAAAGGAGGGAGAGAGCTTTTTTTTATCTTAAGCTCTTAATACAGAGATGATAGAGGAAGGATTCTGCTCTTCTTGCCATCCTTCTGGTTTGTCTTTTCGATCTATTATGTTTCCTTGAAGCCTATTCAAGGGTATTTATAGGCTGCGGATAGTGTAACTCCGTCCTAATTTTTCAGAAGAAAAATGAGTAAACAAATGCTGAGCCCATGCTACTGTCGGCCATTGGGGGAGGCAGAGATAGTGAAAGGAGAGCATGACTTTTTGATCTTGGCTTCTAGGGATTCGTGAGGACTGGAGCATATGGGTTTTTGATTTGCGCATCTGGAAAAAATATTCTGTACTAGAAATGAGGCGGTTAGATCACGCCGACTGCGACAGGTGCAGCCGAGGAACATTATCATCGATGTTGCTAAAGAATGATTCTGGATAGTCATGGACGAGGTTTGAACGAACCCGCGTGGCCGAGGTCTGACCAAGGTTTGAGACTTGCGAGAATAAAAGCATTTAAATAAAAAGTTAGTGCTACCTGGAAGCCACGTGTACGGTCGTGATGCAGCGCTGAAACCACGTGTTAACAAATATATAACAAATTAGTTTCTAAAACTGAGCATTTGGTTAAAATACATCAATATATTATCAAATAGTTAAATTATTATTGGTTTTAAATAAAATACCTTTATATATATATATCAAATTAATCTTTAAACATGTATATTCAATTGAAAAATATCTATATAACTTTAAGTCATTGTATAATAATAATTTCTTTATTAAAAGTTACTTATATGTAATGAACTGATGTTTAAATGCTAGTATTTGATTCAAATAAGTTCAAATATCATGAATAGTCATATTATTGCCATTATGCAGTTAAAATACTTGATATGTCATAAATGGTATCTAAAAAAGTATTTTCTACTTAAATTCGTTGATGTAATAATAAGTAATTATATAATTACACGAATTTATGTAAAATGCATTGACATACACTAAATTTATCACTAAAAGCTTGTATCAAATAATTATATAATTGCTAGTTTTCAAATAAAATATCAAGATATGCACTGAATTGGACTCCAAACGCATGTATTAAATTGAAATATATCGGTATAACATTAAATTTATCTAATTTAGTATTTAATTTAAATACATTGAAATGTTATCAAATACTTGTATCATTGCCTATATTAGATAAAATAATTTGATATATAATGAATCAATTTGTAAATGATCTCTAAATGCACGTTTTCAATTGAAAATGTCGATATAACATTGAATTATTCTAAAATTATTAGTATTCTATAATAATCTATTTTCTAAGTGCTAGTAATTTATTCATGTAAGTTCAAAGATTTCTGAATAGCTGGATTAGAACTAGTATTCAAAGAAAAAAATTTGATATTTAATACAATAGTCTCTAGATACTTATTTTCTGTTTAAATTTATCGATATCACAAAAAATAGTTATGTAAATTACCCATATTCATCTAAAATATATTGAACTGCAACACATCAGTTTCCAAAAGCAGGTATTTAGTTGAATTACATTTATATATTGATAATTTATCAAATTGTTAAATAATAATTATTTTTTATTAAAATACCATCCATGGTATATATTAAATTAGTCACTAAATAAGTGTACACAGTTTATAGACATTGATATAACATTGAAGCCTTGTAAAATTATTGGTATTTTTTGAAAATCTGTTGATATATAATAAATTAATATCTAAATACTAATATTCTGTTCAAATAAGTTTAAATATCACTAAATAGTTGTATAATTAGTAGTATTTTATTAAAATAACTTGATATGTAACAGATCGGTTGCTCAATATGTGTTTTCAACTAAAATTTATAAATATAACAATAAATAATTGTACAATTACTTATATATGAAAATCCAACCTCCAAATGCAAGCAGTTCATTTAAATACATTAGAATATCATTCATTGTCAATACTTTATGAAAATCCATTAATATATAATGAATTGTTACTATTTTATGAAAATCCATTAATATGTAAAAAATTGTTGTCTAAATTTGAATATTCTGCACAAATAAGTTCAAATATTATCGAATATCAATATAATTGCCAGTTTTGGATAAACTATTTGGTATGTAACAAATCGGTCTTTATATTCGTGTTTTTAATAGAAAGTCATCGATATAATAATAAATAGTCATATAATTAGCAATATTAAGTTACAATATATTAATATAAAACGAATCAGTCTCTAGAAGTATATATTTGATTGAATTACATCAATATATTACCTAATAGTTACATAATTGCTAGTTTTCATTTACAATACATTGATATGTATCGAACTGATTTCTAAATTAATAAATTCAGTTGAAATATATTAATATAACATCGAATTGGTGTCTAATATAAATTTTTTATTAAAATATCACCGAATAATTGTATGATTTCCCATATTTAGATAAAATAATTTGATATATAATAAATCTATTTGTAAATATGTATATTTTACATAAATTAATTAATATTATAATAAAAAATTGTGTATTATTAGTATTTAGTTATAACATATTAATATGTAATTAATCAATGACTAAAAATATGAATTCACTTGAAATATATATATATATATATATATATACTATTTTATAAATATTACATTGGATTAACCATAAGATATTCTGTAATAACATATACAGTTTCTCCCATTATATAGATTTTTCTATTCTTATTAAGTATTAGATAAGATTTCATCTTTTGCAAGTGCCTAAAATCTTGCTATTTAATGACTTTAATAAGAAAACTTATCTG
>KZ451903.1:2911169-2988169 GCA_002786265.1 Apostasia shenzhenica | reverse complement strand
TTTCGCGAGTATTCATTTGATTGTGTTTTAATATAATAAATACAATTATACATCTTTTTGTTAGTATATCGATCAATTTTAAGAGAATAGGCTCTTTTAGAGATTGATTTATGACATATCCCAGGCCCTCCGCCGGATTCTAGAGTCTCCTGGGATACATCAGGGCCCCACCTGCTTCGATGCCATTAGCGCAAAGCTTGTGGAGAGGGCTGGTTTCCAGTTCTGCTTCATGGGCGGTGGTTCTCCATACCTAGAAATTCATTACGCTGCTTCTGTAGTACTGCATCGATTCTCATAGTCCAGTCACTGTATCCGAAGCTTCTCTGTTTAATGTTGATTATTTATCTTTTCTTTTTTATGTCAATCGACTGAAAATGAACCAGCATGGTGCATAGCTTATAATTATCCAGTAAATGAGGCATTTCACTGTAAATGTGTTCCTATTCGATTTTCAAAGTAAACCTTGATCCCTACTTAGAAGAGGTGGATCTCTGAGGTGATGTGAAATTAGTCATCTATCTAGAAATGATGCCTTTTTGAGAAGATAACCAGGCTGGCCAACAAAATCTAGCTTACAAGATGACTACTGCAGACTGAGATGAAACTTTTGTTATTTATGCTTTCACAAGAATTGGATTGCTATGTATATGAGATGAATCACTGAAGTGATTAGCATGTTTTGCTGGACATTTATATTGAAGCGCTTATGGAAATTCTTCTGTTTCCTAATTCAATTATGCCCTTCAAAACTATTCCTTTCCAAATTCACTTGCAATACTTCTTAGCATAGCTGCTAGTATGTGTTGGCAACTTGGACAGGAATATGTTCGTAGATGAAACATGTAAATGTTTACACAAGTATAGGTACACTGAGATGTCTAGATGTCTACAATGGAAATCCCTTAGAAAGCCAGTGCTTTCATCTTTCATCATTTGTCAAGTTAAATCTCACTATAGATGTGTTTATTTTGAGGGTAAATTGCAAGTAGATCTCTCATATTTGGCCATATGTGCAAGTAAATTCTTTACAAATTACTCAACTTATGCCAGACATGACTGTTATGAAGTAAAGGCTAGAGCTGATGGAACAACAGAACAACTATTTGAAAAACATTTTGCATCAGTTGATCATTTTATATGGTGTCATTGCTTGTGTTGTATTGTTTAAATGAAAGTTAACATTGTTATGTACTTTTGTTCTATTGTGTAATTGATATAAAATGAGGTTTTGCTTGCCTATTTCTAATATGTTCCAAGATAGAATCCTTATGTGATGCTAATTACGAAGATCATTTTAAAATTGTTTCATTTAATTATTGAGCTTTACTGACTCAAGCAATAAAGAAGTTTCACACTTCAAATACAACTAATTACTATGGCTACACAGATAACACTTGAGCTTTACTAAGATTACAAATTCATCTATCAACGTTTATTGCAGGGGATTACTAAGAGCAAATGAAACTAAAACATTTGAAACCCACATCTTCACTACAAGTGATAAGAAATACATTTGAAATTCAAAGGACTATGAACTTGCAACTCATAATGTGACGCCAGTGGCCAAAGAGGGTGAAGAGTGATTGCTAGGTGATGTCCTAAGAGAAAGTAAATATTTATGTTTGATTTAAGATGCACATTAAGTTAGACTTTATTTCAATGAACTTTATTTAAGTTAAAATATATTTCAGATATGGTTTACTTAAATAAAATATATGAGTTTTTAAGTAGAGTGTGCTGGTTGAAAAATTAAAAGGGCATTTACCTGCATGCCACACAAACTTTTTAAAATTACATTACACTTTCTTCACAAAATTTACACTATAGATTATGAAGAAAGTGTGTGTGATATAATATATGAAGTTTTATGTGGCATGTGAGTAATTATTCTAAAATTAAAATATATAAGTGTGTATTATATAATATTTAATTTTAAAGTGTTTAATAAATAAATATTAAAGTTTTTTTGTTAAAAGCTAACAATTTTTTTTTTTGGCTGCACTGCCTTGTTCAATTTTTGTTGGTGGGCTTCTGTAGACCTTACAGCACGCAAAGCAAAAAGAGAGAGGCCCGTTTCCTAGCGCAGTCCGAATTCTGAACTCTGCGCCTTTCTTCTTCCTCCGCGGAACTCTTCCGGGCGCTCCCGGCGCGCATGGAGGACGAGCTCCTTCAAAGAGTTCTGGAAGGAGGAGGCCGAGACCTTTACTTCTCCTCACCTGCCTCTCCGCCGCCCGGCAACCCTTCCTCCTCCTCCACCGTTGCTTCGGCCTCGTCTTCCTCTATCCTGCAGTCCCTCCCTCTTCACGTGGTAAGATCTGCACCCTCCAGCTCTATCCTGCAATTTCATTCCTCTGTAGCTAATGAGATATGTTTTCAGTCCTTCGATCATGGTTACTATCTCTTGGTGAAGGCCATCCAGGAGCTCCGAGAGAGAAAAGAGGGTCGCGCTGTCACCGTCGGCATCGGTGGCCCCAACGGCTCCGGGAAGACGAGGTGAAAACGCTGTTGTCCAGAACCAATATCTTCCATCTCCCCGATCAATGTGAAGGACTTTTTGTATTCTCTTTGTTCGTGTCTGATCTGCGCTTGAATTTGGTTGCCTTGATAGTTTGGCTGAGAAGGTGTCGTCGCTCCTCGGATGTCTTGTCATTTCTATGGAAAACTATCGTAATGGAGTCGACGATGGGAATGACCTGGATTCGATAGATTTTAGTACGCTTGTCCAGAATCTTCAGGTTTTAGTCATTTTCAACTCGCTTCTCTTTCTAAGTTTGGATTTTTATGAGGATTGGTTTTTGAAATTGTGTGTTCTTAACTGTGATGTTTAAAAAAAGAAAAAGAAAAAAAAGAAATAGTCTGTGATGTTTCTTGTTTCTGTTCAGCTTGATGAGTTGGCCTGATTGTTTGGCTTCTTATGACTAGGGTTTGGTTAAGGGGAAGGAAACTCTTGTTCCATTGTTTGATTTCCAAGAGAAAAGACGTGTGGGTCGGAAGCTTATAAAAGTTTCATCATCTGGGGTGGTAGATTCCTATCTATTATATTTGGTTTCCATTGTGTTTATAACTGCATCACTGTATTAAATCCTTCTTCTAGGTGATTGTTGATGGTGCATATGCATTGCATTCAACTCTTAGGTCACTGCTTGACATTAGGGTTGCTGTGGTAAGGACTTGTGGGTTTGATTATCTCTCATTTAGGTGAAACACAAATTTTGTTTTTTGTTCACCTCAGTATATCCTGCAACTCAGGTTGGAGGAGTTCATTTTAGTCTCCTTTCGAAAGTTCGGCGTGACATAGGAGACTCCTGTTCACTGGACTACCTTATTGACAGCATATTTCCTCTTTTCAGAAAGCATATTGAACCAGACCTCCATCATGCCCAGGTCATCAACTGTTTTTGTTCTTGAATAATTTTGGCGACATATAGTTTTCTGTTGCTAACTTCTTGTTTGGCCTTGACTGGTGATTCTGCAGATCAGAATCAACAATAGCTTTGTTTCATCTTTCAGAGATGCTTATTACAAACTGAAGTGCAGAAGTGAGGTGTGTATATCGACTGTGAATCTTCCAAATTAAATAAGGAAAATAATCTGTTGACATGCACGGCTATAGTCTTTTGTAAAACTGTAATAAGTTCTATGTAAGTCCACAACCACGAAACCCTAAATTGTTTTCTTCTTTCCGCAGTAAGAATTCCTGCAGATTGTGACCTTGTATGCATGAGATGTATTTCCTCACTATATAGGGAAATGCTAGAAAGAAGAACGTATCAGAGGTTGATGTTAGAGCTCTTTGTTCACTTTCTGCTGGCATGTACACTTTGGTTGATGAAAGATTGACCTTGAAATTTTCAGGGATTACTTATCCTCTTTTGATAACTGCCAAAATAAAGGCAATTTATAAAAAACAAAATCTTGTATTGTTGTATCAACCCTTTTTTTGAAGCTTTTATATCAACCCTTTGACGTACATCTTGATGCATGTACTTGTTGTTCCATCATTGAATCTTTTAGATGATTAATCTTTGGGCAGTCTGGTAGAGGACACATGACCTACTTTTCTGATCAACATAAAGTGGAAACTGAGAAGTAAGTTCTTGGAGGCAGTCTTTTCCTTTGTCAATTTTACTTGTGTTTATTTTACTACTTTGTTTTCTACATATGTATTGTGAATTTTCATCAAATTCCAGCTTTATCGAGATGTATCTCCGCCCACCACGTGCAAGTGAGGAAGGACAAATAAATGATTGGATTAAGGTTCGGCAGTGCGGTATAAGGTATTATCTTTCTTTGGGCGATCAGAGGATTGTTGACAAGAACTACATTATCCGGCCAAAAGCTGAATTTGAGGTAAATCCGAAGCGTCAACATCTCTTTAAAATTATCTCTTGCAAGCCTCTTAATATATGCTTTTAGCTGCCAAGGAACTCTGTCGCTAATGTCTTGAGATTCTTTGCAATTTAATTAGACAAGTTCCATTTTGTCCCTAATTTTAAAGCTGAAGTCAATTTTCAGAATTAACCCTGTTCATTATTGTAATCTGGTTTGCAGTTATGCTTGTAACATTGAATTTCTGTACTTGCGTAATGAGGATGTATTAAAAAAGTAAATAACTCTGTATCAAGGATATAAATTAGCAAGATACTGAAACTTCAAAAACTAAAAAGGAAAGAACAGGTTTTTTGACACTATGGAGCCTTTCATAATAGGATCCCCATGTCATCTTCCATAAAGTTTAACTCGAAAACTTCCCACTAGTCTTTGCACTTTTTATTCTTATGAGTGGAACCATGGTTTTAATCCCGTTTGGAAATAGCTTAGAAGATTGGGAAACTTAGTTGTACAATTCAGGGTTATGTTGTGGTTGCTTGTGAACAGTTAACTGTAAATTAACGTAAGGACCCAATGTTACCTTAGGTCAAACATTACTTCCCAAGAACTAACTGTGGAGATCTAGATGAAAATTTACAGTTAATGTAATTCCAAAGTTTGATAAAGTAATATACTGCTGCTAATTCTTTTTGCTTATCCTCTATCAACCCAGGTATCAAAGTAGTGATTGGTTTTAGCTTATCATCTTTTCATATTAGGTGAAGAGAAGATTTAGTTTTATTTTACCTTTATTTTGTCTCATGCAAATTTAGAACTTTGGCTAACTAGTTAATGCAATTAACTTGTATTATTTTGCTAGAAAATGCAGAAATCGATCCCTAGTCTTTGATTTAATATTTTAAATAATCCATCAAAATATGTGATTTCTTATTCTTTCTACTGTTTGTTCAGGGGAACACTGGTGAATCATATATGATTAGAACTTGACCAACCCGTGCTTGAACCTTGAGTTATTTTTATGATATTTTTGAGTTTGATCATTCAGGCTGGATCTTTTTGAGCTTGTAATATCAGATCAGCCACTTTAATAAGTTGTCTGGCACTTTTTCTTTATTCTTTTTTTTAAAAAAAAATTTGTCTGGCACCTTTTTGTTTGTTTTGTAATTCCTGCTTTATTTGAAAACTGACAGCCCCTTTCTTGCTTTCTATTACTTCATGCAGGTTGGAAGGACCACCCTAGGTGGTTTGCTTGCTTTAGGTTACAGTGTTGTTGTTAGCTTCAAACGTTCTTGTAAAATGGTTAGTATTGGTCAGCTATTGATGGCTTTAGAAAGCATTGACACACTTAATGAAACATTCCTTGTATTGAAGGGTACAAGCAGAAAGGTATGTGCTACATTTTACGTAAAAATATGGACATTTGTGTTGTATGATCATTAATTTGAATAGCACACATTCATTGTAAAAATATTCCTTGATAAATTATGAAAATTTATGGTAATAAACACTCAATGATCATCAATTTGAATAATTTACACTCAATGAAACATCCCTTGTAAACACATGAACATTTATGTTATATTAACATTTATTTTGAATAGTAATTTATCCAAGAGGGAGTGCAGCTATTATGCAGCATATCTCTAGAATTTAGATGTATCAATGTCTCCCCATCAAAACAAAAGATGTATCAATGTGATTTTTATATGTTAATTTTAAATAAACTTTTTTAATGTGGCATGCAACATTTTTTCTTTGCCCTTTTGTCATTAAAATTGAAAGATGTATCTAAAATGAGTAATGCTTTGGTGACCGCTCTTTGAATTTCTGTAAATATGATTGGCAAACAAAGAAAGAAGCAAGAATGGCTAGAGAAATTAAAAACAAGTGATAAGTTGCCATGGAATTCTTCACAACTTACCAGTGCAACGTTTTAATGCATGAAGAAGTATCAGCAAAGAAACAAATACAAAAGCAAAGTCCCCACCAAAGTTACTTTTCGTAATTTGTGTCAAGTCAACACTATCCCCTCCATTTTGAGTGTAAATCTATGGCATCTCTAGTTCTCATGATGACTTGAATATCTTTCTGATGACCATATTGTGATGGCCATACAGGCAATTTGCGAGGAGGCTTCTAGACTGGATATGAATGGTCCATGGATCACAAAATCATATTTGGAAATGATTCTAGAATTCAAAGGTATCATGTTCATACTGCATGATGTCCTAGCTCACATGTTTTTGACAAGGTAAATGCATGCAGAAACTAGATGTGGAACATATATATCGATACCTCTGGTAGTCGTGTTCCTGTCCTTGTCATGGGATCTAGTCTCCTTGATGGATCTTATGAGATTCATATCCAATGCTCTGTTCTTTCCACGAGTGAAAAGTCAAAAGATCATCAAAATGAAATATTAAATACTTTCAAAGTCATTCGTAATAAGTATTTTTCCATGCTAACTATTATTCATTGTTAAGTTTGTCTTCATGTTATTCTTTGTTTAATCATCTGAAACCCTAGATTGCATCAATATGCTTTTAAATTTTTCTTCAAAATTGTTGTTGTTTTTTTATAAAAAATTATCTGTAATCATATAATGTATCTACATTCATGTTTAAAGCATTTTTCTAATGATTTTCCATTAAGTCCAGGTGTTCCCCGTCTTAATACTCCGCCGCCTTTATCTAGTAAGCTTTTAACTGGAAGTCAGGAACGAGTCATTACTGCTCCTAAACCAATCCGCCTATCAACTAATAGTGTTCCAAGGCTTGAAGATCTTGCACAACCATGGACTCGATCTCCAACCAAGTCTGACATTGATCGAGTGGTTGCAACCTGGAATTTCATATCAGGTTCTTCTTGAAATGATAATATTTCAACTTCTCACTATAATTTGCAGACAGCAGCTACCTGTGCTACCCTTCAACACAAACTTCTGTGCACATGCACCAATCTCATTTTTTTAAGCGCTACTAGACCTTATCTGTATTGATTGCTGCAAAATCAAGTTCATTTACTTTATAATTATAAGCTCTCTTATGAAACAATTGCAGATTCTTCTGCTTTCAGGGGTAATATGCAACTTGTTCCAATGCCTGATTCATATGATTTTGATAGGGGCCTGCTTCTTGCTGTGCAAGCAATTCAGGTGATCTAAGTAGTATAAAGCATCTTCGTTAATGACATAGTTATCGATAGCATAAAAATACCATCTTACATCAATACTCTGCTGTCTTATGTGAAATTTTTCTTTTTGTTTTATACTGTTTTGTTTTTAGGCTTTGCTGGAGAAGAAGGGCTTTCCAATTATCGTTGGGATTGGTGAGGTTCAGATATTATTCTTTTTGCATTGCGTCACCATATGCGTTACTTCTAAATGTTTGTTCTATAACCATAATATGTTCTTTTCTGTGCTGGATCCTAATATATCTCCACTGTTTCCATTCTTCTTTTTTAATGTACATGTGAGGGACCAGTGCTGCACGGAAAATATTAACTATAAAAAATTAAAACTATGAATAATATTTATTTATAGATATAATAATACTTATACACATGAATTTTTTTCTAATACATATAGCAACACATGTTATGGTTTTGTTATTTTATATATAGCAATATTATCACATGTATTATTGGATTATTGATTTATAGTTAACTTTTTTATTATTTTGATTAAATTTAACCTCTTAATTTGTCATATATCAAACATTATATCACATGAATTATATTATTTTAAAAAAAATTTTGAATTTAAGATTTATTTTGTTATATTTTATGGTAAGTTGAGATATTATATATTGAAGAATATGTTAAAAATAATTATTTTTATTGTTTTTATATGATTGATTTTTTATTTGCCTGCTTTTCAATGATTTTGTTTGAGCTTTCTTTTTAAATTTTCATATGTCAATTTGTTTAGGTTAGCAAGAACTTGTGGTTTTATGTACTTTAATTTAATTTATAGTTTCACATTCTATTGTATGTGATCTTTATGTTTTATTGTTATGTTTATATTTTTATCAATGATTTATGTTTTTAATTTGTTATCAAATTTTTGTTGTATGGAGTTTCTCCTAGCCTAATGGGGAGGGAGTTTGCTAGGAATCAGAGGGTCTGAAGTTCGAATCCATACCACTACAATTTCCAATTGGGGTGGGGGAGATTGTGATGTTTGGGGGCAAAGAATAAAAAAAAAGAATTTGTTGTAAAAGTCTTAAGTTTTATTTCACTATCATAGATCATCCTGAAAATTTGTATGTTAATTTAGTTAGCTTTTAATTAAGAACTCTCCCATATTTTACATTATTTTCATACTTTCTTATTTGCACGCTATAACCTTAAAACTGTATGTTTTACATATCATTTATTTTAACTTTATAGAAGCTATGAATTAACTTGGTTTTGCTTAAATAGTAACATTCTAACATTCTTTATTGTCATCTGTCTTTGTATGTTATCTTTTAGTCCCTCTACTAGCATTTTACATTTTAGTTCATCATCTTGTTTGCAAATTGTTTAAAGTTTTATTTTTTGATTGTCTTAAACGCTTGTTTTTTATATTTTAAGGTTTTATTTTTCTGTATTATTATTTTTGGCTTACTATATATTATTGCTACCTGTAATCTTTATTTTTTATTTAC
This sequence comes from Apostasia shenzhenica, assembly GCA_002786265.1. Lineage (NCBI taxonomy): Eukaryota > Viridiplantae > Streptophyta > Magnoliopsida > Asparagales > Orchidaceae > Apostasia > Apostasia shenzhenica. The sequence goes on along the minus strand of KZ451903.1, from coordinate 2,979,188 downwards.
CTCACATGTCATTTTAATATTATAAATAAAAAAATTAAAAATCTTATATACTTCAAATTTATACATTTAAATAAATTTTAATTTTAATTTTAATATAATATCATATGAAATTTAAATTTTTTAGCAGCTATTTTTACATTATTGTTAAAAACTTTTTAACCAATTATATTAGGCAATTAGCAGTTTAAATTTTTAATGTATTTTAATGAACTTTTAGAATTAATAAGTGAAGAAAGGACATGAAATAAAATTTTCATATATTTAAAAGAAAATAATTAAAACGTGGGAATGCATTTTTGAACTTATTAAATATTTTTAATTTGATTGTTTATGTAATATTAGCTTGAGTTCTTTGGTATGCATTTACTTGAATCAGTAAGAGTATTTTATAGGGGTGCCAATTTTGGGTGAGATTCACCCATTGAAAACTCGACAACATTTTAGTCTATTTGAGAATAACTCAATTTTGTTTTGACTTCAAGGGAATGCACTTGAGATAAACATCCACTAAAATTTTAAAAATAGTTTATATAAGATATTTTTTATATAAATATATTATTATATATAATATAGATAAATTAAAATATAAATTTGCATGTAATTATATATATATATATATACATAATATTACAATGTTATATGTTTATATAAATAATATATAAAAATATAATAAATATTTTAATAAAAAAGATGGATATAATTAGTTATAGTTAATTTGAAAATCGAATTGAAATTAAAAGAATTAGACTTAAATTATTCTCGACTTACAAGCTAAAAGTTCAATTCATAGTTAATCAATTCAACTCGATTACAAACTTTTTTTGGTCTATATAAAAAATTAGATATTTTGTTGATAAAAAAGTATCAACTTAAATTAAGCTTGATTTACATTCAAAAAGTTCAATTTATAGTTAATCGATTGAAATCGACTCAAAACGTTTCTTAGGTCTTGTTTGGTTAGAGGCCAGCCAGGTTATGGCCAAAATGGCCTCCAATAGTCTCCAACCATTTTATTACAACTAATAATAAATGATTAAGTATAATATGTTAAAAATTGTGTAGAATATAAAGTAAATTTTTTATATTGAAGTTTATGTATTTAAGATGAAAATTAAAATTTTTTTAATAAAATAGTTGGGAGCTATTTTGGCTGTGGTTATGGCCAAAATGGCCTCCAACCAAACAGAGCCTTTTAGTGTTTGAGAAAAATAAGTATTGGCATTGTATTTCATAACATTATATATAAAAAATAAAATAAAAGTTATTTTTAAAATAAATTTGGAGATAATATGAGAAGATTTTTATTTTTTGATAGTATAATATGAGAAGTTAAAACAAGAAAAGATTTTTTTAATGAAAAATGAAGAAAATTTGCTCAGCGTGGCTAGCCATAAAATATATGGTATGTATTGATGATAGCATGGGTAGTGAAGGAACTTTGAAAGTTCTGCAGTTCCCTACCTCATTATGTGAAATTAGCAGAGATACAATGTTATTGTTGAAATCAGCAGGGGCATTTTGGGGATTTCAAAATTTAAGCAATTTGTACCAATTTTAATTATATAGTATAGATTGGGGCCATTTAGATAATTACTATGTAGTTTTCTAGTTGGCATGTGCGCAAATAATTTTGTGTTGAACTTACGTGCAATTGCCACACCGTGACATATTAGTTAAGTAATGAAACCACATCGCTTATTAGTGTTTCACATTCACGTTGTGGTGAATGAACAGTCCATTTGGTTTTACCTTTTTGTTTCCAAACTTACAAAATGTTTGATATGGTTTAATAATCTTTTTTATGATGGCGTTATTTTTTCACATTTTATGCTACTTATAGGTGGTCCCAGTGGGTCTGGGAAAACTAGCTTGGCTCAGAAAATGGCAAATATAGTTGGCTGTGTGGTAATCTCATTGGAAAGTTATTACAAATCTGATCAAGTGAAAGATCTGAAGTATGACGAGTTTACTTCATTGGATTTGTCATTGTTATCCAAGGTATTATACAGATTTATTTGACTTAAATCTTTTACTGCTACTAAATTCTGTTAAGTTCAGCTTTTACTTAAACTTTATCTATAGTCGCTGTGGCTGTAAAAGCCATTTATAATTGCTAGTTGCCTTCTTTGATATTGAATGTGCCCATTATTTTAATTTCATATTTCCCCAACTTTGAATTCCTCTTGGAAATGTGTTCGTGGTACATATACTGCACAGTATGGTGCGCTTAATCCTTGGTTCTGCTGTACTTCCTATTCATTTTATATTTTTGGTTGCCCTAGTTTCTCTCTTTGGAGCTTAAATTTGGCCACCTTTTCCACAATCCGACTGAGATCACGTGCCCCATGTCCATCTTTGGATATCTTCCTGTCCTATTTTTTACAGTTTGTACTGGAATATTGAATGCATATTAGTTTCTCACATTTGATCAAAATTCCCATTTTACATATGTAAGGTATTTTCATGTTAAATGCTCGGCAGAATATTGAAGATATAAGGAAACTTCATAAAGCAAAGGTTCCCTGTTTTGACTTTGAAAACTGTAGTCGGAATGGTTTCAAGGAGCTTCAAGTTTCTGAGGATTGTGGAGTGGTAATGCTTTCACATGCATTGCAGATTTTCCTATTTGCTATTTGTCTAATTCACAATGCGCTGGCTGGATAGATTACATGTAGACCTTTTAGAATTTTGATTATGCTATTTTGCTGTCTATCAATGTGTCTTACATTATCAAAATAATTTGAGTCAAACGCCATAATTGACTTGGATTTGAAGTTGTTTTAATTGCTACTGTCATCTATAAAGTGTTATGAGATTGATGCAAGCAAGAATCAATTGATGACAGAATTTTACTGGTTAATCATCTTTGCCTCAACGCTAAAATAGAAAAGTTTGCCGAAGAAAAAAGAAAAAGTAACACATGAATACACTAATATTAGAAAATTGTATTTGACTCATTATGCGATTTGAAATCATATATACCTTTCATGAAAATGGCTTGAATCTTTACAGCTGTACATAGCTATACATTAATATATACTCCAATTTTGGAAGTGTTCCTTGTTTTATTTGTTCGAAAAAGTGTGCAGAGTGGTTTGGGATAATGATTATGTGTATTATTTACAATAGTATGGAGTGTATGTAGCTATTTAAACAGTCGACAAAACCTGCAATAACTCCTTTATGGAAAAATCTACTTGTTTTGAATTTCAAGGAAAATCTACTTGTTTTGCCTTCAAGGAAATCTACTTTTTGTCGACAATTACATTTTTCCTTAAGAAATCTGTAAATTGATTTTGAAATCAGATAGTTTGGATCATATGAAACTAATTCTTCTTGTTTTCCTCGAGTAGTTAATGCCATTTTTCTGTTTTTGCATTTGTGTGGTTGAATAAGAGCAGATTTCGGGCCGTGGAATAAGAGTACAATCTGATCTCATTGATATGTCCCATTGTCCTTAGACGTTGACTAAAGCATGGAATTATTTGAAGTTGTGCTATTGTCTTTTAGTAAATTTGAATGCTAATGCTGCTATATGCTATTGAACTACTTTAATATCTGTTTTTACCTTCTATATATATATATTAATATATATATTTAATTGCATCTCAACAGGTTATCTTTGAAGGGGTGTATGCACTACATCCAGAAATACGGAGATCACTTGATTTATGGATTGCTGTTGTAAGGCATATTCTGATGTTTACTTTTGCTTGCTTTTGTTTCTATCTAGAATGTTATCCTTTTCCTTGTTTCTGAGCAACCATGCTTTGAAAATAGGTTGGTGGTGTCCATTCTCATCTTATTGCTAGAGTTCTAAGGGACAAGAACCGCATGGGTTCTTCCATATCTCAGACTGAGATCATGAGAACGGTGTTTCCGATGTTTCAGCAACACATTGAACCTCATCTTGTACATGCTCATGTTGGTACATGCAGAGCATATCTCCATTTGTTTTGTTGCTCTTCTATCAAAACATAATATTACTTTTGGTCTTTATGCAGTTCTTCTCACAAAATAAATTCCCTTTTGCAGCTAAAGATTCGTAATGACTTTGATCCCGTACTTTCTCCTGAAAGCTCACTTTTCGTTCTCAAGAGCAGTAAGGAGGTGAAGAAATGGGGCACTTTTATTCTTCAAAAAGCTGGATGTTGTTTGTTGTGCTGTCACTATATATCTGAATTTCTTTACATGAATCAGGTTGCATATCAAGACATTCTGAAAGTGCTTGACTCAAGCAAGATTTGCAGCTCTGTGCAGAACTTCACTGATATGTATCTACGGCTTCCTGGAACACCATCAAACGGGCACCTGACAGAAAGTGAGTGCATACGAGTTAGAATATGTGAAGGCAGATTTGCTTTGTTAATTCGGGAGGTAAGCAATTTTGTTTCACACTTGTTATCAACTTGATTACTGGAATCTGATTTTATGCTACCTGGCCTCCTTGGTGTAGCCTATTATTGAAGGAAACTTCATTGTACAACCGAAAGTTGATTTTGACATAAGTGTCAGCACAGTTGCAGGCCTTCTTAATCTTGGGTATGGGCATTTAATCATTTATCACCTTAAATTAATTTTCTCAATTGCAGTTTTCTTTTTCTACAAGTTCATAGATCCTCTACTCAAGTTAAATTTACAGACCATTATTTCTCGATTAGTATTGCTCCTTGAAAAAAATTAAGAGCTCTGATTGTAGAACTAAGTAGTCCGTAGCTGCTTAATTTATTTATGAAAATGCTTAATGTTATGTAAAAAGATTTGCATGATCAAGACATGTAATTTGCATAGCAAACCCTCTAATCTTGCATGTGTGTCCTCAATTCATATATATATAAATATCTCTTTTGGGTGAAAATTGATAAACCGGATCAGGATGTTGCCTTATCTTTATTAGGTGACCATTATTGTTATCATGTTAGTTGTTGCAAATTAGATATTCTAGCTGCTTGTCACGTAAGTTCACTTAGCTAGCACATTTTTTTTAAAATTTGCTGCTTGTATATTTCTATAAAATGTTTAAAATATTGCATAAATTTTATCTCTAATATACAAGGACATGACATGGGACTCGGGATACAATACGACACATGCATGGGATACTACCATCTTTCAATAAATATAGCATGGCACTCTTGGACATGTTAAATAAATAAATAGAATTATTTATTTATAAAATAACTTATGTGACTTATTTTGTCATCGATCTCTTTTTTAGTGATTTTTTCCTTTATATATTTCTGATAAACACATATCACTCACAGAATTAGTTAACAAGTTATTTTAAAGGCATAAAGACTAGAGAGACAATGGTTAACTTGATCTAAAATCTAACTAATTTCAAACACTTAAATACGTGTTATCAGGACTAGATAATGAGCTTTGAAATTTCCTACTAATATAATGAAAATTCAATGCTCAATGTTCATTCAGACATATCAAAGTAAATAAAAGAAACATCTTTCACTTACAAGATATTAGACATATTAGTATATGAAAAAAAAAAGAAACATTAGCACTTTCAAGTTGCAGCAGCTACATAATCATACTATCCCAACTACTTCATCTTTGAATTATAGCCCTAGCATAAAAAAAAAAATCATTTGCATCGGCATCCGAGTGTAGTAAAAAGTGAGCAAGGGTCCCCGCATCATGGACAGATGCGGGTAAAGAAGCTAGTCCATCATAATAGAACTCAAGTCAGTAAGATTAAATTAGGAACTTGGAATATAGGCAACCTGACGGGCAAGCAAGCTAATGGAGTTGGTGGATGTTATGGTTCATAAAAAAATTAATATTTTGTGTCTGCAGGAAACAAAATGAGTTAGAGAGAAAGCTAAGAAAATTGTTGGCTTAAGTTTTAAATTTTGGTACTCTGGTAAGAATAAAATAAGAATAGAGTGGGGTATAGTTCTGGATAAGAGCTTGAAGAATCACGTAGTGGAATTTTAAAAAAATTGTGAAAGAATTATGACTTTAAAAATTATAATCAATAGAATGATTATTAACATTGTAAGTGTGTCTGCCCCCTTCAAGTAGGTTTGGATGCGAGCATAAAGGAAAAATTGTGAAATGATTTAAAAGAGTTAATACAAAAGATACCTTAGGAGGAAAGAATTATTGGAGAAGATTTAAATGGATATGCTGAAAGTATTGTTGAGAAATATAATAGCATCCATGGTGGATATGATTTTGGAGAAACACTTCAGCATATGATCTTGCAATTACTAATATTTTATTCTAGAAGAGAGATGAGCATGTTATCATGTGCAAGAATGAAATTTCAAGAATTCAGATTATTTTTTTATAAGAAAACGCTTGGATTGTAAAGATTGTAAAGTCATTCCAAGTGAATGTTTAACTACTCAACATCGATTAATAATTTTAGATTTTAAGATGAAGTATTAGAGAAGAAATAATAAGCCGAAATCCTATTCTCGGACTTGATGGTGGAATCTAAAAAATGAGAACATATGTATATTTAAGAAGAAAGTTTTAGAACTTGGGTAATGAAATATTAACGAAAAAACTGATCTTATGTGGCTGACGGTTGTTAAATGTATTCGTAAGGTGGCGAATGATGTGCTGGGAGATTCCAAAGAAATGATTTCAAATGATAAAGATGTTTGGTGGTAGAAAAATGATGTACAAGAAAAAATTAAAAAAAATAAAGATTTGTTATAAAAATTAGTTTAAAAACAAAAATAAGGATAAGTTGGAGAAATATAAAGTGGCTCGACGAGAATCTAAGGAAGCAGTCAATAATGCAAAGTATATGACCCTTGAAAATTTATATAAGAAGCTAGATACTAAATAAGGAGAAAGACAATTATATAGGATAGCCAAGATAAGAGATAGAAAATTAAAAATTTAGCTCAAGTAAAATATATTAAGAATGAAAATCAAAAAGTACTTTTCATAGAAGAACATATCAAAGATAAATGGATGAGTTATTTTCAACAGTTTTTCAATGAAAGTTGTGAAAATTCAATTGATCTTATGGTACTCAGCACCCCAAAAGGAAGTAAAAATTACTCTTACATTCGATGTATCAGTAAAGCTGAAATCTGAAAAACTTTAAAGAATGTGAAGTATAAAAAAGCAGTAGGATCGGATAATATCCCAATAGATGTTTAGAAGTGCTTAGGAGATGGAGCTTCTTGGCTCACTAGATTGTTTAATATGATTTTAAAGACTAAAAGGATGTCAAATGAATGAACAAAGTATATTGATATCTATTTATAAGAATAAAAGCGATGTACAGAATTATGCTAATTATAGAGGATTTAATTAACGAATTTACTTTAAAACTTTGGGAGAGGGTGATTGAACATAGGTTACGCCATAATACTAAGGTATCAGAGAATCAGTTTGATTTTATGCCAAGTAGATTTACTATAGAAGTTATTCATTTATTGAGAAATTTAATGGAGAAGTTTAAGAAGAGAAAGAAAAATCTACATTTGGTTTTTGTTGATTTAAAAAAAGCTTATGATAAAGTCTCAAGAAAAGTACTTTGGAGAGTTTTAGAAAAAAAAGGAATTTGTACTGTTTATATTCAAGTTATTATGGGCATGTATAAAGGAGCTGTTACCTGTTTTCGGACGCAAGGAGGTTTGACTAAGGATTTTCGTATTACAGTTCGATTACACCAAGGCTCAGCTTTAAATTCATATCTTTTTGCTTTGATTATGGAAGTCATGATTGGACATATCCAAGATGAGGTATTTTGGTGTATGCTCTTCGCAGATGATATTGTCCTTATTGATGAAACTAAAGTGAAACTCGAGTCTTGGAAGAATGCTGTAGAATCTAAAGGTTTTCATCTCAGTAGATCAAAAATTGAATATATAAAGTGCACATTTAGTGAAGAAAAAATCACTTATATTAGTGATGTAACAATTGATGATTAAATTGTTAAGAAGAGTGAGCGCTTTAGATATCTTGGATCAATTATATAAAATGATAGTGAAATAGATAATGATATTATTTGCAAGATTTAAGTAGGATGAGTAAAATGGAGAAATATTTTCTGTGTGTTATGCGATAGAAAATTTTCATCTAGATTTAATGGTGAATTTTATAAAATTGTAATAAGACCAGCAATGACATATGATGCTGAATGCTGGCCTGCAAAGAGAGAACATATAAATAAAATAAATATTGTAGAAATGAGGATGCTAAGGTAGATATGTGGATATACACGAAAGAATAGAATGTGAAATGAGTATATCCGAAAGAAAGTTGAGGTTGCACCAATTTAGGATGAACTTAAAGAAAGTCGCCTTAGATGGTTTGGATAAGCAGTAGGAGTAGATAACATCCCAATAGATGTTTGGAAGTGTTTAGGAGATGAAGGAGTTTCTTGACTCACTAGATTGTTTAATATAATTTTGAAGACTAAAAGGATGTCAAATGGATGGAGAAAGAGAATATTAGTACCTATTTATAACAATAAAGGTGATGTACAAAATTGTGTCAATTATAGAGGAATTAAATTAATGAGTCATACTTTAAAACTTTGGGAGAGGGTGATCGATCAAAAGTTACGCCATAATACTAAGGTATCAGAGAATCAGTTTGGTTTTATGTCAGATAGATCTACTATAGAAGCCATTCATTTATTAAGAAGTTTAATGAAAAAATTTAAGGAGAGAAAGGAAAAACCTACATTTGATTTTTATTGATTTGAAAAAGGCTTATGATAAAGTCTCAAGAGAAGTACTTTGGAGAGTTTTAGAAAAGAAAAGGATTTGCACTGCTTATATCCAAGTTATTAAAGATATGTATGAAGGAGCTGTTACCTGTATTCGGACACAAGGAGGTTTGACTAAGGATTTTCCTATTACAGTTGGATTACACCAAGGCTCGGCTTTAAGTCCGTATCTTTTTGCTTTGATTATGGAAGTCATAACTGGACATATTCAAGATGAAGTGCCTTGGTGTATGCTCTTCGCAGATGATATTGTCCTTATTGAGAAAACTAAAGAGGGAGTTAAAGCGAATCTAGAGCTTTGGAGGAATGCTCTAGAATTTAAAGATTTTATTTCAGTAGATCAAAACTGAATATATGGAGTGCACATTTAATCAAGAAAGAAATACTTATATTGGAGATGTGACAATTGGTGATCAAATTGTCAAGAAGAGTGAGCGCTTTAAATACCTTAGATCAATTATACAAAATAATGGTGAAATAGATAATGACGTTATTAGCAGGATTCAAGCAGGATGGGTAAAATGGAGAAATGCTTCTGGTGTGTTGTGCGATAGAAAAATCTCATCCAGAATCAAGAGTAAATTTTATAAAACTGTAATAAGACCAGCGATGATATATGGTGCCGAATATTGGCCTGCAAAAAGGAAACATACAAATAAAATAAATGTTGTAGAAATGAGGATGCTATGGTGATTGTGTCGATATACACAAAAGGATAGAATGAGAAATGAGTATATCCGACAAAAAGTTGGTGTTACACCAATTGAGGATAAACTTAGAGAAAGTCGGCTTAGATAGTTTGGACATCTAAATCGTAGGTCGATCGAAGCTCCTGTTAGAAAAATTGAGTCATTGGATTTTGCTCATCTACAAAGAGGAAGTGGGAGACCAAAGAAGAAATTGCAAGAAAATATAAAGAGTGGTCTTAGTTACTTAGACTTAGATAAGAATTTGGTAATTGATAGAGCCCAATGAAAACAAAGGATTCATGTAGCCGACCCCACCTAGTGGGATTAAGGATTGGTTGTTGTTGTTGTTGTAGTAATTGCATAGAAATTTTTTTACAATTTAAAAATAAATAAATAAAAATATTAAAAAATTTAAAATTGAAGATGATAAATAATATATAAGTATTTATATTTAAAACTTTAAAAATATATTTTTATTATTTTAATTATAAAAATATTTAATAATAGTAACATGGAGATATTAAAATATTAAATGAAAATTATAATGAATAAATTTATAATTTTACGTATAAGGAAATGTTAATATATAAAACATATTTATTAAATATTTAGGAAAATATTTATAAATTACTCAATTCAATTTAAAAATTAATTCCAATTAGAAAAGCCAATCTACTCGAACTAAGTTCAATTCGCAATCAAAAATTTCAATTCACAGTTAAAACTCAATTAAAGTAAACCCAAAATATTTTTTTATAAACTTTTATTGTATATTTCTGATAACTGACTAATCAATAAATTAATTCATCATGATTTAAAGTTTCAATTTATTGAATTATCTAATAGATTAAGTTTTAATCTATAGGATAATCCAGCAAATGAAAACTCTTGGTCAATTTATTGAATGCGGTTCATAGCATTATTTTAGATACAGTAGCATCATATGTTACATCATTATTGTTTTATACATATTAAAGTTCATTTGAATATTAAAATTTTAATTTATAATTAATTTTTTACAATTTAAGTTTAACCTCTTTGTTATATATTAACTATAGTATCATCGCATGAATGAAATTTGTTTTATAAAGTATTAATAAATTGTTAATTTTAAAAAAGATAAAATATTAATTCACACATAATAAAGAAAATAATAAATAAATAAATAAATAAAAGTTTTTTTTGAAGCTTATATGATATAAAATGTGAATGTTATTTGATAATATTGACATAAATATTTTAGATAGTTCTAAAATTCAGTTGTTTCTACTGGCTTTAATAAAATTTTTAAAACTTTAGTGAAGTTAAGGCTCAGCCTTACCTTCAAACTATGAAGCACCGATACTTAGTGGAACCTAACGTATCTGTATCGTATCCGTATCGGATACCGATACTCCCTAATACTCTACCGATATTCCCCGATACTCCACCGATACGTATCTGATACGCCACGTGGCGTATCGATTTTTATTTTTAATTTTAAAAATCCGATACTCGCCTGATACTTGCCCGATATTTGCCCGATACTTGCCCAATACTTGCCCGATACTTTTCGATACTTCTAATTAAAGAAAAAAATGTTGAAACAATTGGTTTGATCTACACGATAAAAAAATAAAAAATATATTATACATAAATCACAACTCATGCATAGACTCAAATAATAAGATTGAGAGATATACTGAACTCACATAATTGGAATTACAAAATGCTTAATGCACGCTAGTGTTTCGGCAATAAAAAAAGAATTTGGTATTTGCAAGTAACTGTATTATCTTGTTTTTCTATATCAATCATACTATCTTTGCTTCTGTTAGATACCGATCACTTTCTTTTTACTTTAATCAAGCTCATATTATGAAAACGATAGAACTTTAATTTTTTTTATTTATATAGTTAACATTCAGAGTGAGGAGAGCATATATCTACTTTAACTAGATTAGTATATATGACTTTATGTCACATTTTCTATGTTATTTTCAATTATATGTCGTTTGCATTGAACTAATTAATTTAAATCGGATTTAAATTAAAATTGAAACTAATTTACTGAAATATATTTGAACTCTCATCTCACTTAGATGATCTATGATAGGTTGAAAGTAATTAAATAAATTTAAAATATTATTTTAATTTAAAATTTTTTAAACTCAATAGTTGTTGAAGGATATTTTTATTTTTTGTAGTTCAATTGTCTAATTTTTTTTAGTGATATTAATAATATTTAAAAAAATATAATTATTTTAAAAAAAAATTAAAAGATATTTTTGAAAATTATAACAACAAAATGTATAAGCTAATATAATCTACCATAGATTTATATCTTAAATATGAGAATATGACATATTATACATAAATATAACAGTCGTATCCTGACGTATCCGTATCCTACTTTTTTTAAGTTTGGCGTATCGTCGTATCCGTATCGTATCATATTCATATCGTCGTATCGTACTCATGCTTCATAGCCTTCAAATAGTTTGACTTTTTTTCAAAATAATGATAGTATCTTGTAGGGTTCTAAAACTCATTCAAAACTTATCTGTATTTTACTTAATTTGAAATTAATTTAATTTTATTATATCTAGAAGTTAACTTATTTGAAATACAATCGATTCATGTTAATCTACTCGAGTCAAGTTTGACCCACAATCAAAACGTTCAATTCATGATTATCTGGCCGAGCTTTGATCTTGTCGAACTCTATCAATGCAAACTCAAAGATTTTAGTCTTTAAATTAAAATTTAAAAATTTCAACTAACATTTGCAGAAAAGAAAGAAAATTAAGACAATAAAATAAAAATATTCATGTAAACTTTTATGAGTATTTTGGGAAAGTGACAGCTAAATATGTTAAAAAAAAATTTTAGTAATTAAAAAAATGGGCAGCTAATAGGTGACAATAGGATGGTATTTATGATAATCGGATGGACATTTTAGGCAATCCAAAAGTTCCGCTTCTTCCCAACTCTTTTAATAGAATATATATGGATAGATTGGAAGATTAGACTTCAGAGTGTGTAAAATGGGTGTTTTTAGTGAATGATTGTGTGTTTCTACTTGATATGGTTCCTGTAGGTTATTTTACAGAGTTTAGCTCGTGTATAGTGCTCAAAATAATTTTTAGGCAGGTCGCATTTTTTTCTGACTGTTTGTTATCTATCTTGGCTGCACAATTTGTCTCCTTATCAATTTTATTCAACATGTCATCATCCTTGCGTTGTCAGGTATCAAGCTGTGGCTTATATCGAAGCATCTGCTTTGATTTACCAAGATGGCAAGGTATTATCTTTCTGCTTTTGTGATTATACTTTACTTTCACATACTCATTCGTTTTGACTAAATTTCCTTTAGGCATATTAAATGTGATTTTATCTCCTCATTCCCTAATACAAATAGCACAATAAAAATAACATAGCCTTAGTCCCAGACTAGCTGTGGTCGGTTATCTATGGATGATTGGATATCCCTTACTCATTCAGCTCTATCTAAAGTTCTTGTTGCTTCTTCTATATGTTTGTTTATGTTGCACATCTTACGTGTACTGTAAGTCATCAATCCAAGTCATTCATTGCAACACTGTTAAATAATTCTTCTCACGTCATTTAATTCAAAATCTCTGGATTCATTTTTCTTTAATTAAGAGATTGCAAAAATTATTATTTTATTTTAAATTCATGGTGTTTGAGGTGTTCTTGAAGAATGTTATTTTTGAGAATTTATATAGGACACTAGATACTAAAATAAGAGAAAGATATATGTACAAATTTACTAAAATAAGAGATAAAAAAATTAAATATTTTATTGAAGTTAAATGCATTAAAAATGATGATCAAAAGGTAGTTTTAAGGAAAAAGATGTTCAACATGGATGAATTAATTTGATTTTTTTTTTAATGATGGTTATGATAATACATTTATCTTACTGAATTTTGTATCAAAAAAGAAGATAGAAATTGCTTTTATATGGGAGGCTTTAAAAAAGATGAATGTGTAGAAAAGCAGTAGGAGCGGATGATGTTCTAATAAACATTTAAAAATGTATGAGAGATGAAGCAGTTTCTTTGCTTACTAGGTTTAATATAATTTTGAGAACTGAAAAGATGTCAAATGAATCAGGAAAGAGTACATTGGTACTTATTTATAAGAATAAATTATGTTAACTATAGAAAAATTAAGTAAATGAGCCATACTTTTAAAAATTTCAACTTTAAAAATTAATTTATTTTACATTTAACACAGATTTCAATATTAGAATATTAAAATAAATTTTTCTCATTAAATTAATAAAATAAAAATTTCCTCTGTTTAAAAATCAACCCTCTAACCAAACGAGGCCTAAAATATTGGGAGAGGGTGATTGAGCATAAATTATTAGGGTGTCACAGAATTAGTTTAGTTTTATGCCAAACAGATCTACTATGGAAGCTATTCATTTGTGGAGCGGTTTAATATTAATGCTTAAGGAGAGAGAATATTTGGCTTTTATTGATTTATAAAATGTTTATGATAAAATTTTCAAGAGAAGTAACATGGATTAGGAGGACTTGAGCACTCCTCTCATTAGTAAATGTTAGAAAAGTAACTATGATGCAAGACAGATAAATGAAAATACAAATATAGAGATTAGTAAGTCTGTGTAGCAGATTAATTACAAATTAATGCAAAAATTTTGGAATTCAATTTTGTGACAACTAAGAAATTAACTAAATCTATAAAAACTAATCTTTTAAATAAGGTAATTGAAAATTATCAACTTAAATTATGGCTCAGTCTTGTTTTTAATAAATACAAAACAAAGTAACAGGATTGCACGTTTTCATATTATTTAAATAACGGTACTTAATTCCTTTCAATAATGGAGATCACACATGTAGAGCAATTTTGAGAAAATTCCAGACAAGCAGTAAAATCTTGTTGTAATCGATTAACTGGGTAAATAGTTTGCAAGAATTCGTATCTGAGTTAGAAAATCCTAGGGACTACTATGAAATTGAATCAACTCAAACCCTTCAAAGATCATTGCTGGTTTTGGCAGACGGACCTGTGGCTTGTCTCACGTGGTCACAGGACTTGGGGACGTGAGCACATAGATGGGTGGCTCGTGCGGAAGTTCTGTGCAGGCTCGACATGCAGAGTTGACTCAGACACGGTGATGGCTTGCATTGTTGGTGAATTGTGGGCACTGCGAGCTCACTTGGAGCGGACAAAGGGCGGGCACAATCGGTGCAATCAGCGACTGTGTTCAGTGTGAGTGTCACAAAGGCTAGATTGAGGAGGAGAAGAGGGAATTGAACTGAAGGAGATGAGCTTGAGCAATTGGATGGAGTTTAGGGATTCTCACTAAAGGCCTAAGCCTTTCTTTATTTTGGATATTTATTTATTCTAGAATCAAACAATCTTAAAGGAAAAAACAAAGAATATTCATTTGGCATTAACCAAAATAATAATCAGAGAGGCATTTATGTAAACTTTCATACAATCAATACAATTATAAAAAATACAATATAATGTGATTTTCTAATATAAATGAGAAAATACTAAACACTATACCTAAAATAATAATTACAAAAATAGAAATAACTAAGACGGAATAATTACAATAAATAAAAAATATTACAAAATGAAATCTCCTATCAGTGCAATTAATCAGGATAAATAAGGAGATTTCCAATCCGCCTTGTTAGCAATTATCAACAGACATCTTTCCAAATCTTTCTTGACCATCAATCGATCCAAATCAAAGTAATGTGATTAGATCTCGGTCGTCAGTGATAAACCCCATCAGGAATGAATCGATGGTTGATAGTAGTGTCTCTACCAAATCGAGACAGCCTTGTGGAATTTGTTTTCTTTTTGTAATCAGGAACTTTGTTCTGTAGTAGAAAAAATTTGGTGACCCTACAAAGTTAGACTAAAAATTTCATAAGAAGTTCGGCTGGTTTCATTGAAACTGCATAGTAAATGAAGAAATCATAGTTATACTTCTGAAACAAAATTATTATAAGAATCCTTATAATTGCATGATACATAAAGCAGTAAATTAAATTTAAAATGCTATTAAATAGAAGATGGACTGGAAAACACCACATATATGTTAAGTTGTATCCTAGGAGGCATTCACTGCTTTTTAATCTTGTCCAGACGGCTTTATTTTATCTTTTTTAAATTTATGCTATCATTTTTTTCACTCGCACTATTTTCTGTGACATCCAGATTCTTGTTGAGGTCGATCATTTGCAGGCTACCCCAAGTCCCTATCTCCAGATTAAAGGCGTCAATAAAGATGTTGTCTTAGCTGCGGCTACCATACTTGGTTTGGATGGTTCATATACCACAAAAGTATTCTTTTGAAACATGACAGTATAAAAATGTGATTTTTGCACAAAGACATGAGGCAATGCTCTGTTTGTGAATTTTCTGAAATTTTACAGACATATCTTCAAATTATCCTTGAAAGTCTACCATCTTCTGCCAGAAGCTCCAATGGAATTTATAACCAACAGGCTGCTAGGCTTCAAGAACTTGTTGAGTTTGTGCAATCCCAAGTAAGTGTCTCTTGTTGTCCTATGCAGTTGTTACCAGTAGTTCTTCTTAGTGCACAAAATGCTCCCATACATTGTTATTACTTCATGTGCTC
This sequence comes from Apostasia shenzhenica, assembly GCA_002786265.1. Lineage (NCBI taxonomy): Eukaryota > Viridiplantae > Streptophyta > Magnoliopsida > Asparagales > Orchidaceae > Apostasia > Apostasia shenzhenica. The sequence continues at coordinate 2,963,143 of KZ451903.1, read as the reverse complement.
ACTTCGATGTTCTAAATGTTCTATTCATCTTTATGTACAAAACAAATGGGTTATTCGTCCAAATAATTCTTTGTTATTACTTCATGTGCTCACTTTGATGTCCTAGAACTTTGATTAGCATTGTGTGTAATATCACCTACATCCGACTCAGGGCATTTGCTTGCTTATTATCAACTCCAGCCTTGTGCTTGAGTACAAATATGTACTCCTAGAGAACCCATTTCACATGCCGGGAACTTAGATTCTTTGGGAATTAAGTACCTAAGTACTTGTTAGTCCAAGTATAAAACAAATTCATTGGTGATGAGATTGTGATGCCAATATTGGAGGGGCTGTACAACAGCGTAAAATTCGTGTTGCGCTTCATTTAATTTTTCGCTAAAATACGTAACATGGTGACCTTCCTGACTTAGTACTCCTCTAATACCTAGATTAGTGATGTCACACAACATAAAAAACTTTTTCAAAATCAGGAAGTTGTAGAACTAAGGCTTCAATAAGTCTCTCTCAAAATGCTCGATTAGCGATAGGGGTCCACTGAAACTCCCATTTCCTTCAAAAGTCAGTACTAAGGGAGGTGATTGAGCTAAAATCACAAATAAACCTACGATATAATGTAGCTAGTCCACCATTCTTGGATGGTAGAGATCTTGGAAGGGTTGGCAGAAACTCCCTCTCGTCACTATGAAGCCCAAAAAGACAATTGAAGGTGTTTTTCGCATCTCAGGATGACGAAAACCTCACATAAGTGGTCTTGGTGCTCTATCCTGGATCTACTATAAATTAAAATGTCATCGAAGTAGATGACAAAGAAGACACCTATAGATGGTTGTTTGCAGTTAAGCATTCCTAAATTTGAGATTAGTCGAGGGGTGTGGTTGTCTTTCATTCTGAAGTCTAACTTCATATGTTAGCATATAAAATTATTCTTAGTCCATAATTCTACAAGCTTAAGCTTTGTAGGTTAGTTGATAATCGGTGATTTGACATACTATTATAGTTAGAAGTCTTAAATACAGTTTATGAATTAGACTTTGATTTCATTGCCAAACTTCTGAAGGTGGTTAATTCCTTTTTCATTTTTATTTAATCTTTGTTTATTTTATATGTAACCCACTAAACATCACACTGATCAGGGAGGGAGTTATAGCATAGAGTCTTCCTCAAGCCGAGAAACTCTGCCAATGGATAGTATCATTGAAGATCTACAGAGTAGGATCAAGAAGATCGAGAGATGGCTTGCTATTGATATGGTTTTCTTCTCCTTTGATTTTGCTCATCAAACCTTAGATTCATAGTCACAATAATCATATTCATTGTTTTTTTTTTTTCCTGCAAAATAACCACAAGCATGAGTTGTATTTCACAATCTCATTTTGTTCCAAAAACATACTTAACCTTATGATTATTTTGCAAAAAAAAAAGAAAGTCTAATAAAAATATTATTTATCACAATGCACCAGGAAAAAAACCACACTGCTCTAACACATTAACTTTTCAGGTCTTGTGGACCTTCCTGTTATCTGCTCTAGTCGGTTATTCACTATACCAAAGAAGACGCCATTAGAATCAATCTCGAAGAATCACAAATTCTAAAGAACCTGATTAGCTGTGAACTAAATCTAGGCCATACACAAGGTAAAGATTGGTGGTATCAGTGGAGCTTTTTGTGATCTTATTTCAGAGCATCCATTTTAAATTCTGTTTGTTCCATGCAGGCTCTGCTTTCTTCTCATTCATATATCCCTAAAGAGGCAAGAAACAGCATTAACAAATGATTGAGGCTCAGACAAACTTACTTGGCATCGAATTATGACCGAGACGACTGAATCTCAGCACTAACAACTTGAGCATGCAATTTATAAGGCTCAATCTCGTGCTTTGAAATCCATGTAGATATGTTTCTCTGGTGAGTGGTGAGTTTTTGCTGCGTCAGATTTTTGAACAGTGAGTCCAATTCTTCACCAAGATCACGCTAATTTTAAGCCTGTTTGATTTTTTTTTTTTTTTTTCATTCTGAATGGCCAAGTAGGGTATATCGCTGGCTTTGGTTCCGACCTTAAATTGAATTGACCATTGACCGTTGTGGATTACCCCAAATCTGTTCCAGATTTTTAGTTCATACAGTGGAATATGATTTGGGAGCTTTGGATTCTTTTTTGGGTAAATACACTCTGGTCTCTGAGTTTAACGCTTAATATCGTGCAGATCCACGTTTTTAAATTTATAACATCGGGTCCCTGAGTTGGTCTTTTTTTCAATTTTTTATTATTAAAATTACCGTTTTACCCCGTCGTTCTCTCTCTCCTTCCGATCCGGTACGCGCAGCCTGCCCGGCCGGCCGGCGGCCGCGCGGCCCGTGCTCATGCGCCGGACTAGGAGGAGAGAGGGGCGGCCTGACCTCTCTGTCTCCTCCCAATCCGTCGCACGCGCGCGACACCAGCGCGACCCGCCGGCGGCCGTGCGACTCGCCTACGGATACGACGCCCAGCAGCCGGACCGCCGGCGGCTGCGCGGGTCGCGTGCGTGCACCGGATTGAGAGGAGAGTGAGAACGGTAGGGGTAAAAATTTTAATAATAAAAAAATAAAAAGAGGACTCATTTGATAATTTATTAAAACTCAGAGACCCCAATATTATAACTTTAAAAACGTGAATCTGCGCGATATTAAGCATTAAATTCAAAGATTTGGATGTATTTGCCCTTCTTTTTATTAGCTATAGTTTCTACATGAAAATGATGAAAGTAATAAAATTAAGGGGATTTACTTCAAGAATGGGGTGTTGCCTGAAACTAATAAATTTTGGGTGTGTTGCTTAAAAATAATGGATTTTTGGGGTGGTAAATGTAAATTTTTCTAAAATTTGAAGATCTGTGAGCTCTAACTTAATTATGAAATATTCTAGAACTTATCAAAATAAAGAAGAAGATTATGATTTTGGAGCTTTGGATGCTTTCTACTGTTGAATTATTATTGTCCACGTTATAAAAAGATGAAAGAGGGAAGAATGAAGAGGGGGTAAATTGCATCTGGGTCCTTGAGGCGGAAGAGCATTGTAATTTGGTCACAATATTTTAAATTTCAATTTAAATCTTTGAAGTTTTTTGCTTCAATTGTTAAATTTTTACTAAAATTATTTTCAGTTGCTAATGCTTTTAATTTTTAGAATATAAATTTAAAATATTAATGTTATTGTTTTTATTTTTGAAATGTTTAGAGAAAAAATAAGTTTAAAAAAATTAAATTTTAAAAAAAATGGTAAGGTAAAGGGGTATCATTGTTTTTTAATGCGTTGATAATTTAAATTAGTTAAAAAATAATTATATTATATATTAGTAAACGTTAACAAAGAACATTGAGCTTTGAAAAATGGATTAAAAGTATAGTATTTTTATAATTTTATAGATTAAATTTAGGGAACGTTTGGTTCATTATTATTTTGATGTTATGTTATGTAATTTAAATATTATGATATTTTGATGTCATTTGATTAATAATTTTATAATTTAATAAAAAATTATTTATACATATCATTGAATCAAATAATTAATTTGTTTAGATAACATAACATTGAATCAAACGCTTCCTTAAAGTTTTTTAAAAGTTTGAGATTAATTTAAAATATTTTCCTCATCACAGGTGCCTTAGCCTGAATGTAATTTATCCTTTAAGATGTACTGCATTGAAATTATTTCACGTTTCAACTACAATCATCTATTTCAATGTTTTTGGATTGGTTCTGAGGGGAAACTGTCCAAAGACATTTATTTAATGGGTTTTAATTGAAATTCAGTTGAAACTGAAGTTCAGTTAGTTTCAATCAAAATTTTAAAAACTGGATCGGACCGGCCAGTTCAACCGGTCGAACCGTGAACCGGTCAGCCAACCGCTCCGGTTTAATTTTATAACCTGATCGCTTAAAATCGGCTAGAACCGGTCTAAACCGCGGTTCAACCGGTCAACCAGTAAATCGGTACGGTTGGACTGGTTGAGTTTAAAATTTAAAAAAAAATCCTAAACTCTGGGTCCCTAACTCAGCCTCCGTTCTGCGGCCTCTTAGCCTCTACTCACGCGATAGTTACGAACTCGCGATTTCTCTTGCCCCGCACTCTCCTCTCCAACCCCTATCCTTTCGAAATGATTTAGTATTTTAGTAATATAAAATGATAAAATTATTTAGTATTTTAATATTGATAAAGCATACATTTGTTCAGATCATTTAATGATATACTAAATATTATACTCAATTTGTGATTTGTGAATATTTTGTTGGGTTATTGTTATTTCGATTTACTTGAAATTATTTTTTAGGTTATTGACATAAGATATTATTTGTTAAATTCAATTATTAAATATTCATTTTATGTCTAATTATTGTGTTGATATATGAATAATATATATCTTAATTATATTTATATTATATTTTATTAGTTTTTAAATTTTTACTTCATCCTGGTTCGACTCCGGTTCGACCATTGAACCTTTAACTTTTCAGTCTACCGGTTCTAAAAACCTTGGTTTCAATTGAAATTCTCAAATTTTTGATGTGATGTATCGTGAAAACTAAGATTTTGTTTGGGTTAAAACTGAAAATTCATATCTACAAATTATTAAAATTATAATAAATACCGAAACTATTTTTTTTCAATTTTATTTTAAATCAACTATAAATTTTATTTACATCTAACACATCAATGTATACAATAAAAATTTTGTCATAAATTTTACAATCTTACAGACATAATTAAAATTTAAAATTTACTTATTCTAATTTTTACTGCAAAAAATGTATGATCTAATAAGAGTTTTGTTTAATGTAACTTAGATATTAGTAATATTTAATTATGTTACCTTATAATTTATATGTATTAATTAATTTAAATTAATGTATTACATTATCACAATTCATATATTTAAATGTAATTTAGACTTTGTTTGACATTAGTTTGCTATAGTAAAAAAAAATTGTTTGGTAAATCAATGTTAGAACGTGCTGCCAATATCCGAATTGCTGAGTAGAAATTGTTGTGCGGTATACTTAATTAATACTTTTGACAAAATTAGCCATATATATAATTATGAAATGGGGCGGGTACGGGTATGAATCAACTATATCCGCCCCGCCCCGCCCTGCCTCTTTATGTATATATCTTTATTTTTATTTATATATAAGCTTATATAGAATCAAATAAAAAGAGTGCATTGAAAATGAAAAAATGCTTTCATAGTATAATATTCATCATGTGACTACTATTTTTGTTATTTTAAATAGAGTAAAATAATTTGATTTTCATTAACATTAGTGAGGAAACGAGGCGGAGTGGGGCGGATACGAGTTTGTGAAAACTAGAATAGGAGCTGGGCGAGGGAGAGGGAGAGAGAGTGGTGGATGAGTAGAATAGTAGTTTTAATAAAATTTAGTAATAAACAATAAGAAAAGACTATTGATGATTATATTAAAACTCAAGAACTCGAATATTAAAATTTTGAAATACATGATGATCATATTAAAGTTTAAATATTTTACATATTTGGTACTAAAAATTTTAATATTATATATCAACTAAAAAGTTATACAAAATTATGATTTTAATTAATGAGTCATTGAGTTGTACATGAGTTATAATTTTTATATTATTTTTGGCCAATATATAATATTAAAATTTGAGTATTAAATTTATAAAATAGCTAAGTTTCCGTACATTTTAAAAACATTCTTGCAACAAAATATTATTTACCATATTTCAATACATATAAAAAACATAAATATAAAATATTGTTCAATTTCACTCATTAATAATATTCATGTTCAAAAAAATATAAAAACTAAAACCATCCTAATTATATGATTTTTAATTATCTGTAAATTAACTTAATGAGTGGCACTCAGTTCATACACTTACATGCATTAGAAATAGTATTTATTAAATACAGTAATACACTTATTATGAAAATAATCACAATTTAATGATATTATCTCATCAATTTACAGTTGTTAATGAGAATAAGTTTTTTTGGGGTAAATTTGCATAAATTTGGATGGGAGTTATAAATATGTCTCAATTTTTTTAAAATTTTACATTTAGGTCTCTTGCATGGAATCTGTATTGCTTTTAAATCCCTAAAGTTAATTCTCAATTTTTTAACAGGTCCTTTTGAAAGAAAATTATGTACATTAATAAAAAAAATGTTAAAAATAGAAATTTAGAGGAAAATTGTAATTCTTTTCTTGTTCTTTGTTTATCTTTCACAAATTATTGATTAGAAACTAACATTAATTCGACAAAAAATTCATGTATATTCATTTTAATGGCTCTGTCACTATTAAGACTTCAAAGCAACAATTACATAAATCGATAACTGTTTGCTATGCTATACCTTTTTTTTAAATCTACTTTTCTTAATATATATAAGACATTTGTTATTACATTAAGCTAATTATGTTATTCTTTTTGTTGATCGTGATTTACGTCAATCTCTTATGAACAATAACGTCATTCTGAGTACCTTAAAAAATAGGTAAAATGCATTTAAGTTTTTAAGTTCTTTGAAATTTTATATACTCGTTTATAAATTTTTAATTATAACACTTAAGTCTTTGAGATCTAAGAATTTTTATGTTAATTTATAAAATTTGAATCATAATATTTAGATTTATATAAGTTACGTATTTTATTATTTCTTAATTCTTTCATATTATAGTTTAAGTATAATGTAATTTCATAGTTGATAGAAGGACCACAATATAATAAATCATCAATATCAAAATCTAAGTAATACTATTAAATCATTCATGAACCAACGTATAAAAAGTTTAGCCCTATTTGGCGCGAGGATCAAAACAGGACCAAAATAGTACTAATTTAAAAAACAACAATAATAATAATAAATAAATTATTTTAATTATTCTACAAAAATTTTAATATAAAAAATAATATTTTACTTCACATACTCAATAATTTTTAATAAAAATATAAACTTTATTTCACATCTTAGATCAAAATACTCGATTTGAATATTTTGATCTAGAATGTGAAATAAAGTTGATATTTTTATTTTAAATTATTGAGTATGTAAAGTAAAATAATATTTTTTATATTTGAATTAAAGCCTAGAATGATTTAAAAAATTTATTTATTATTATTATTATTTTTTAAATTAGTACCATTTAGTCCTGTTTTAGTCCTGTTTTGATCCTGTTTAGTTGGAGGTCAGGTCAAGACCAAAATAGCCTCCAATAATCTCTAACTATTCTATTAAAAAAATAATAATAAAAAATTAAGTATAATGTATTAAAAATTTTATGAAATATAATATAAAGTAAATTTTCTTATTAAAATTTATGTATTGAGGATGAAAATAAATTTTTTATTTAATAAAATAAGTAGAGATTATTTTGGCTATAATCAGAAAAAAACAGTACTATAATTCAAAAATCAAAATTTGTGGACCAATATTCAAAATGCATGATATTAGAGACGTATATGTAATTTACTCAAATTCTCCCGGTCCCCGTCTCTCCGCCTCCATGAAAAAAATCTTCCAATGTGGCTTGTCGGACTCTCGGACCTGCGCGTAGAAAGGAGTGGCAGTCGGAGAAGGAGAAGGGAGATTTTCTGCCCCGTCCGTCTCCTCGAAACACGCCGCCTCCTTATTACGTCGAACTCTCCGTTCAAGGTATCACGGAGATGGCGAGCAGGCCTCCTGAGCAGGACCAAATCGAGATTCCACGCGGCGGAGACAAAGGTCCTACGCCGGCGGTGAAGGTTGTAGCCGATGCGGCCACCGGAGGCAGCGATGAGCGGCAAGTTGGCGTGGCAGAGCATTCTGGATCTGCGTCGAGACGGGCGACTGATCGGCGGCGGAGCATTCGTTCGATCTATAAGGTATCTAGTTGTAGTACACCACACCAAAACTTTTGATTTAGAAATCTATTATGGTGACGGTGCTTGGATGCATTAACATTGCAAGAAAGGTTCTATTTGGTCTTATTAGTTCTTCGGGTATGTAAATTGGATTCGACTGAAGGGGCTATTTGGATTTAGGTTAAGCTTGCCTAGCGAAACTGGAACGAACAATATGCGAGAAATGTTCTCTGGCACGTTCACATTAGGTAATATTGGTTGAAAACATGCTAATGCCTATAAACAGATTCCTATTTTAGGGCGTTTCAACTCCAATTTCGGTGAAGTTTTAAACGATGCTTTGTAACATGCAACCTAACGTACTGATGCACTAAAAATTGAAGTTTAAGAGAATTTTAATAACATGGAATGAAACTAAATGAAAGAGTATATTTTGCTAAATTAATCTAATTATGCTAGTTATTTGCAAATCACAAGAAACTTTATGAAATTTCAGTTAGGATTGAAATGTTCCATATGATTTCAGTAACTTACATGAAAATAATAGGTATTTTATGAAGAACTTTTAGAAAATCTTCTCTAACACATGAGATCTTGAATTAAACTTAAAATATGAAAACTAATCAAACTTCAAAGCATGGAAAATATGGAAATTTCAGGAGAAACTTGGTCATACAGAAAGCACAGCAACTGGAAACTTTATTCATGAGAATCGTGGTTTTTGCAATGGAATAACAATAGAAAAAATCTAGAAGGAAGTGAGTACAAAGAAGTAACAAAAAAATAGTGGCAGGAGTTTGTTAATACAAACTCTGTTGGTAAAACAATATCCCAGCAACAATAATATAACATGAATTTTTAAACATGTACTGATATTGTAAGAAATGATAGAAATAACACATATGTAATTATGTGGCATGCTTTATATTAAAATAACTTTCACATGCGCAACAGAAATATCATAACATATCATACGACATAATTGATCGATAAAATTATTCCACCTTGTCACATATATCACACTAATAAGACTATAATATGTAGAATATAAAAATCATCAATTATCAACATAATTTCTCATTTATCTGTTCTCACTTAATTTCGTAATGTCATAACACTTTTCTGTATAGTGATGTAGTACCATTATTCTTATACCCTTTCACCTAGAAGCCTGACAAAAGTTCATACAGCTTGTTATCCTAGAAGCCTTGCTAGGAGTCGCACCTTGCATCAATGATTCCTTTTTAGGATATCACCCGACGTACACTCCCCGCCCTTATCGGAATTGAAGAAGATTGTGAGAATTTACTTCTTAATTTTACTCTGTTGAAATATAAAAAGTAGATTACCAACAGCCTGGTAATTTTCTTAAAATACTCTGTGAAATCCTACAAAAGAGGAAACTATCTTCTATCTATAGAAAATGATCTACAGCTATTTACAGCTAGCAAATCTCTAATTACAGCCCATAATATCTTCTAATTTCAGCATATGATCACCCATAATCTCGGAATTCCACACTCCCCCTCAAGCTGGGCAATGAATGTTAATCATTCTTAGCTTGGAGAGAAGTATGTCAAATTGGGCTCTAGGAACAGCCTTTGTCATTATATCTGCAGTCTGTTGTCGTGTAGGGGTGTAGTCGACTTCTATGATCTTTTGCTCTATCTTCTCTTTGATGAAGTGGCGATTAATCTCAACATGTTTGGTTCGATCGTGATGAACTGGATTTTTTGCGATGTTGATTGATGCTTGATTGTCACACATCAACTCATAGGTTCGTTAGGAGCGAGCTGGAGTTCTTTAAGCAGCCTTTTTAACCATATCCCTTCACTAATTCCATGGGCCATGGCACGAAATTCCGCTTCTGCACTGCTACGTGCCACAACCGATTGCTTCTTACTCCTCCAAGTAACTAGATTGCCCCAAACGTAGGTACAATAACCCGAAGTAGACCTTCTATCTGTTAAGGAACCAGCCCAGTCTGCATCTGAGAAGATCTCCACGTCACGGCTCTGACTTCTAAGTGTTGTGTTATCAAGTTAACAAAATACTTCTGGAAGACCTTTTGGCGCTTGCTAGGAATCACGTCACTCATGACTTTGACATACTTCCCATACACATATAATCAGACTCAGGAATCATGTAGGAAATAGTGGAATCATGAGTCGAGTCTGCATTTAACTTTTTTATATTATTGCATGTGAAAGAGTCTAACTTTGCATTCATATTTGCATTTCATGTTAGTTTATTTTATGTGTCTATTTCTTGATTTTTTATGTTATTTATTTTGTATTAAATAAATAAAATCAACAAATATAATAGTGAGTTATTACAATTAAGTGTATGAAATTTTTTGAATATTTTCTATGACAATAAGATATTTAAATCTCTAAATTATATTTATTTTAAGATTTTAATTAAATTGGGTCAAATGAATGAATTGAATTTTTATCTTTAGATCATGAGAATAGTTAATTTTCAATATTTCAAATATAATAGTTATTAGGATCGAATAGTAACACCTAATAAAGTCTTGGTCTTTTCTTTCCTATTGAGTGTACCCAACTCATGAGTCTCCACAACCGAACCAACTTTTATGCTTATTTAGAGCATATTGAATCAATCATTGTTGAGCAAATAATTTTCAATTGAATTTGATTATTAGTGATATTTTGTTTGGTGGAGTTTTTACCTTTTATGGGAGAGACTATAACTTATTCATCTGACTCACTTAGAGACATGTGAGTTGCTTGACCCATGCTCAATAGGGTTGAGTTTCTTCTACTTGGAGAGAGTTGGTGAGGACACCTTATAGCATACTTATAGTCTCTTCCATATTCGTCTAATACTAATTGAAGGTTTGCTTGATTATAAATCTTGATAGATTTTGGCCGATTAATTATTTTTAGACTTATTTTTATGAGGAATCAAAGTCAATTGAGAGAGATTAAAGATCCACCAATTTAGGTGAGTTGATTTATTATTTTGTATTTCTTTATTTGCAATATTTTGGATTCTCTACATAAGTGGATGTCTATTTTAGTAATAAATAGTTGTTAATGATGAATGAAATAGAATTTGAGTTTTCTCAGAGCATAAATTCTAGTTAAAGTGTCAGCATTTTGGTAAAGAAAATGGTAAGGTTTATCTTGAGTGAGAACTTTTTAGTAGCTTAGTTGTCCTTTATTAAAAGCAAAAGTCTTTTCAACCCTCTTCCTTTCCCCAAGTCCTGACCTCCACCTTCATCCTCCACTTTTCCAAATCTGCACAACTAGTGCATTAGAAATTCTCCCTTTGTACGCGACATCACAATCCAGCAATCCCATCGCGCAGGAGGCTTGCCCACGGGAGGCCGCGTAGCTCTTTTGCGTGATTGCCTGTGACCTTGTGTAGCTTCCATTGTGCGCACGCTCACGTGACTAGCGCGGTTCGCCGGTCGAGCCCGCATGCGTGCTCGAGTGCACGATCCGCGTGGTTCGCCATGACCCGTTTGTGGCCCAATTGCTGGTCGTCTGTAGTTCTCAGTGCCTACGTGTGGCTCACGTTCCTCGCCACCATCTCTGACATCTTCTATGCTTGCCTCTGCGGTTCTCCTGGCAAGTGTTGTCTTGCTTGTTGGTATCACGATTTCAGTCCACTAGTAGCACTCTCCTGACCAATCGAGCTTGTGGAATTGCGGGTATGGAGAAATTGTAGCTAGGTGCCAAATCTTCAATCAAGGTATAAATCCAATTTAAATCAAGCTGTTGCTGAATATTCAAATCCAATAAAAGAAAATTGCTCGATCTATGGTTGATTTGTTTTATTATCTGAGTGACCTGATCGTCAATAAGGGATTCACACTACTTTTGGCTTATTATGAGAATATTCTCATTTCATTCTTAACTTCAAATTTGACTTTTTGAATTAAAATTCACACTTTTATCTGAGTTGATAAATCCTTTTTTATTAGACTATCTGCTTTAAATTAAATTTTGAAGTTATTTTGTGGGATTTGAAATCTTATCATAAAATTGTATTTTAGAAAATATTTTGTACTTAATTAAAATATTTATTTAATAATATTTCTAACTTTTAGGTTTAATATTATTTCTATTTCCACTATGCATCAGGAATGCTATTGCACCACTGCAGGTTTGTTAATTATGTATTGGTCCCAGCTTCCACGTAGGTGTCTGATTTCCTGGACTATACATGCTGAATTCGATTTTTCTAGGGTCCAAGACCTGCTAAATCTGATTGATCTAAGGTCTAAGACCTGTTGAATTCGGCTGATTTAAGGCACCCATGCTTGCCTCCATATTTATTTTCACTTTGGGCCCTAAGCTTGACAATTACACCTATCCATTTCGTACCCTATTTATCTGTCTTGAACACCAAACTAGTTGCCATACAGATAAATTATAGAAAACCATAGTAAAGGAATTTTATGTACTACCATAATTATCATCAATTAGTTCAACAAAATATCTTTGCAATGTTTTCATTTCCATGACCAAGTCATTTTGTCCTGGATTACTATATAATGTTCCATTGTTGGTTCTTCTACATGTCTAGTTGCTTTCCGATTCTCAGCAACCAATCTTGAAGGCTCTCTAATCTTCCTAAAAGTGTTTTTTAATGGTTGGTTCTTCAGCTGTCAGCTGTCTGAATAGACAATGCCATGAACTTTTGCTTGTGGGCTTGTTTGGCATTGAGACTATTTGGTCATAACTTAGAAATTTTGGGATTGTTTGGAGATGTATGTATGATGGAAAATAAAATTGGTTATATTAAAAGTTGCACAGGATATGAAATAAAGTTGATTGTATTGACAATGATATATGATGAAAAATAAAATCTATTTTTTATATTAGAATTCGTGTAGTATGTGATTAAAAATAATTTAATATATTTTTTAAATGAAGTAACCATTTTGATTCTGGTCATGGATGACCAAATGGTATAAGGACCAAAACGGTTTAAGTACTAGCTGTCACAGGAGTAAAATGTTCTCTCAAGGTGGACATAAAGTTTGTTACTCATCCAAGTCAAACTTGTTATGTCGTCAATAACATATACAATCAAATTAATGAATTTTATTTTACCTGATTGCCAAATTACCCTTTATGCTTCAGCTGACATAATACTGAGCTACAATGCCAAGTTAATGATGAAACTCTTTCGCAGGATGCCGGAGAACGTGGAAAGTTGAAAGTTTCTAGCATCACAGAATCAGGTAAACTTCTCATTTTGAAAAATCTTAACACGTGGAGTGAGATTTTTCTCCCTTTTTGTTAGTGGTCAGTGTTGTAAATAGATGCTCTGTTACAAAGGTTTTGCCCAAGGAAAGAATTATTTTATTTCTATGTTTCTCTGAGTAAATTATACGGGAATACAGGATAACCTGCAAAAACTACATTTCATCAACTTTGTGCTTGTATGCACGCCTGCATGTGTGCATATACTCTGATTGAACCATCCTGTTGCTATTGCATTCTTGACTACCAGTAATTTTTTTTTTCTCCCGGTGAATTTGTGGGAATGATATCAATTGAAGATGTTAGATAGTAAGAGGGCTAAACTTGCTTTTATAGGTTACTAAAGATGGTTTTCTGGTCAATTGAACTACATACAAAAAATATGATATGCAGAAGGGGTACATGTACCCTGCTGTAGCATGGTAAATAACATGCTTGCATGGCCTATTCTTTCATGGGTTGAGATGTAAATTTTAAAAAATTCTCACATTTCCTTTTTTTTAACCCTTTTGGTTTATGTTTCACTTTCACGATGTGCTCGAAATGATGGTTTTTTCTTTTTATTGGTTAAATGGTGTTATTTCTTAGCTGAGTTAGGGCAAATCCTTGGTGGCTATGCTGTAGGGCCAAATTCACTAGTTTTTATTGACCTTCAAATCGAGTGATTTTCCAGGAAATCAAAATCAAGTGATTTTCCGGGAAAAGCAATCAAATGGCAATAATGGATTGGCAATACTAAATGAGTTAAAAAACATAAGACTGAAAAAGTATAGAAGGAAATGCACTAACCAACCTCAGAATTTTTCTGTTTTCACAATTTTTATTTTTTTCACCTTTTTGAATGGTTTCTTATATGACCTGTTTTCTTTTTTGTTTTTCCTTACCTCTGTTCTTTGTGCAAAGTAACTAAAAGCTTGAAGCTTTTAGATTTATTCATTTATCCATCCCAGATATATGGGCTTTTAATCCCTCATTTTCAGATGATGTCTTGTTTCCAGGGACAGGTTTAAGTGAGGTGAGGTTTACTTTTTTTTTAACTGTATAACGCCTTATGGGTTTCGCTTGCGCGTGCAAATTTAAAGAAGCTATCAGGCAGGTGCTTCATTTTGTGAAGACTTAAGCATTGAAGGTAATCATACGGGCAAGAGCTTAAAAACAATTGAATCGCAAATGCACAGAAAAGTCAAGGAAAACTCACCAAAAGACAAGATTTCCTGTAGCGATTTGTTTCCTCAATGCTTAGTTGCATGTGGTGAACAGACTTTTCCTTGTACCAGTTGTAGGAGAGCTCCACAACCATTGAGAAAATCATCTAGACTTCTGGCAAAGACCAAGAGGTAACTGTTATTTAACTTGCAACTTTTCATGCGGCTCTGCTATCAAAAAAAAAAAAAACTTTTTGTGTGGCTTTGTTGAAGATAGCAACTACTTCATTTGTCCATCTGCAATTTGTTTTTTCATGTTATTTATGTCATGAATTAACGTTTCCTTTCCTCTATATTTATTATGTATTATAGACGCGGAGTATATTTTGCATGTGGTATGTATCACGTGTTTAATGACTTGATTCGTTCTGGAGTTTGTATGATTTGCTAAATTTTTTATTTTTTTCTTAATTGTTTTTTTGTCTTCTTTGTTCTTGTTTTCACATCTGTTTCTATTAGCTTGCTAAACACGAGACGTTGAGAAACTTCTTCGAAGATTATAACTGCATGTTATCCAGAAAAAGATGTTAAACTGATACAATTAGTCAATTAAATGGAAGCTAGATGTATGCATTAGCTGAGGCCACAATTGTGAATGTCAAAAGAATAATGGAAACAAAGCATTGAGATATTTGTGAAAATTCATTGTACTTAGAATTCTGCCGTGCTCTACAAAAAGGACAATCATATGCACTTATATTATATTGCTTTAGCCATCAGTTTATAAAATATTATGCGATTGTTTTTAGATTTTGTTTGTGCTTTAATGTTTAGGTCATTATCTTTATATTCGTTTCTGTGTGAACATCTCATAGAAAAATAGTACACTGTAAATGGCATCATTATTAACTCTACATTCAATGTTTTTCTGAACATCTTCGACATAAATATTGTATAATGTTAATGGTGTGTAATATGTGATTCATATGATTTGCATCCTCCGAGTGCTACTCTTTGTGCTTTTTCAGGTGGAAAACTTCTAAGAATTTGGACTTGTCCAACTTGGAGTTTAAAGCGGTAATGTGTTTATAACATATAATATATCCACTGAAATTTTGTGGCAGACTTGAATAATTTGCAGAGATTATCATGAATTAATTAAGTCTACCATTGCTGAAAAGCATAAACATAATTTATATATAATAAGAAACACAATATTCTCTGATTATACATCATTTGAGGTGTCCAAATTGATAGTTTACAATCCAAGTGTTCATATATCAAAAGAAAGATCAAAAAAGTAAAAGTGAAGATGATTGAGAAAAGAACGTTATTTCTTACTGCCATGAAACTAGTTTGGAGAGCGTAAATTTGAGGAATTGATAGTTCTGAGACAATTGATAGTTGATTCTTAGACAATCTTCCACCATTATCCTGTTTTGACAAAACTTATGATTTATATTTTTTGTAATGCAATGAAGTGCAAGACACATGAATGGTGGTACACATGGTCCTTACGAGTTTAAAAGAAAGGACCAAACGTTATGTTACCAGTTGATCCCTTCTCCCTCTCTTTCTCCCTCCTCACTTTTCATCTCATCTATCTGCATGCATATGCGATGTGAAGCAGTGTTGCCAAGGTTATGCTCTTTGTTTATGCTGAACTTATGCGTATTCAGCAGCTTGGAGCAACAATGGAGATTTACAAGTTATAGTCAAAAAGTTAAAATCAAATATATAATGATAACTTATGCATTTAAATATTATTGAAAGAAGCAAACTGTGAATCTTTAAAAAACACATTGTCCTTTTCGTAACTTTTGGCTAATAAACAAGAGAAGGGATGTAAATGAAAAATAAGGTAGGAAAGAAATAAAATTTAATCCTTGTCATTCATCAAATGCCTCAAAGATGGCATCGACAGGTGAAGAAAGTGTCTTCATCCGGATTATTTTGAAAGAAGTCTCTTCATCGAGGAGCGCTGGGTTTTGGTGGTCTAATACTCAATGGATCAATGAAAATAATAAGAGAAAAACTTAATTAATTGTTTAATCGCTCTAGCTTGCAAGACTACCATCTCCACGACGAAGCATACAGCTAGTCATTGCCTTATGCATCTATAAGTACTTGTTTTGCTAAAAATACGCGATTAAGCCACCAAAGTTTCTATATGCTCATGCACACATTGCATCAATGATTCCTACCATTTTGAAGCTATCTAACACTGACCGTTCTCAAGCAATTAAACCCTTTTATTGGCGATCAACTCTAATTAGCATCTTCACCCAACCTTCTTCATGTAGACCTCTTCATCTAGGTCTAATCATGAAGTTAACCGTGGTGGCAACTTGTTAGTTATCAAGGCTTGCCAAGATGATCCGCAATTCAGACGAGTGAACTATCACTATTAGCTCTTTGTCTTTGATCAAGCTTGTCCAATTGGATTTATTCATTAACTTGATTATTTAAAGAGCTTAGTGGGCAATATTATACTCCTTGGGTCCAACCCATGCAAGAATTTATACTCTAGTACTTCCCATGCAAGTGAGTCTAGCAACATAAATAAAAACACATAAAGAACTCAAAAAATATTCCACATAACATGAAAAAGTAGACAAAGTAGCCAAACTCGGTGATATTGGTGACAACGATGATGCTATCAATGTGGGTCTTGGTTGCCCACATCATCTTTGAAGCTATCAAAATACTACTATACATTCGTGCATGCTAATAATTGTCTCCATGTAATTATGAAAGCTCATTATTCAAGTATTTCAACTATGCCCTCAACAACACCCACTCCCCACCTCTCTAAACCTCTCAAAACTAAAAGGGAAAAAGAAAACATCAGAAAATACAACTCACATCATGTTAATGAAGGTGCAATTCATGAGATTATTTACTTGATTTTGTGTTCGATTGCAGTTTCAGCATGTTGTTTATGTGGACGATGAGGATCTGCCGGGAGAGGCTATAAATGAAGCGAGTGATGAATGGTAAAGTATTTCTTTTACATCTTTTAGCAAACTCTAATGTTAGATTTTATATTTAAATTGTCATGTACATACTTTTTGGAAGTGATGCTGTATCTAAAAAACTTGTTCATTTTTTAGGAAGAAAGCCAGAATATTCTACCCTTCAAGGTAACTAGATCAATTACGGGAAGTCATGCCTGCTAGTAATCTATTACTTTTTCCATTCAATGTCTTTTCCTTTCCTCTTGTATTTTTCCCTTATAGGAATGACCCAGAGTCTGTTACACTTTCATATTCTGACATGGAATGTCTCAATCCTGAACAGTACTTATCATCACCTATAATGAACTTCTACATCCAGTAAGTAATTTTTATTTGATGTTGTAGTAACTTTTACAGGCCTTGCATATATTTGTGCTGTAGGATCTTTTTATTCTTTCTACAGTAGTGAGTTGACAGGTTTTATCATCAAATTTGTGAAATCTAATTAGGTGTTTAAAAGTACTCGTCCCACCTCCTGTACTATTTGATTTGTCCGATTACTAATTATTGCACAATTTACAAACAATAACATACTCGGGTCTCTTCAAATTGCTATTTTAATTTACTTGTAAATCAAAATGATGACATACCTTATTGCGTTTGGATCTTTGTTAAAGACACTTGATAGTAGGGTTGGCGTGCTTGTGTAGGTGCCAGCATCTCTACCATCCTCAACCCCAATGTCGGGATCATATCTTCATAAAGATCAAGATAAGGTTCATAACTTTCATCAAAATGCTCACCAAGATTGGGGAGGTGTTCTTATTTCAGAACATAATCTGGATCCGCAATGTGTTGGCATCTAGAAGAAACACTTGCAGTGGATCGACATCGACTAGGCATTGAGATGCTAAATATAATTTTAGAGATTGTAGAAGAGAGCAAGAGAATGAGAAAGATGATCGAAGGTTTCGAGTATTTGTACTTCATATAAGTCTTATTATTTAGGACTTACATGTGAGAAATGAGCTTCAAAAACATCATTTTACCATTACGGCTTGGCAACAACAGTCAAATGATTGTTGCATTTTCAAAAAGAAAAAATTAAAAAAAAAACAAGGGGATCTCATGAGGATAGACCTGCTAGCGTTGGCACATGGGCGAGTGCCACGTGCTAGTGCTGCTAATGGGAGCAACGCTAGTTGCTGCAGCTACCCACAGTTTATTATTTTATTTTTTTAAAGAAAGAAACCTGTTTCGATTCTGTAGATCGGTCTAGTTTCGGATTGAAGAATTAGTTCGGGATCCACAGAACTGGACCAGTCCAGTTCTACAGTTTGGAATCAATAGGAACCAGTCTCTCCGAACCGGTTTTGGTTAAGACCATTTCCAGTCCTATTTCGGGTGGAACGGACCGAAACTGGGCCAATAATCATTTTGACTTAAACTTATATGATCATTTATAAGTTTATATAATTTAAAATGGTTCTGTAAAGCACAATCCATTCTATTCTCATATTTGAAGCATTAACTCAGCTGATTGTTGAGAAATAGTCTTCTGTAAATTATTATGTTGTTCCACTCTCTTATATCTTTTGGCAAGGGGATGCCCCCTCTCTAGCTTTTAATTTGTGTCCCTATTTTTTTCAGGTACCTTCAAAGAACAGAGTCCATCACAGGTTGGAATCGGAGTGAATATCACATTTTTAACACTTTCTTTTTTGGAAAGCTCGAAAAAGCTATGTCCATTAAGGTATGAAACTCTTCAGCAAAACTAGATTTGTTTGCTTATTCTTTTCATGAAATTGGATAAAGAATGAATGAATGTATATGTATGTATTTGATAAAGAATGTATATACATTTATGTATATAATGCTCTAGCTTATTATGGACTTCATTCATTGTAGAAGATGCTTATGAAGTATAATGGCCTTGTTTGGCAACAAGATTATTTTGGTCTTGACATAAAATTTGTGTTATTGCTTTGAAATAATGTTGATTAATGTATTTTAAATAATGTAGAATGTGAAATAAAATGAAATTTTTGTATTGAAAGTTGTGTAAATATTATAAAAATTTGTTTAATATTATTTTTTGTATTTTTATAATGAAATGAATCATTTTGGTTTTTGGCTTGATCAAATTGGTCTTGTTGCGAAACAGGCTTAAATGCTGGTTTACACTGAAATTGAAATAGAAGTTATTCATTAATGTGTCCACATGATATATGACAAATATTTGAAAAGAATCTTTTTCCCATATTTGTTTAAGGATCACATTCTTGTTCTTTACGAGTTTATAGATTCTTAACCCAGTGATGCTACTGTTGTCTATTTTGCTCAAATTAGAAGTTTGTTTAACCATTCTAAATCTCCCGTTCTTGTTGTAAAATCTGAATTGATATCTGGTAAGATTATATTCAGCTGACTTCCATGATTCCTCTTGGGATTGCTTTTTGGCTATTTTATTTGTTGAATTCATTAAATTTGGAGACCTTAAAAGTTGTTAGAACTCATTGGACTTGCGACAATCAAGTATGCTTATGAATGGCATCCACAAGAATATGCAATTTATAAATGTTGTCATCAGCGTTATTGTAATTATCTGAATTTTTTAACAATTTCTTTTTGGCATTGCTTCAATATTTAGTGTTACATGAGTTACTAAATATAATTTATGCCAATCTTTCAGTTCATGCATTTTACAAGTAGTTAAAGACAAATAACTTTTATGAATTCTAAGTTGCAAGCTTTCAGAAACAACTAGAACTCAATAGGTTTTTTCAAGTTTGCCTGAGATCACACTGTTTCCATTAAAAGGAGATACACAAAATACTGGCTTCGACTAGATCTCATTATGTTCTCAAAATGGTTGTCACCTGTTATTTTTGACATGAACTGGGAGCACTTGTGTCTAGTGAATGATTGTGTGGGTTGTATTTTGACCTATATAAATTATTCCAATGATTGGTTCTTTGAATGCTTTGGAAATCTAATATTTTTCTTTCCATATATGACCAAATTTTAATGTCTTCTGCATTGAAGTTGATATATTTCAAATTATTTCTTTTATTTGTTATGAGTTTGGTGAAAGTTAATCTTGATGAATTGTTGCACTGTTTGTTCTTACAAAAGCATCATGGGCATCATTTTCAGGGTGATAGATCCCAATATTTCTTAAAATTGAGGCGTTGGTGGAAAGGTGGAAATATATTTTCTAAAGCAATCATCTTTATGCCAATTCATGGAAGGTTTGTGAGCTATGCCCATTGGAGGGCGAAAGATGCATGCATTTGGTTAAATGATTTTTATTTTTATTTAACTTATCCTGTTTTAACTGCTCAAAAGAATCTTGGAACTACAATTCTTTCCTTCTTTTGGTGGGGGGGGGGAGAGGAGAAATGACAGATTTTACACTAAATTTTCAAAAACAATACTAAAAATCTTTTGAAACTCCAAATCCTAAGTATTAAAGTTCAAAGAAGACTTAAAACCATAAACCCAAACCTCTAAATTACTCTAACATTAAAACTTAAACTCTTAAAAATTTAAAAATAAGCTCTCAAAATAAATTTTTTAATTATTATTAATTAAGTTTATGTCCGAAATGAGAAATGAGTATATCCGAAAGAAAGTTGGTGTTGCACCAATTGAGGATAAACTTAGAGAAAGTCGGCTTAGATGGTTTGGACATCTAAATCGTAGGCCGATTGAAGCTCCAGTTAGAAAAATTGAGTTATTGGATTTTGCCTATGTACAAAGAGGAAGAGGGAGACCAAAGAAGACATGACAAGAAACTATAAGGAGTGATCTTAGTTATTTAGACTTAGATAAGCCGACCCCACCTAGTGGAATTAAGGCTTGGTTGTTGTTGTTGTTATTAATTAAGTTTATGTAATCCACTTTAAATTTAATTTAATGATATAAAAGTCTTTATTATGGTGTTATGAATCATATATTATAAGATAAGAATCATTCTAAATTTTTTAAAAAACTTTTAGCATTTTTTTCAAAAGTTAGTGTGAAATCTGAAATTTTTTCATAATTTTGTGTCTCTCCCTTTTTTCTGGACTGAGTTTTTGCTCATCATCTTCTGCAAGTTAATCTTCATCAAAAGTATGTAGTTCTAGAGATTATTGCTTTTACCCAGTTATTAACAGTTTTATTTGCTTCTTAAAATTAGTTCCCACTGGAGCTTGGTGATTCTTTGTTTCCCAGGGAGGGAAGGTGACTTGGGTCCCCTAATACTCCACTTGGATTCCTTGGGCCTTCATCATAGCTACCATATTTTTCGTGTTGTGTCTCAGTATGTTCCGTGCTGACTTTGCTTTCTCTAATTCTTATTCCATGTTTACTTATGGTAATTCTTTGTGTGTGCACTGGGTGCTGGTTTCAGCTGAATATTCAGTTTATAGATTTGTAATTATATCCATTGTTTTTTGTTTGATAGAATTATATTATATCCATTAGATGCCATGAAAAAAATGAATTCCATTATCCTCCCACCAGAAGTTTTGATGTCCTTTCCCTCCCTATTTCAGGCAAATCTGCGCTATACAACAGTCTTTGTATGGCTTCATATAGAGAAACTGCTAGTGGAAACGTATTTGTTCTTGTTTCTTCCACAGAGAACCTAGAGAATGCCTATAATTGAGTTTTGTGGTTCTTGTTTCGTCCACAAAGAACCTAAGTAATGCTTATAATAGAGTCTATGGCTGCTGTTAACACGTGGTTCCAGCGCTGCATCTTGGCCGTACACGTGGCGCCGAGGTGGCACTAACCTTTTATTATTGTTATTGTTATCCTTGCAGGTCTCAAACCTCGTTCACGACGATTCAAGATCATCTCCCAGCAACATCAATGGCGATGTTTCCCAGCTATACCTGTCGCTGTCGGCGTACCACGACCGCACCGTTTTCAATACAGCGTGCTTCTTCCAGTCACACGAACCAAGGGCCAGCATACTTCAACCATCACAGACCTCTAGAAGAGTTCCCAAGATCAAGAAATCAAGTTCTCCTTCCACCACTCCCGACTTCCCCGGTGGCCGACACAGTGGGACCCCTGATGTGGACTCAGCATTTGTTTATATTATTGTGACGTCCCGGTTTCCCGGACGCCAGAAAAATATATATATTTTTTATACAAACCTTAAACTCAAATTCTTCTTCGACTTCTCTTCCCTTGTCCTGTGATCCTTTTAGTGTCACACCTGCCACCAAAAATGACAGGAGTCTGTTAATACAGACCCAGTAGATAAAACAATATCCCAAACAATAACAATAAGCAATTCAACACTGCATACAAATTGAATACATCTCATGTATTAAAATCAAATCAGAAATAAAATCAATCTCTTCCGCGTGTCGCCTTTGCCTGGAGAGAGAAAAGGAATTTCTCTTTCTCTCTCTCTCTCTCTCACGATTTTCTCTGTTCCGCTCGGTGCCGCGCCCCCTCTGTTCGTTCCGCCCTTTTCGCCGAGCGCAAGGCAGCAGCGGCAGCAGTAGTAGCTGCAGCTCGCAGGAAAAGAAGAAGGAGAAGGAAGGAAAAGGAAAAGAGGAAAGATAGGGGATTTTCAAGCTTTGTTTAACGATTAATCTGTAGGTAATTCTTTCCCTAAAATTGATGTTGATTTAATATTGTGTTGTGAATATAATTTAGTGTTTCATAATTATGGGAAAATTATGATATTGTTGAGAATGGATTAATTTGATAGAATTTTGTAATAAATCCCCTGATCATATTTTGTTGATGTTTTGACCTATTAAGTGGATGTCAAATTACAAAGGAATTTTAGTAGACGTGTCAAATAACAGCATACATAGCATACATGGCATAATAACATAATTCCATATAGATATCTCGTTTTCTCTGTTCCCACGGCTGATCCTATCTGTTAATGGAACAATTGCAATTTAGTCCCCCTCTTTCCAATCTCTTATAAATAGGTCCAAAAATCATTCTTTTCAGGTCCAAAATCCTTCATTTTAAGTCCAAATCAGCTTTAATTTTTAAACCTCAAATCAAATTATACTCCAATTTCTTTTACCTTCAAATCAGATTCTAGGATATCACAATTATCCTGCTTCGGGAAACCCGGACTGAGCTCCACTATCTTCTGCCTATAAATACCCTTGAACAGGCTACAGGAAAGAGGGCTTTGGAAGGCTTTTTTGGGAATCACAGGATCTCTTTTCTATTACCCTTGTATTAAGAGCTTGAGATAAGAATGCTCCCTCTCTCTCTCTCTCTTTTTTTTAGCTCATTGTACTGGTCTTTTCGATCACCCCTTTCTTTTTTTAGTGGAATCATCTCTAGCTGATCGCTCGGTGGATGTAGGGGATTTCTTTTCTGATCCACCTTAAATTTCTGCGTGCTATTCTGGATGCGTATTATTCTTATTTAAGCATTGATCATCAGGCTTAGTCCTCTGTGTGTCACTGTCTCTCAGGACTCTCTTTTTCTTGGGACCCTCTACTTCCCACGTCAACATTTTTTTGGTGCTTTCATTGAGACACCGAGAAAATAGTGGCTAGAACACGTAGAACCAACTCCGCAGCCCCCAGCCCGCAGCATACACGCAGGTGAACCTTCTGTCAGGGCTTCAGGTGATGAAGCTTCCGCTTCAACCTCTTGGCGTCGCGCCAGGTCTACTTCTTCCTCCAGAGGTGCCCGCATTACAGAGTTGCAGGGGATGTTGGCGAACCTCACCGATCTGGTTACTGGCCTTACAACACAGCAGGCCTTGATCCTCAGGCAAACTCAGCCAGTTTGCATTGTCATACTGCCGTCTGCACCTGTTCCGCCGGTCGCGGCTGCCCGTGATCCTCTCCCGCCGGTTGCGGCGGCCCGTGATCCTCTCCTGCCGGTTGCGGCGGTCCCTGCTTCTCTTCAGCTGGTTGTGGCGGCTCCTGCCTCCCGCTAGTTGAGGCAAATCCTGTTCCCCTCCCGCCAGTTGTGGCACCTTCGGTTCAGTTGTCTGGTTCTTTCCAGCCGCCCAAACACCTTCTTCCTTCTCGGGAAGTCTACCAGAATCCTCTTCCACCATGTCCGCTTCCATAGCGTACCTTTTTTTCCTTTAGTTTTCCCTCCCTTCCTCACTGGACGGAATCTTCTTTTTCCAGGTGCTCAGGCCCTCCAATATGGACTTGACCCTTTCTTTGGCCCGCTGGATAGCAACGCTCCTTTCTCTGACGCTATCCGGCAGGCGCCGATTCCAGAGGACTTCAGGCCACCTCGACTTGAAGCCTACAGGGGTGCTACAGAACCTCGCGAGCATATTCAGGGGTTCAAGGTCGCTGTTGGGCAACCCTCACAACGACTCGATAGTGGTCACTGCCTGTGTCGCCGACTTCGACGTTCGGTGAGTGCTCCTCTACTCAAGAGGCGCGGCCGATATCCTATTTGAATCCGCTTTCCGCCAGATGGGCCTCAAGGAAACGAACCTTCTTCGTGCAGGAACCACTCTGCTGGGTTTCTCTGGAGAGAGGGTTCAGCCGCTGGGATTCATCTCTCTGCCGGTCTCTTTCTGTGACGACAATGGCCACGCTATGAGCATGGTGAACTTCGCGGTCATCAGAGCCAAGTCGGGCTACAACGTCATCCTCGGGAGGACAACTCTCAACTCTTTCAGGATGGTGATCTCTACGCCACACCTCTGCGCGAAGTTTCCTACCTCTAGCGGCGTTGTTACCATCGGAGGAGACCTCCGGCTAGCCACCCGATGTTTCTAGATCGTCGCGCAGCTCGTTGTTGACCAGCTGGATCCAATGGAGTCTCAACCTGTCGTGCAACAAGAGGGGGTTATCAATGTACCAGTGGGGGGAGAAGATTCTTCTAAGATTGTAAATATATCTTCTTCCATGAATGCAAATCAGCAAGCAGGTGTCACTGCTTTGCTCTCTGAGTATATAGATGTCTTTGCTTGGTCCCCCGAAGATATCTCGGGAGTCGATAGGGCTATCTGTGAACATCATTTGAATGTATCTGCTGATGTCACTCCCACAAAGCAAAAGAAAAGGGTCATGGCAGGTGAGAGGCAGAGCGCTGTCGAAGAGGAGGTTAACAAACTGTTGAAGGCAGGCTACATCAGGGAAGTCTGATACCCACAATGGCTTACCAACATTGTCATGGTAAAGAAAGCCAGTGGAAAGTGGAGAATGTGTGGACTTCTGAGCACTCAACCAAGCTTGTCCCAAGGACGCATACCCTCTACCACGCATCGATACGATGGTGGTTCGTATCTCCGAGTACAATGTGATGAGTTTCCTAGATGCCTTCTCAGAATACCACCAAATCCGAATGGCCAAAGCGGACGAAGAGAAAACTGCCTTCATCACGGATTTTAGCACGTATTGCTACGATGTCATGCCCTTTGGTCTCAAGAACGCCGGTGCCACTTATCAGCACATGATCGACGCCGTGTTCAGAGGTCAAAGGGGGAGGAATCTTGAAGCATATGTTGACGACATCTTGATCAAAAGTCGGAGCATGGAGGAACATCTTGTCGACATCAGAGAGTCATTCGACACTCTCCAAAGGTTCAACCTCAAGCTCTATCCCGCCAAGTGTACTTTCGGCGCGGCCTCAGGGAAATTCTTGGGTTACCTAATATCGGCCAGAGGGATAGAGGCTAACCCAGGTAAGATCTCAGCGGTTCTCAGCATGTCTTTCCCCCGATCACTAAGGCTCTATCTTACTACACTGCCCTAATTCTTTTGTCAATATACATGGATGATTAAACGTCTTGAATCTGCTTGCTTGCTGGTTAAAAATGCCTTGTTTTTGCTCGCAATTTAAATTTCTTTTTAATAACTTACCTTTTCTTACTACAGTGTTATATTGTTCCACTTCTAAGACATCTTTGTACTTCTGAGGTGCAAGTCATGATCTGTAATCTGTATCTTTTGTTGTTCCCGTAATTGGAGAATTCTTTACGTCTAATTATTACTGATTTATAGCTTTCTCAAAGAGGAGTGGAACTACATGAATCAAAGTCATACAGGAGATTTTCCTTTGCCAGGAGATGTATGGCAACATCTTCCTCGCAGGATTGTGAAGAAGAAAGTTCAGGTACAGAACAGTCTCATGGTTTTCCTTACTGCTGTAAATTTTCTTAGCAATTTATTTTAAATTTCATTTCATTTTTTTTCTCATTTATCAGTCATACCACATTATCTTACTTTTTGGTTTCTTAAACGTGGACTCCTTTCAAAGCAGGCCTAACAGCTAATATGATGCATATTGGAACATTAGAGATAACAAGAGAGAAAATGCAACATAATAACCACCAAGCTTTTATTCCACTTCGTGGGGTCAGCTACATAAATCCTTTGTTTGCATTGCACTCTATCAATTAATAAATCCCAGATGAAAAATGCGGAGGGTTGTGCTAAGAAGTCAACAACTAGTATAAAACTTGTTGAATTAAACATGATATGAATCCTATAAGATAACAAGAGAGAAAATGCAAAGCCTAAATTAGATACTAAATAAATTAACATGAATCAAGAGAAAACCATGTAAATTCACTATAAAAAGCCTATAACAAAAGACTATTATTATTCACATTGATTCACATGCTTTTTATTCCTCTTGAATATACTCGAGTTTGGAATTCCTAGTTAGTCTTATGTGGCATTACCATTGCCTGGTCTTCATGCTACTTATTTACCAAATTAGAGTTGAACCTGACAAAAAAAGTTGTTCACTATTGTAGAAATATTGTGTTGCGTGCATGATGCTCTAGACCTTGTGAGTAACTTCGACTACTAAACCTAGATGAAAATGTTACCTGGTAACCTTTTTAGTTTTTTAAATTATTTAGTAAACTGATCCCAAAGATGTCTTTACAACTTCTCTTGGTATAGCAGTATAATCAGCAGTCCCTCTTCTGTTCAAGCAAAGATTGAAATATTAAAGCTGCAATGATGTTGAACCTCTTGATGTAGTGATTTTTTTTTTTTAACCTTCGTTTTAAATGCCACGGAGCTAAAAGAGCGTTCAAATTCAGGTTCCACAGCAGAAAAATCAGTATGATTGCGGCATTTTTGTTCTGTACTTTATAAAACGTCTCTTGGAGGAAGAGGCTCCTCAAAGGCTGAGAGAACATGATCTTTCAATGGTTACATTTCTCAAGACACACTTCTTCATCATCGACATCTTTTACTTATCTTGTACGTTCTTTTCATTTGTATTTTTCTGTATAGTTCGATAAAAAGTGGTTCCTACCTGCTGAGGCTTCCAACTTGAGAAAGGAAATTATAGAACTGCTTATCACTGAATTCAACAAGTCTCAAGTTGCAGTTCAATGCTGTACAGCTGAAAATGTTATGAATCAACAGTGTAAGGGAATTATAGACTAAACATGAAAATCTTATGGTGCCCTGTTTTGAGTTGGGTGAGAAACTTTTGTTGTAATTCGTCTGTTTCATTGAACATGGGAGTTATGTCCTTTGAACAGGCTCTGAACGTGGGAATTATTTCTTTTGAGCTGATCTAATTTCGTTCAGGATGTTAATATTTTAGGCATAGATAGGGGTATGAAAATATTAGATGTGTTGACCACTGACGTGTTGCCAGTTTTTTGTGTCTTTTAATGCAAGCTATGAATTCCTTTGATCAGGATATGCAATTCTAATGTGTTCATTTACTGGGAATATCTCATAATTTGGTAAATTTTGGGTGTTTATTTTAGGGTTGTTAGTTTTGCGCGAATATTGATCGAATGTTTCATCGGATTTTTTTTATCAAATCTAGACTATCTCGATTTTAGTGAGTTGACTAATAAGTTTTTTTTTTTTTTTTGTTTTGCTCAAGTTTTGATTGATCCAAAAAGATATTACTTAAACATTACTCCTCACTCTAGTTTGCGAGTTTGCGTTTTGCTAAATGTAGATCTCTTTTCGTTGTTTGTTTTTATTTATGGCTATTAGCTGAAGATAGATGCAAGGAT
Source organism: Apostasia shenzhenica (assembly GCA_002786265.1). Lineage (NCBI taxonomy): Eukaryota > Viridiplantae > Streptophyta > Magnoliopsida > Asparagales > Orchidaceae > Apostasia > Apostasia shenzhenica. Next base: position 2,934,978 of record KZ451903.1, on the reverse strand, counting down.
TTAAAATAATTAAATGAAGACATACATTTATTTTAGGATTTTGATCAAAAAAAAAAGAAAATTAAATGAAACTTAGATTTTTGAACCGATAGCAAAAAAAAGTTGGGACCTATCTTGGATTGCGATTTGTTCGAACTCTATTTGCCCAAAGATCAAATTGAAATATTTTAATTCAATCCTGAGTCAGGTTAGGATCCACTCCAGAGGACTATTGTACTGCTTTTATTTACATTTGCAGCACCATGAATGCCATTGGGTACATCAAATGTTGGGGGATTTCCCAGTTGTCTGATTGTTCTAAAAAAATTAATCTTTTTCAAAGCATTAATATATTTGTTCTAAAATATATGATCTTTTTGATTGCTTTGTAGAAATCTATTCATGAACTGCTAATCTAGTTTCCTATGTAGCTTGAGCATTTGTCTTTATTTATAGAGATAATTACCTACATGTCATATAATTTAGTTTTATTTGTCTTACCCATTCATTTTTAGTTAATTACGCTATGCACACTCAAAATATTATAAAATTTTACATACACACATTTTAACTTATTTTTATTATAATGAGTAATCATAATTTTTTAATAATTTAATTATAGTTAGATTACAGAAAATCTGAGTCGTTCATCATATTATTTTAAAGATATTTAAATATATTTTGAGTGAAAATTTTAAAACCTTAATGTTTAATTGGCGGCAAAAGAAGAAGACATTCGCTAGGTGAATTGATTTTAGGACAAATTAGTGTTTTAGTGTGGTATTGAGGAAGAGAAAAAATATGTACTATTAAGAGTAAAAATATAATTTTAATGATTTATTAATAGAATATTTTTTTTTGAAATAGATTTTGATTAAGTTTTAACTCAAATGTGTGTATGTAAGATTTTATAATGTTTTGAGTGTGTATAGCGTAATTAACTAAGAATGGATGGGTAAGACATAAATAAAACTAAATTGTGTGGCATGTAGGTAATTATCTCTTATTTATATTATATTATTTAGATATTTTGATTTTAAGATGTTATTTTATAATTTTTTAAAGGTATTTACTCATATCATTAATTTTTTTGAGTCATCTAATCTGTTCTTTGTTGACAATTATATTATATATAGGCAGTAATAATACAAAAATAAGCTACATTGCACTATCCAAATTAATATTAATTGATTCTCATAATATGACAACATTGCTGTCCTCTATATGCATCATTCACAAGCATGGTAAGTGAAATTTGTTTGTGTTTGAATTCACTTAAAAATGAAATAAAAAAAAATTCACTAAGAAATTCGTTTATTAAAAGCTGACGCAAGGACCAAAATATGATCAAAACAAGATCAAAATGATATTAATTTAAAAATAATAATAATAATAAATAATTTTTTTTAAATTATTCTACATAAATTTAAATATAAAAAATATTATTTTATTTTATATATTTAATAATTTAAAATAAAAAATATCAATTTTATTTCTAACATTTAAATCTTTGATCATAGCCAAACAGGGCTCACTCCGGCGTAGGGTTAAAAGCCGGTTCGACGCCCCCATCTATAAACTGAAGCGGTGAGACGTCGGCTCTGGGGCTGCTTTCTTTTCCCATGGCGATTCTCCTTCGATGCCCTTCCTCGTCTGTCTTTTCTCTGGCATCAGTCCGCAGGGGTTTTCGTTCGCCCTGCTTCCGCCGAGCCGTTACTGGATTCCATCGCCGGAAGGCTACCGTCTCGGCAAGTTACCCGGAGTCTGGTGAGGCCCGTCGATCTCTTGTTTCTGCTGAAACCCTAGGGGATTGAAAGTTTTTTTAACTACGCGAATACTCTACTTTATTGTTAGGCTGTCTTGCGACCTCGAAAGCCATGCTTAAAGGCATGGAATTCCCCGAATTTGAAGTAAGCGTTTCATTCACTTTCTTCCGGGTTTCTGGATGGGGGAAAGTTCCGGATGTACTTTTGAGTCGGAAGTTTTAAAAATTTGCACTTAATTATTGGAATGTTTCATTTTCCGAAAGTGAGGACTGATTTTTCTTCCAGTTAGCGTCGTCAATCTTCATTTTCTTAATATAAGAACATTGGTTCGCGTTTCATGGTTTCGTTCTTCTTAAATGTTAATGCGATGACTATAGAAAAGTGCTGCATTGTTGAACAGAAATGGGTGCAGTCCAGTGGGTTCAGGCCAGCGCAGGCATTGATGCTCTGGAAGTGCCTCTACGGGAATAACAGCTGGGCTCACTCTCATGATGAGCTTACAGGTGTTATCATTTTTTCCCATAATTTCTTTTGTTGATCCTTCAAGCAAGTGTTTGCTGTTCACTGATGTAATTGCGTTGCTAAACAGTAGCGTAATATTTATGCCTGAAACCGTATTATCTTCAACTGCTCATGAGCTTGCTGAGCCTCTATTATAGAAAGGTTCATGTTTATCGGTTTTCTTCTATTTTCATAAAAACAATGAAGTTTATCCTCCTAAGTGTACTTTAAGAATATGAATTTTTGTATTAAATCTTGTCTGGAACATAGTAAGTTATTAAAGGCCTTTTTTTGCAGGTTTAAACAAAGATTTTAGAAAAATGTTATGTGGGAATGCAGAAATCAAAGCATTGTCTGTGAAAGACATTATCACGGCAGCTGATGGAACTCGGAAGGTAAGCTTTTTCTTTGTCTGTTTGTGTATAATATTGTTCCTTTACAGATGCCATGAGGTGCACTAGTGAGGTTTGAACGTTTGGATCATGAATGTCAGTACTGCTCAGTAATTTTCTCAGGATAATTTATTAATCTGGAAATCTGCAGGAGGTTGCAGATATTGTTCACTTTGAAGGATGGATTGGTGATAGAAACAGTTGTAATTCCATGCAGCAGGGGAAGAACTACTGTTTGTGTTTCAAGTCAAGTAGGATGTGCAATGAATTGCCAGTTCTGTTATACTGGAAGGTACATCGTATGGACTTTGAACAGTTTCTTAATACTTGTAGACAATGAAAGTTTGATATTCTGGATAACTGTTTTTTCATTATATCTGTGCTGGATAACTGTTTTTTATTATATTTTGTCTAGGATGGGTTTGAGGAGGCATTTGATTACTGCTGAAATAGTTGAGCAGGCAGTGTTTGCCCGAAGATTGTTTTCTTCTGAATTTGGATCTATTACAAATGTTGTGTTTATGGTGAGCATATTTCTTTCTTTTTTAATTAAGTTGAGTTTCTGCATTTTTGGTCTAACCATATGAGATTATTCAAAGTATTAAAGTGAACTTTTTCTTTCAAAAATAGTCATTATTGTGCTGGAATGAAGGTATTCCATTTGATGAGCAGCCATTAATACCTTCTGAAAGTTTAGTGTTCTGCCTTATGCATTTGATGTTGCTAAGTTGGGCTACTACCTATGTCTTCATTGAAATGAGTTTTCTTGTCTTTCCGTTACATGATGTTATTATAACAGTTCTTCTTCTTTAGGGAATGGGTGAACCACTTCAGAACATAGATAATGTTATGAAAGCTGTAGCTATTTTGATTGATGAGCAAGGTCTTCACTTTAGTCCCCGTAAGGTTACTGTTTCGACCAGTGGACTTGTTCCTCAGATAAGACGTTTCCTCCGGGAATCTAATTGTTCACTGGCTGTTAGCCTCAATGCCACAACTGATGAGGTATATTAGTTCTATTTAATGATCAGCTACTTATAACACTCTGTCCATTGATTGGCTCTCACTCAAATTTACAGGTCAGAAATCAGATCATGCCTATCAATCGGAGATACAACCTTGGCCTACTTTTGGAAACATTGAGAGAGGAGGTGGACCGCAAACATAAATATATAGTTTTGTTTGAGTATGTCATGCTAGCAGGAGTGAATGACAGGTTTGAAATCTACTGTCTTATCTACAGTAATCTCACACATTATTCACAAGCCTTCTTTCAATTATAGCACCGAGGAACTTGAAAGATTATTTCCTCTTTTGCATGTCTTTGTATAGGAATTGTGGTAAATTACTCATTTATCCCTGAGTACCATATGAAAATAAATTTCAGGGACATATATGAAATCAAAGTCATCTGTAAAGGACTATACTGGAGCTAACATTGAAAGTTTTCCTAATCTTTGGAACTCAAGGACAATTTACCCTAGGAACTACAGATTTACATGTCCTTTTCATTCTTGCTCAACAGGCTCATGACAAGTACACATAATATTAATTGGATTGTGGTAGAACTATATGAAGAGGCTGTATTTATACTAATTGTGACCTCATTCAACTGTAGGCTTTATTAGCTTACATAGCTTTAAGGTAAATGCTTACACAGTTGAGATCTTTTTACTTACCCATTTTGTTTAGTTCTCTCTATATGTTTGTCCACTTAAAGTTAATTAGATTTTCTTTGACCTCATAGATCAAATCCTAAACAAATTTTAAGATTAAAATTTAGTTCTATTTTTTCAAGCACATATCTTAAAATAGGAAATCAATTTTATTTCAATCATTTACATACCAAGCTAATTACTAATAGTATTTGCATCATACACACATTCCAAGTCAACAACTATATTTCACATTATACATAATTTTCAAGAAATCTGCGATTAACCTTAACCTTTTTTAAAGTTAACCTAGCTAAACAAACACACAAGACTCGCCTTATTGACCACAAACCATTTCAACCTATTTCCCTATGTCATTTCGACTTCTTTGGAAAATTACATACATAAAACTTAAAAAAGGACAACAGCCTATATGCCCCTAAAAAACTTTAAATATTACCTATATACCACTCTCTTTATAAAATTTGAACTATAGAATGACTTGTATTTAAATAAGAGTGTAATATTTAAAGTTTGAGTGACATATATGTTAATGCCCCTACTATAAAACTATATTATTTGCATATTAATGACCAAATTCTTAATTTTTACATTTATCCCCGAAGTGATTGTATTGTTAGCCCCAAGGGCATGATTAGTTCAATTGTATTTGATGATAACAAATTAATCAATGCTGGTTCTAGCATTTCCCTCAACTTTTACTGCATTAGAACACATTGGAAGACATCGGAACAATGAAGATTAAGGTCACACTCAGAGAACTTGAGGAATCAAGACAATGAATTGAAAACATGAATAAGTTTAATTCAAGTTCATAGATGTAGGAATTTTATATTGTAAAGGTAGAATTTAGAAAACATCTTGACTTGAGAATGATGGGGTTAATATAATATGCCATATTGAAAGCTATCAAATATTTGAAACATATATACATACTAAATCACTCTAAATATTATGTTAAGCTTGTTCTCATAAAGTTGTTTGAGTAAGTATTAAATATGGCTGCTCAATTTAAACATCAATAGCATTAATTGAAACCAGCTGCAAAATGGAAAGTCTGATCCAGTAAACGGACAGTCCAATAAGTTCTTTCAAGCTATAGAAGAGGGCCAAATGGTCCGTTTGGTTGTATCAGGCACTTAAAGAAATTGGACAGTTTGATTCACATGCAATTTGATAATTAGCTACTTCAACTTCCTAATATTGCTTGATTCAAATAGAATTCACTCTCAATGGTTAGAATGGCTTGAAAAGTATATAGGTACCTCTCCAAACTATCAAGTTAGTTCTCTTACACGATTAAACACTTGAAACAACAATAACTTTTGACTTGAAGAAATTTGAAGAGATTTTCTCTCTAATTTTCATGTTGTTGATTCAAGAAACAATGGATTAAGATTGAACCAAGATTTTCTCTTTCTTTTTTTTGGACTAAGATTATACGGTTGATCTTAGGGCGTGCTTTATCCCAGTATATAATTGAGTTGAAGGCAGATCTTGCTCTCTGTGAGGAGAGATCAGAGATTAGAGTTGATCTTGCTCTATACAAGGAAAACCACTGTTATAAAATGCTTTTCTGCTTATAATTTGCGAAGGAGATTTTGTAGACCCAAGTGGAGGAATCTTGGGCGTGGAGTTGGCGATAATTGTTGAACTACCTAAAAATATCATGTGTTGCTTTTTATTTCTTGTTTTTCCTTTTCTTGGCTTTTTGCATATCATTTATTGCAATTTGGATTTTAAAATGCATGATTTTCGATGAATACAATTCTAAATGTCATGTGTATAATTGCTCCTAAATTTTAATCAACTTTTTGTTATGCTAAATCCCTAGTCATATTGTAATTGGATATGCCCTGTCATGCACGTTTCTTCTGACTTTTTCTTCCTTTGTAGTTATTATTTCCCCTTCGTCTATTAGTTTCTCCGAAATTTTCATTATATGATTCATTTTTAATGTTCTCATTGTTATTTATTTCTTGCTTTGCTGCAACAGTATGGAGGATGCAAGGAGGCTGATCGAGCTTGTTCGTGGAATCCCTTGCAAGATAAACCTCATCTCCTTCAATCCTCACCACGGGTCCATATTCATGCCCACAAGTGAGGAGAAGATGATTGAGTTCCGAAATGTTTTGGCTGAAGCTGGATGCATTGTCTTCCTACGACTCAGTCGAGGGAATGATCAAATGGCTGCCTGTGGGCAGCTCGGAGAGCTTGGGGAGACTCAATCTCTACTTCGTGCTCCGGCAATGTTTCGGATGGCTAGCTTTGGGATATAATTCCATTCCAGGTATCTAAATTGGGTCATTATTTTGTTGGCCTCTAGTAGCTGTCGATTGTGGGGCAAGAATTATTAAGAACTTTTTCAAATGTCACTGCAATTTTAGTTGTTAATTTATTAGGCGTAATCAGGTTGAGAATGATTTGAGCTTTTGAAAACTTATGAATTCTAATTTTTTTTTAAATTCAAATATATTGTTTGGGTTGAATTGGGATTGATCCTAGTTTGGGTCATACTTAAAGTTTAAATACTTGAATTAGTGTTTGTTAGGTATTCTGTTTGATGTTATCTAAGTGTTAGTGTTATCTAGATATCAAGTTATATTGACATTTATGTTATCTTTAAATTATTATTTATTTAGTTTAATGCAATTATATTAAAAGATGACAATTTAAAATTAATCTAAATTCACCTTCATTAAAATTATGATATATGGATGTCAATTTTATATGACTTTTCAATGTCATTTTATTTATATATGCCACTCAATTTTTGGTGACATCTAGATGTGATTTTAGAGTGTTGTATTCTTATAATTTTTCACAATATTTTCTAAACATATCATAAAATCAAATTATCAATTTTTTTAAATAACGTAACACAACGTTGACATTGAACCATATACTTGATCAATAATCATGTATGAAACTTTAAAATGAAAATTTTTATAAGTTATATTGGTTGTTTGAAGGGTTATTTTAAAACGTGGTTATAGGTGAATCGAAAGGTTATTTAAGGCCTTGTTTGGTTTGAGTCTAAAAAAATCTCAAAATTTTTCAAAAACACTTTCATTAATATTTTATATTTATTTAACATTTACACAAATTTAAATATTAAAAAATATTTTTATTTCACGTCTTTTATAAATCTCAACTTTAAGACTTAATTTTATTTCATATCCTACACACATTTTAATTAAAAAAATCAATTTCATTTTACATCTATTATAATCCTCAATAATAAAATAATTTTATTCCATATTATAACATTAAAATAATTTTTATTCTCTTTTTATCTCAAAAAAATTTAAAATCTCCCTAAAACATACTTTAACCAAATGAGGCCAAATTGAGTGTTTATTTATGGTTGATTGTAGGTATGAGTTATAAATATAACAAGATATGATTATTTATGAATCAACCATGTTAGAATAAAATTAAGCTGTGACAAATTTTTTCGCAATGTAGATGAGATCAATTGAGTCATTTAAAAATTTATTGTATTTGTTATATTTTAAATTTGCACAATATCACTTTTATTTGAAGGAAGAAATAAGATGTTACAAGTTTTTGTTTTGTAGTAATCTTTGTTATATGAAAACATTTTAGATGAATTACAAATTTTAAAATGATAGTTTGAGACAGTGCAATTAAACAGGTAGTCAATGCATTCCATGAATATATAATGTGTATAGTTGCTGTAACATCTCGTAAAATCTTTTTTTGCAATTACATAAACCATTATAATTTTGCTATTGGATAATAAACTTACTACATGAATGAACACAAGTTTTGTAAAGCACAGGAATAAGACTCTAGGGAAGGTTCATTGAAATAGTAAGCATAGAAGCGTAAAAATAGCTTCACCAAAGTACATATGATTTAACAATTCACAGACTACATAAATATGACTACATCAAAGAGTTATAGAAACAACAACCAAAAGTTTATTCAAGTTTGGACGGGTATAACTATATATACATCTCCATACTATTCTTTTCTTGCAATTCCCGTCACAACACCCATAAACAACTCTACAAGAACTACTATACCAAGAGCCTTCGCGCTCTCCTAGTTGCTCTCAGCATCTACCCTTCCATTGCTACTCGCATCATAGTTATGTGTATATTGATCTTGCTACTCGATGATGTTTGTACTTTGACATATTAAGAGGACGTTACTCTACTATGGCTCTAGTTATATGTTACATTTGTAGTTGTAACAACATAACAACTGTTCCAAATGTCTATGCCACAGCCAACCCACTTGTCATGCTGGCTATGTCCAACATATCTTCCAAGCTGTCATCTAGTTGTATCTTAGTTGTTCCCTAACTAATTGTGTTGACATGGCATCCCCTACAATCTATCCATCTGTTCAAGTTAGTCAACTGACTGATCCTATCATCTAACACACTAGCAAGTCCAAGAATATCATGTGTCGATATATTATTGACACTGAAGAATTAGTTACGGGCAATTACATTGTTATCGACATCTTTGGTCAACTTCGATTCCTGCAAATATCTGCGTAGGATCTCCAGTGGGAGCTTAGCTGTTAGTTGTACTTAAGTATTTATTCAAGGTTGACTACTATTTCTTTCATCAATATTTTCTTCATTACTTTTATCTGTTAATTTCTAATGTTAATGTACACAAGAATAAATAATACTAAACATAATGCTACAGCCGTAAACAATTGTTTTGGTTGTATATAAATTGTTGAAACAATAAAAGATTATTTCATAGAAAAATTGTTCAAAATTTAAAAGATATTTCATCAATCTAGCTTCTTATCAATTCCCAAATTTCTTTAGCAATAGTCACACATATTTTCTCCTCTCTAGTAATCCCCAACCCTACTGTGGGCATGTGCATCCTTCCGAGCTTGGGTTGACAACATATCATTTGCGTCGGACTCAATATTAGTAGTTTCTGTTATTGTACGTACAGTGTCTGCTGTAGAATATTGCGCAATGAAATTGTGTAAAACAAAATATGCATGTCTATGGTTGTGCCTATCTTCCTTGGTTGCATATTCTCTTACGCCCCTGAAACAACCACTGTGATCCTATTTCTTCAAAAAGGTGCCAAGAACTTTGATGTATTTGGATGTCCAAATCAACAAGACAATATTTACCTACTGTAATCACCATAGTCATGTTAGCAACAATGGAATATACATAGTGCAATGACTTGATGAGTTTGCTTTCACTGAGTACTTCTAGGAACAACGAAATTGCTAGCATTTAGGCCTAGTGAAGCATTTACACATCAACAACGCTATGTTCCCAACCTACATCTACAAATTGAAAGGCTATCAAACTGAAAGGCTATCAAAGCCAACAACAGCCATCACATTGAATGATATTGATCCATTCTTATTTTGGTAAACGTGCTGCTCTTTTTGTGGTACAATGGTTTTGGAATTTGAATACCTTCAATTACACTACACAATTCTACAAATAATACAATGCATCATGGTACATAGAATAATCTTGCTCTGCTGAAAAAGACATTGGTTCATTTACCTTGAAATATGGCCAAAATTGATCATTCTGAATCTTTGGGCTATATTGTGTGGATTTTTTCAGAAGTGTAATGAAATCACGGCTAATATAAATTATAGTTGCTATGGTAGAATTGTAGTACCTACTAATTGTCTCAAGGGAATGCCAAAAAGGTTTAGAGCATTCTCGATCATCATCTGTAAATGCTACAATATGCATGAATATTACAAATTGTTCAATAGTAGGCAGATGCGGGAGTCTTTCATCAAACCTCGGGTTACTAACAAATTTCACAGCACTATGAACACATCGGAATGCATTCTAATTAATTTGAACCTGACTTTAGGATTTTGTTGTTGTAACCTATATTCAAGATTCTGTAAACCAGTAAACAAGAGATTATACATCGACGTAAGTGCACGTGGTACAGATTCTAATACTAGCTCGTCCTCTATTCATTTTTTTTTCTAATCTAATGCAATAAATTCAAAGAATTCATCCTCACCACTAGGGAATAAGTTATTTCGCATTCATCTGTAAAAATGCTAGAATTGTAGTCACTGTAGAAAAAGAATCGTCACAATCAATTCTTATATCATAGACGGGATGTTAATCAAAATTCATATAGAATTCATCATTGCTTATCAATGTAAGATAAGGAAGGATTTATGTCCTAATTGTTTGATAAATTCTACATCGGTTGTTGGCTGCCTAATGCAATTTTTTGCTGTTTTCATTTGGGACTTGGGATCTAGCAAAAACATGTTTAAATATATTGGATCAATCATACAAAATGACAGTGAAATAAATAATATTAGTATAATTCAAGCAGCATGAATTAAATGGAAGAATGCATTTATTATTTTATGTGATAAAAAAATTTCACTCAAGATTAAAGATATTGTATTGGATAATAGTAAGATTAACAATGCTATATAGTGTTGAGTGGAAGTAAAAATACATGAATAACATAAGTGTAGTTGAAATGAGAATACTAAGGTGAATAAGTGGTTTATACACGAAAGGATAAGATAAAAAATTAGTACATTCATAAGAAGGTTGATGTAGTTTCAATTGAGGATAAGATCAGAAAGAATCGGTTTAGATGGTTTGGACATATATATGATAGGCCAATTGGAGTCTAATAAGAAGAGTTGTGTTATTGAATTTTGCTTATGTAAAAAGAGAGATGAAAATAAAAAATGGCATGACAAGAAACTATAAGGATTGACTTTGCGTACTTAGAGCTAAATAAGGAGTTCTTATTTGATAGAGTACAATGGAAACAAACGATTCATATAGCCGATCTCATTTAATGAGATATAGACTTGGTTGTCGTAAGGTAAGGAAGTTTGTCATACAAATAACAGTAGTGAGAATCAATTTAATTGAAGACTTTCAAAGTGGCAATTGATCAAAATACAAAGAGAATTCATCACTTCAGTTTATCAATATAACCTACACAAATACCGTCATGGAAAATAGTAGACAAAAACAATTAAGTTGATGGTATGCATAGTGGTAGCCTCTCAAAGTGCATATGGAAATCATGATCTTAGTTCAATGTAAGCTACAAGTGGCAAGTAAAATTATACAAGCAAAATGAACAAAATAGTTCAAAAGAATTTTTTTAGTTGATCAACCAAATTCATTATTTAGTTCAGTATTGACCACAGGAAGCTCATCATGGAAAATACATTCCAAAAAAATTATTTATTTTGAAGAATTGCAAAGCGAAAATTCAATTAAACCTACATTTAAAGTGCATCATCATTCTCCAATGTCAGCAACATTAAGCAAATAGGTCAACCATAAGATGTCACTCATGATAATAGACAATCAAATAATTTCTAAAATCTGCATATTTGAGCATTAAATTATCAAAAATAAAACCAAAGATGAGAAAAGCATGTCTAATTCCACAGCCACATAACATCCATCACACAGATAATTAGTTTTAGATAAAAGAGACATTTTTATGCATGTAGGACATTCCTTTTTGTGCTTCAATACGAAGTAGAAAAGGCTACTAGGTGCTTCAAGGGGCTTCTTCGGGATACCAAGCAAGTACATTCCTAAAGTTAGGATCGAATTCACAAATATGTTTAACCCTTAATTTTACTCAATCTTTACCGGAAACATGAAGTTGCTCTATTTTCAAAGACTTTCATATGGTAAGAAAAGCTTTGGTAGAAAGTCTTGGTATTGCTCTCATGAGGCCTTTTGGTTGCAACAGCAATACCACCCTTAGTTGTCCGATTGTCCATCGATTGAGTTGCAGTTTGTGCCCTTCATACATCAATGTCTTCTCTTTTTGAACCTTTTTGTACCTTTTCAATGTCTCTGCCTTACTTATTGGGCTATCGATTGTCCTTTCTATTTATGATTGAACTACTATAACTCCACTCAACCAACAAAGGAAATCCTATACTAAAATAAAAGTTTAGTTACCGTATAAACTTAATAGGAAAAGATAGGAAGAGTTTTTACTAAAGCTGAAAGGTATCCTAAAGGAATTTTAGCGCTCCAATCCACCTGGACTTCTATGTTGCATTCGGGGCTGCAAAAGATGACTTTGCCTATGAGTTAGTGATCAAGCAGAGGACCTGTTGCTTTCTTTTCTTTCTGGAGTAGACTCGTTCGTAGCTCCTTATTGATATAAAAGAGAATAAAGAGTGAAAGAAAACTAAAGGCAACTCTTGAGGGAGTAAAAAATCAGTCCAAAAGGAATGAAAGAGGTTCAAAAGGAGAAGGCATTAATTTATGAAGAAAGGGCAGAGGCTGTAGCTCACTGTGTTGACAATCAGACAACTGTTGTTACAATCAAAAGGCCTCATAAGAGTAATACCAAAGCTTTTCTTGCCATGCAAGAAAGTAACAGTCCTTTAAAATAGAGCATCGTTTATGTCTTTGGTAGAGAATGAGCAAAAATTAGGGGTAGAATATATCTATGGGATCCGATCCTAGCTTTAGGATTGCACCTGTTTGGTATCTAGAAGAAGCCCCTTGAGGCATGCAATAGCCTTTCCTGGTTCTCATTGAAGCAAAAGAAAGTGGATGTCCTACATGCATAAAAATGACTCTTTTGTCTGTCTAAATCTAATATATGATATGTGGTTGTGGAATTAGACATGTTTTTCTCATCTTTGGTTTTGTTTTGATAGTTTACTGCTCAATATGCAAATTTTATCAATTATTTGATTTTCTGTTATCTTGAGTGACGTATTATGGTTGACCTATTCGCTTATGCTGCTAAAAATGAAAATGATGTGCATTTTGAATGCATGCTTTATTGAATTTTTGTTTTGCAATTCTTCAAAATAAATATTTTTTATGATATTTTCCATGATGAGATACTTAACTAATTTTTTGTTAATCAACTGAAAATTTTCTTTTAAACTATTTTATTCATTTTGCTGCTTGTGTAATGTTACTTGCAAGCAGTAGCTCATATTGAACTAAGATTGAATTTTCCACTATGCATATTGTCAACTTAATTACTTTTGTCTATTGTTTTCTAATATGATCTTCATGTAGGCTATATTCATGAAGTGAAATGATGAATTCTCTTTGTATTTTGATCAATTGCCACTTTTGAAGTCTTCAGTTAGATTTATTTACACTGTTGTTGTTTGTGTGGTGAGCTTCCTTGCCTTACATTGATATGAGATGATGAATTCTCTATGAATTTTGATCAATATTCAATTTGTAAGTCCTTAACTTTAATTGCTTATGCTTCCTGTTTTTGTTAACGAGCTACCTATGGCCTATATTGAACTGCAATGAAATATTCATCAACTGCCACTATGTAAGTCCTCAACGAAGTTGATTTTAATGCTGTTTTCTCTGATTGGATTCATGTACGCTATTCTGAATTGAAATGATGAATTTTGTAAAAGTAATCTAATCCAATTTCCATTATGAATGTCTTCAATTAAATTGATTTGAAGTTACTGGCTTTTACTGCACTCAAATGAATTGTATGGCATATTGATCAACTACCATTTTGATAGTCATCAAGTTAGTCGCCTTTTTACTTCTTTCTGTGATAATCTTTTTGCAGGTTTTGTTTAACTGAATTTATTAATGCTTTAAACGATTGGTGGTTGTTTAAATGAATTGATATGCCCCTTGAACCATTGGCTGCCATCAGCTGACTATTTGTTACTGCTATGAATTCTCTAAGAGTGTATTTACTTGGATGGAATGATTATTTCATTTCAACTCTATTTATTATGGAATAGTTATTCCCATGTTTATTTTGGTAGAATAATTATTCTATAACAATCACTATTCTGCATTTTATGGAATAGTCATTCCTTTCATCAACTCAAGGAATAGCTATTCCATGTGGGCTAAAAATATTATTTCGAAATTACTCGTTCACGGACATACACACTTACACATGTATACATATGTATATACGTATACACATTTTTATATGTATACTACATACGTGTATATATATATATAAATTTATATAAGTTATATTCATCTAATTGTTCATGTAAAATCAAATTAATAATAATAAATAACATAAAATTTCATTAAGGGGGCGTTTAGTTCAATGTTATCTTGATGTTATGTTATGTTATTTAGAGAAAGCAGTTGTTTGGTTTAATGACATCTATAAAGAATATTTCATTAGATTATAAAATTATTAGTCAAAAGATGACATCTAGATGTCATAACATCTAGATTACATAACATAACACCAAGATAACATCGAACCACCCCCTAAGTTATATTGATGAGTATTTTAGAACTTTTCTTTTCTATTCACTTCTTATTTCACAATCTGTTTCATCCAAGTAAATAAAGGAATTGTGATTCCATTCCCTTTGGAATAGCAATTTCATTTCAACCTTCACTTATAGTAGAAATGATGAATTAGTTTTGAGGCTTTCTACAAAGCTGAATATTTGTGATAATTTTGATGTGTGATACAAGCATTGACTGCAATGATTCTTCTAATGCAGTAACTATAATTTTAGCATTTTTGCGAATGAATGCAGATAATTCATTCCCCATTTGTGAGGATGAGTTCTTTAAAATTTATCACATTACATTAAGAAGAACAATGGTTAGAGGATGAGCTTTTATGGGATTTTGTACCACATGCATCAATGTAGATGTATAATGACCCGTTTACTGATTTGCAAAATCTTAAATACATTTTACAACTTGAAATTTTGAAGTCCTATTCAACTTAATGAGAATGCATTCCGATGCATTGATAGCACTACAGAATTTGCTAGTAACCCGAAGTTTGATGCAACGCTCCTGTCATGTGCTTGCTATTGAACAGCTTGCATTATTCATGCATATTATAGCGTTTGCAGCCTGCCTACTGAAATAGGAAGGGATCAATTTCATTCAGTGTGATGCCTGGTATCAGGTTTGGTAGTCTTTCAATTTGTAGCTGTAGATTGCGAAGGCAGTGTTGCTGATATGTCAGTGCTTTGTTGGCGTAAGTTGCCAGTAATTTCATTGTTGCTGCATAGGTTTATTGTTGATTTTAGGGGTGTAAAGGAGTATGCAAGCATGAAAGAAAAGTACAACTACTGACATAGCATGCCAGTACAATGTCATTGAACATTCGACATCCTGAAGCGACTCTTTGTATTCCTAAACACAATGAGGCCTTCTCTGTTGGCTACCCAATGAGATGTTATATTAGCATGTTTTGGTTTACATTGTTTCATTGTGCGATATTCTGCGGACACCATACTTGCAATATAACTATTGAGATTGAGTCCGATGCTAATGATGTCGCGTTGACCCAAGCTCAAGAGGGTGCACATGACCACACTAGGGTTGGGGATCTCTATAGGCTAGGTTTGGCAACAGAGAGAAGCTTGGTTTGTGAAAATATTTTTAATTTTGAACAAATTTTCTGTGAAATAATCTTCTTTTACTGGTTCCACCATGTTCAACTATTTATTTACAACTAAAACATTTTTTTTTGGCACAACTAAAACAATTGTTTGTGGATGTAGCATTATTTATTCTAGTGTCTCGAATGCCTATTGATGTCGTCTTGGATGGACGGTAAAGTAGTGATTTCTACAGATGGGAGAACTACTTCCACCAGTTTCAGCACTATCCCGGAGCAATATTCTTTAAGGTGGCACTAAGGGGGGGAGGACTGAGGAGATTGCATGATCTTCTTCATTGCAGTAGGCTCATTCAGCAGGAAGATCAATGTATACAGAGCTATGAAGCGAGTAGGAGTGGAAGCATGGATGCTTAGAGCAGTCAGGCAAGTGTGGTAGTTGTTGGTGTAACACTCTTGTAAGTTGTAGGTTATGGGTTTTGTAATTGAAACCACACGGAAGGACTAGTATGGAGTTATATATATATATATATGTATATCATCTATCTTTTATCTACTTCTTGTTTCTTTCTCTCTTTGATATAGTTGATGTAGTCTTTGGGCCGTAAAGTCGTATGTTTGATGGTCTTATATGCTCTATGAAGCTATTTTTATGCTTGTATGCCCACTATTTCATTGAACTTTTGCTTGAGTCTTAATCATGTGTTTTACAGAACTTTTGTTCGTTAATGTAGTAGGTTTATTATCTTATAGTGAAACTGTATTGTATATTTCACTATTTTGGATTTTCCTTATTATCCGTTTACGTTATTTTATAAAGAGATTTTAGGAGATGCTATAGTGCTTTTACACGTTTCATATCCTTTGCATGTTTCACATCCTTTGCATGCATCATTGACACAATGACAGCAATTTTTTCTGGTGTATCCGTTAATCACTCTGTCTCAAACTATTATATTAAAATTTATCATGTTTCTAAAATGTATTCTTATAAAAAAATTACTGATACTCGAAATTTGTTACTTGTTTTTTCTTCTTTGAAATGAAAGAGATATTTGTGCAGATTTCAATTGCAATAAATATGATAAGTTTTAAAGGACTTCTGGTGTTCTTATGTGAATAAATAGTTTGCCAAGGTTAATTCCCATTTCAATATGATTGAATCATTATTAACCATAATATTTACTTATATTTATAACAACTCGAGTTATCTTTAACTGCAATCAACTGAAAACAAATAATGGAAAACACTCGATTTACATATCTAAAACTTTGTTTATAAATATCCCTCCGAAGTCCCAACAAACTGCGTAGCTTTATCTTTTTTGATTCTTGAAGACTGTTTGATATTGTAGCTCTTCAAATTACTCTTCTGCCACCATGAACTCAATGCTTTCCACGTGGCTTTAACAGGCCAACTGGAGATTTCAGATTTCTCTATTAATAAGTTGGCAGTTGGCAGTTGGCGGGTGGCAGGTGGCAGGTGGCAGGCATCATCCAGAAAGCATGAGGCTGTTAAACTGCAGGTTAGTATTTATGTTGCATAATCATATGATTTGAAATCATGATAATTTGTTAGAGTTTGATGTGCCAATTTTTTTGAGGTATTTATAATTATATTTTTATCATTTTCCTGTTATGTATTATGTTAATTTATCTAAATTTCTCTTATGGAGAATATAATCATAATTTCCCTTTTTCACTATCATCTTCATTAGCATCTTCATTAACATCTATCAACAAATCTAGGTGCTGAAAAAGGCTAGCGAAGTCATTTATTGAAGAAATTCATTTTTAGGAAAGAGTATTGGCTAGCAAATAGGAGGAGAAAGGATGTGACTTTCTTGGTAGGCTAAATAATTATTAGCTCAATCAATTCCTTATTCAATTTAAGCAGTAGCTAGAAGGTGACTCCTTAGAAGTTCCATAGCTCATTCAAAGCATATCATACAATGAGGGACACATTGAACGCGATATATCAGGTAGCATACAACGAGAAAAGGGCAATGTTATCGTCCAAGACCTGGTGATAAAACATGTTTCACAACTTAGTTCTTTCCGCTTTTCTAAATTATCACATATTCAGTGCATTGTCAATAGTGTGATCGATGTTTTTGCGTATTTAGAAATTTTAAGAGATTTTTGTTGAAAAAGGGTATCTTTTCGCCCTGTTGATTTTGCAATATCTTAAATTTGAGTAGCTAGCGGCCTTGTTTGGCATGAGCCAAAAAATGGGCAAAAAAATATCTTAATAATATTTTAAATTTATTATAAATTTTAATAACTTTATTTCACATCCAACACAAATTCCAACCTTAAAAAAATATATAGGGTTTAATACCACTTAAGCCCCTCTTGTTTAAGACAATATGCAACTAGAACTCTCAAATCTCTAAATTAACCAATTTAGTCTGATAATTTACAAATAGATTAATTATTATTAGTAAAGGGATCCAATAAATTATATTTTCTTAAATTAATAGACTAAGTTAGTTAATTTAGAAGTAAATGAATATAATGAATAATATAATCTAATAATTAGAGAAATTATTTTTTATTAGATAACTTTATTAATATGAAAGGACCTATTTACACTTTATCAAAATGTAGAGGATCAATTTGGTTAATTTTAAAACTGAATTATCCTATAGGCTCAAATTAGAAAGATCTAATTACTATTAATTGTATATATATTCATATTATTTTAGTTTATTTTCTCTCAATTTATATTCAATTGAAGATATTTCAACCTTATAACAGATATATTTTTTTACTATATTGTCTTTTCGTATATATTTATTCATTTGTCTTAGTATCTCATTTTTATAGCATTTATTTTATTTATATATATTTTTTACTTTATTGGCCAACATCATATAATATTACTGGTCTTATTATTGTCTTATGAAATTTACCTTCAAAACTAAGAAGATTTTTTTTTTCTCATGCAACTCTTGAGTATGGAACTACTATTAACTCTATGTATGTTTTTTATTATTGTCTTTCTGTTTAATTCATCTTATTTAAATTTTACTGATAATATTAATATTTGTTTCACTTTCATTTTTTTGATTGATCCTAGATATGTCTTTTGCTCGCTCTTTCTAATAAATTGATCATCAATTATCATCTTTTTAATATAAGTGATGATTAAATTTACATATCATATATTTCATTTTAAATGTACTAAGATGAAATATATTATTTTATTAAAAAAATGAAATATATTGACTTTAAGGTGTTCCCTCGTATCTTGAATTTCATATTAACTTTATCTGTAATCTTAACAATAAAAATATCATTCTTGAAAAAATATACATTAAGATATTTTTTCTTAAATGTGTTACCAAGGCCAAGAGAATAGACTTAAAAGTTGTGTAATTCAATAGTGTAATCCAACACTAACAGGGAAAGCTAATCCGCCTTTAACAGATTTAAAAAAATTGACAATTTGAAATTAAAAGTTAACTCAATTTACCTATAATAATATTCCATGTCAGTACAGCTTTCACTAAGTGAAGATTCTTGCTAGTCACAAAAATTAAGGATTTGCGTGCCCTTGTCACTACCGATTGTTTTCCTAGAGTGAGACCGACAGTATGAATCCAGTGGTTATAATATTCCGACAATATGGAGTCGATGAATATAATATTCCAGCTTAAAAAATTACTGAACTCTACTACAGTTTACCTATAAATACTTTTAGGCGGAACTCCAAAGAAGAACAATAGCAACAACACATTAGAAAGAATATACTACTTCAGAAGACAAGATCACAGAACATTAAAACTTCATTAATCATTTATGATCAAGCTTGTATTCTCTTTTTTCTTCTTTCTTCTTGTATTAGTTCTCTGATCAAATTTTTTTGAGCTTTAGTGAAATACTGTCCTCTTGACTCTCCGGTAGACGTAGGGAAGCTACTGCTAAATTATCTTAAATTTCTATGTGTTTTCTTGAATGATTATTAGTTTTTTTTGACACCAATATCCTAGGTTAGAGACGTTGCGTGCCGCCGCTTCTTGGGACCCCTTCTCTCCCCTTCAACAAGGATTTAAATCAGTTTAGATTTTATTTTTATAAAAAATATTAATGTCTTTTAAATTAATCAAATTAGTCCATTAATCAGAAGAAAAATATTCTTCATTAAGTTTTTATTAATGTCAAATGACTTGCTTATATATTACTTAATTGAAAGATTTATTTGATTAATTTAAAAATTAGAGAGATCTGTGTATACATAAACCTATTAGAGGAATTTAAGTATTATTGACTTTTTGGAGAATTTTTATACATATTATCCCTATAGAAAGTTATTCTAATGTTCTCCAATATGATGAGACCTGTAGGTTTTCAAAAGAAAAAGATGAAAGCTGCTCAAATTTCATTGCGTTTGACCAAAAGTCAAAAGCAAAGGATTGCAATTATAAGGCTCAAGGACTTTACTGGATCAGGCTTATGAATTTTGAAAGCTACTTTACCGGGTTTGGCACGAGGACTAAAACAGGATTAAAACAAGACCAAAATAATACTAATTTAAGTAATAATAATAATAATAATAAATTTTTTAAATCGATCTACACAAATAAAAAATATAAAAAATATTATTTTATTTTACATATTCAATAATTTAAAATAAAAATATTAATTTTATTTTACATTTTAGATCAAAATATTCAAATCGAGTATTTTGATCTAAGATTTGAAATAAAATTTATATTTTTATTAAAAATTATTAAGTATGTGAATAAAATATTATTTTTTATATTAAAATTTATATAGAATAATTAAAATAATTTATTTATTATTATTATTATTATTATTATTTAAACTAGTAATATTTTGGTCCTGGTTTGATCCTTGTGCCAAATAGGGCCAGAAAATTAATGCGTAAAGATTCCCTAGTAATTAAAATATTCATGATTTAAAAATATATATATTAATAAAAAGTTCATATAACAAATTTTCATAATTATTCAATAATTGTCTACCCTTGATTATTTTTATCCCTGAGATAAACTTACCAATGTTTTATTTTTTGGTTGACTATTTGACTAATTAGATTAATCACCGGACCAATTGAATTGATAAGATTTAAAAAAAAATTTAAAAAAGGATGATAATGTTTTTCAAAAATAATATTTAGTATTTAGGATAATAAAATTATTCATTTTATTAATTCATAATCACCATAAAATAATAGATGTCATAGAAGTTATTAATTTAATATAATTTGATAATGCCTAATATGATGTTTAATTTTGACATTAAATACATTCATGATCAGGCCTAAAGAGGCTGATTGGGTTGCGCAACGTATGCACTGAGTCAACCGATCTGTGACTCTGTGGTAGGCTGTGACGTCATAAAATTCCGTCATAAAAATGACATTTTTACTGGGTATGAAAGGCGGCCGCCTCCATTCCGCACTTCCGATCTATTTATTTTCTCCTCCTGCTTAAACTCCATCGCACCGACAGACAATGTCCTCACTTGGTCTCTTGCTCATGGTTTCCCTCATGTCGGCCGCCGGCGCCGATGAGGCGCCGCCAGCGAAGTCATCGATGAACCCATTCACCGAAAAGGCGGCGGTTATCCGGTACTGGAACCGGAAAGTCCTCAACAACCTCCCCCACCCAGCCTTCATCGTCTCGAAGCTCACCCCCCTCTCCGCAACCGACGCGGCCACATTTTTGGCATTCGCCTCTGGCGACCCCGCTAAACTCTCCTCACGGCTTTCCTCCTTCTGCTCCGCCGCCGGCCTCCTCTGCTCCGTCCAGCCAACTCCATCTCTCGCTTCCTACCCTCCCGACTCCGCTTTTATCGGCTACGAAGAAAGTAACTTCACCAACTACGGCACCGACGCCGCCGGAGGCCTTTCCTCCTTCAAGAACTATTCCGTAGTGCCCAGCAATCACTTCGACACCTTTCACCGCTACGGCCGTGACTCCACCGGCCATAACGACTCGTTCTCCACCTACGACCCCAGCGGCAACGTCGTCACTGCCAATTTCACCTCCTACGGGACCAACACCGCCGGGGGCTACGACAACTTCACCTCCTATGGCGAGCAATCAAACGTCCCCGACAACCACTTCACCAACTACGCCACTGCTGGCGGCGGCCGCGCCGCCGGCTTCTCTCTCTACTCAACGGACGGAAACGGCGGCGAACACTCCTTCTCAGGCTACGGCAAGGAAGGCGCTGGCGCCACTGCTGATTTCATCTCGTACGGGAACAACTCCAACGTTGCCGGCAGCGATTTCTCCAACTACGCAGAGGATGGAAACGGGAACATCAACAAATTCACCTCCTATGGAGACAATGCGAACGTACCTGAGAACAATTTCCGGTCTTACGGCTCCGGCGTCAATGGCGGCATCGATAAATTCAGTAGCTACCGCGACCGAACCAACGTCGGCGACGATTTCTTCACCTCATATGAGAAGGGCGGGAACGCCGCCACCGCCGATTTCGTAAATTACGGCAATTCTTTCAACGAGGGCAGCGATAACTTCAAGGGCTACGGCGAGGGCTCCAATAACGATCACATCTCCTTCAAATCTTACTTCGCGGTCGACAACACGACATTCAAATCCTACGCCAAATCCGGTGTCACCTTCAAATCGTACAACAAATCCTCCGATGCCGCCCGCCTGGCCACCGCGGAGGAGGAGAATCGAAGACCAGCGGCCAAGCGCGCTGGTGCGAACCAGTGGGTGGAACCCGGCAAGTTCTTCCGGGAGAGTAACCTGAAACAGGGGACCGTGATGCCGATGCCGGACATTCGGGACCGTATGCCGCCGCGATCCTTCCTTCCGCGGTCGATCGCCGGGAAGATCCCGTTCACCGCTGCCGGCGTCGATAAGATCTTCAAGATACTGCCGGGAACTGCCATGGCGAAGGCCGTAACGTCGACAGTGGCGGACTGCGAGCGGCCGCCCAGCCGCGGCGAAACCAAGCGGTGCACCACCTCTGCCGAGGACATGATCGACTTCGCCGTCTATGTTCTCGGAGGCGACGTCGCTGTGAGATCCACGGCGGGCACGAAGGGATCCAACGGCAACATCCTCATCGGCGAGGTGAAGGGGGTAAACGGCGGTAAGGTTACCAAATCGGTGAGCTGTCACCAGAGCTTGTTCCCCTACCTGGTTCACTACTGCCACTCGGTCCCCAAGGTGCGCGTTTACGAGGCCGATATCCTGGCCGTTGATACCAAGGAGAAGATCAATCACGGTGTTGCCATCTGTCACATTGACACGTCGGACTGGAGCCCTACCCATGGGGCCTTCGTGGCGCTCGGGCCCGCGCCGGGGAAGATTGAGGTGTGCCATTGGATCTTCGAGGGCGATATGACGTGGACGGTGGCTGATCGACCTTGATCTCCATCGGGTTGGGGAATACAACCTGAGGTCTGAAATTAATTATTTATCTTTATATATATATATAACTTATTGAGTGTTTCTTTATATAATGTGAGCTATGAGGGTAAGAGGGTAATTTGAATATTGTCTATTGTTCCCCTCCTTAAATGTGAGCTATAAGTCTAGACTGTTGTGGTCACCTCCTGTGAGAATTAGCCGACAGAAGAGTACTACTCATTATTCATCCTCAGCTTAGATGGCATTACATTCCACATGACGGGCATCTGTTGTGCTCAGGGCGGTGCATCTGATTCAAAACTCAAAATTTGCTCAAAGTTTACTTGCATTTAATTTAATGTGATTTTATTATGTTAATATAATATTTTATAATTTAAATATAAAAATATTATTTATTTTATGTTTTAGCGAGGAGTACTTTTTAGGAAGTCACATATTTTATTATTATTTTAAATCAAGTATTATTAATTATTAAATTTTTTATTATTAGGCAATTGTTTTTCTCTAATTGATGCCATCATGTTATTTACTTATATATTTTAGAAATTTTTAACTCTTTCTAATATAGTATAATTCATTGTTATATTTTTTTTAGGGCAAATTTCACCCAGGTCCCTGAGTTTAGGGGTTAATATCACACAGGTCCACGTTTTTAAAATCCTATCATTCGGGTCCCTAAGTTTTCAAAAATATCATCTGGGTCCTTTTTAATTTTTTTATTATTAAAAAATATACAAAATTACCATTATACCCTTGCCCTCCCTCTCT
>KZ451903.1:2835087-2902319 GCA_002786265.1 Apostasia shenzhenica | reverse complement strand
TTTTGTATATTTTTTAATAATAAAAAAATTAAAAAGGACCCAGATGATATTTTTTGAAAACTTAGGGACCCGAATGATAGATTTTAAAAACGTGGACCTGTGTGATATTAACCCCTAAACTCAGGGACCTGGGTGAAATTTGCCCTTTTTTTTATTACTCATCATCTATCTTGAAAGTCTATTAGGAACTGTATTTTGCTTCAGTGATTTTATTTTTTTGGAACATTACTTAATAATTACCAACCGCTAGGGCTGCTTAATGCTTTGGGTCAACCCATACTCAATCTGGAACCGGCCCTAAGAACTAGACCAATTTGGAGCCGGTTCTTATCGGACTAGTCTGGATTGATATCGAGGTCCAGAGTGGTTCTCAAGCTACTCGGAAATTAGAACTGGTCTTGTAATTCTTATTATTATTATTTTTTTAGGAAATTTTACATCTGTTATTCCCAAAGATCTATTATTTTCAAGTAGCACTCCTAAAGTCTATTATTTTCAGGCAACACTTCTCATTTTAGAGTAAATTTACAGGCAATACTTCGCTTTTGAAGTTAGATAGGGGTGTTACATGAAAATAATAGACTTTGAGGTATCGCCTGAAAATAATAGATCTTTGAGAGTAACAGATGTAAATCTTCCTATTTCAGTAAGGATCAAATTGTCTAAAACTACAACTCAAGCTCATTGTAAGCACAATAAGGTATGAGCAGTTTTTAACGTTATTATAAAAAAGCACAATAATTTTGATGAACGAATGTGCCAACCTTCTACAACTAAACCTTTCCAAAGGTAACTTAATCCGTAGGCTAGCACTACACTTTGGATGTCTTGAAATGATAATGCATGGCGCGAATTGATTTATTTTGTTATGAAAACGGAATGACTATTTACTATTTGTAAAGAAGATGAATATCTCAAGTATATAATCTAATTTCAACAACTTACCTACTTATAGATATCAAGACAACACTAAAAAAAAAGTGTTGGTGATGTACAAAGAAAGTCAAACGGCACTAATACGGGATTTGAAGAATCTCACATACAAGGTAAGTCTAACATCAATTAATAAGGCATACACTGCAGGAGTATTTTGTAATGTACGAAGAATATCGGGTGACTAATAAAGCATCTAAAGAATCTTACATGCAAGCTAGGTAAGTCTAACGTTAGATATATGAATAAGTATTAACGACAGAAATTACTTCGTTGTCCCATATCATTGGATTGACGACTAATGATGTATGTAAAAAAACAAAACCTTAACACTCGATTCACTTGATGAAGTTATACATGTGTTATTATATTCAAATATATTTTTAATATCTGTAAAATATTTAATGTTGATGTAAATTTTTTTCAATCATAGTACTTAAGACTTGCGTTAAATAGCATTTTATTTTGTATTTGTTGTGCATGCAATATTATAAATTTATATGTTTTTACAATATTTTTTCATGATAATTTAGTGCTAAATAAAATTAAGCATATAGTAAAATAGATTCACAACTAAAATGTACGGTGCAAGTGAAAAATGATTTGCCAGCATGGAGATAAGAATTATATCAAATTTTTTAACTAGTTGATACTAGATAGAATTTACTTCCTAAGTTGATAGAATCCCTGTTATCTTATGAAGAATTACTTATCCTTTTTTGTAATGCTCATTTATTAAATTCAAATAATCAATTAACCGATTTAGATTGAGAAATTTTTTATAAGGGTTTTGAATTATTAACGACATTTAAGGAAGCCATAGATCAATCTTATGAGTATTATATCTTACATATTTCAAATATTTCAAGAATTTATTAAATTTCATGATGATCTATCTCTATAATTGTTTCTTTTTTAAAATAAAAGATAAGACAACACCAAGCACTAAAATGTTATGATTGAAACTTTTTCAATAAAGTAGAGTAACAAAATTCCACAGACCACCTAATTGATACCAGCGAGTAAAATCTTCTTGTATTTCAGGGCCCCATAGTAGCAATAAAGAAAGTGTTAAATTGTACTGAGTTTTTGGGAAGTGATACAAATATTCAAAAGAGTCTATATATAATACTTTTCAAAAAATGTTTGCTCGATAAATTAACATAAAAGTAAGACATATTGTTAACACGTGGTTCCTGCGCTGCATCCTGGCCGAACATGTGGCGCTTTACAGGCCTGTACTTGATTGATTGATTCGCTGACTCAGCTTTAGGTTTTGCAGGACTCTTGACCCAGGTCAAACATCGGTCACGAGGGTTCAGCCAACCATCGTCCACGATGATCCAGGATTAACCCTCGTAAGCTCGGGCACGAGGGTACGAGGTAACGCCTATCACAATCAACTTCACCTAATCCCGCCAATCTCCGTACAGACGTTCTTTCCCAGAAGAAGTACCAGCATTAAAAGATGTCATTTTCCTCGTACGAGCGGCAGATCTCTCCAGTGACAGATAAACGGCGCTCGGAGCTCATCCATCACCTTTCCTCCGGAAAATCAGGGTAAAGCTACACACGCCAATGGCTATGAGAATCGTTGAACAGTACCAGTCAAAGGGAGATCAGGCGATCAAGAGATCAGGCGATCAAGAGATCAGGCGATCAAGAGATCAGGCGATCAAGAGATCAGGCGATCAAGAGATCAGGCGATCAAGGATCAGAGATCAAGCGATCAAGGATCAGAGATCGGGATCAAAAGACACATACAGGAGTTAGGAGGGATTTTCTCATCTTCTTCAACCAAGGAGCTCCTTTCTTTTCTCCTTCTTCTTCTTCTTCTTCTTCTTCTTTTCTAAAAGAAAGCATTGTACAAGCCTTCAGGGCTATCTTTTGATTTTAGTGAAGTATCTTGACTGATCGGCCGGTGGACGTAGGGGATTTCTTCCCTGAACTACCTTAAATCTCTGTGTGTTTCTCTGAATGCTCTGAACTGGTTCTCTCTTTGAGCTTTCGTTAACAGGCTCACCACCCCTTTGCGTGCCGCCGTCTCCCGGAACTCTCTTTCTCTTTGGTGTTTCCTGAGACCCCCACATCCTACGTCAACACATACCAAGCACTAAAATCGGGGAAAAGAATGAGAATTTTCTGTATGCTTAGGCAAGCAACAAAGAAGTGATTGCAGTGACTACCACATGGGTAATGAGTAAAAGTGTAGAGTCAAGTGTAAAGTTAGCAAAAGAAGGCATCAGCAAACCAGAACGACCTACAATTTTATCAATATTTAGGCCCCGTTTGTTTGAAAGTTAAAAATTAATTTGGTTTAATTTTAACCTAGCATACATAAAATTTAATATTAAAAATTAACTTTATTTCACATACTACATACATTATTAAAATAATAACTAACTTATATCACATCCCTCACATATCCCAATATAATAATTAATTTTATTTCACATCTATCAGAATATCATAAAAGTAAAAAATAAAGATTCAAAGCTTAAACATGAAGTTCAACCATAATGGGGACCATGAAATTGCCACCAATGATCATCACATTGGTACCTACTCCATCATGTATGTCCAAAATAAAATTAGTAGATTTGATCAAAACACCTTTCTTTCCTAATGCAAAACAAAGAACATATGTTACAGGCCTTAGTATAATGAAACAATTTATATTTAGAAAAAGGTTAAAATTAAGTTTGATTCGACTTAAAATCGAATAAATTGTAGTCGTTTCAAATTCAAAATCTTCGAATTTGAGTTGAGATAAATTTGCTCATGCTTAACTCATTATTAGCCTTAGTTATGCAGCATCTAACGCACTTATGACTCAGCAATGTATTTTTTCTGCTAAGTTGATTGGGGTTGTCGGTTGTCGTGACTGCACTTCAGATCACTGAAAAAACTAAAGCACCAAGCTATAGATCTCAGTTTTTAATCGCTTTTCTTGTCAACCGTTGTGGAAACTATTGGGTCCAGACAACATAATGCACCTAAAGTTCAAGAGCC
The DNA here is from genome assembly GCA_002786265.1 of Apostasia shenzhenica. Classification (NCBI taxonomy): domain Eukaryota; kingdom Viridiplantae; phylum Streptophyta; class Magnoliopsida; order Asparagales; family Orchidaceae; genus Apostasia; species Apostasia shenzhenica. The sequence goes on along the minus strand of KZ451903.1, from coordinate 2,898,374 downwards.
GCTAATAGTGCGACACATAGGTATATATAATCTAGTGATAAAAGAGCAAGAAACGGAGTCAGAAACAACGTAGTAAGCAACTTTTTGCTTCATATAAGCAAGATACTTACAAATAGATATACTCACCATGGTATCATGCTTTAAGCAATTTTATGTTATATATATATATATTTATATGAGTTGAAATATATTACGTAAATATTGAAATATACTATACTTAGCCAAGTTTAAACCTCAGCCAAAACTAGTGAACTCTGCCAAAACTCATTAGCTTTGGCTTTGTCGAATTGATTTCGCTGGCCTTCGATCCAAAAAAAGCCAATCCTTAGTTGAAAATGTTACAACTCTTCAAAAACAATATTTAACTTCTTCTTCTTCTTTTCTTTATACTACAAAGTAGACTAAGGTGAAGAAAGCCATCTCAAAGTTGTTTATTTGTTAATTAATTAGAGAAATTATTGAGTACGGGTGCCCAACCATAGCCTGCCAGGCATGAATAGAACAGGGTCGATGGTGCATGTGACGAGCTGCAGTTGAACCTCCAAAGATTCAAATCCTCCAAAGATTCAAATGCTCGAATCCAATAAATTTTCCTATTGTTGGCTGCATGTGCACAACACATAAAGCCTATGCTAAGAGATACCATAGTTGGAGATGATGTTAGCTTGAGAAGGGCATGTATTTGAGCAACTTTTTCAGCTTTATGAAATATATATTATATTATTTACGCAAAAGTTCATTAATTTAGATGAACGAAGAAAATAAAAAAAAAAATTTATGAACACTAGAAAATATAATGGAAAAATCAAGATAGAATTTATAACAACAAACTTATTATTCAACAAGCTATTCTACCAAGCAAAATTGAACTACTCGCGAGTGCCAAGAGCATATACAACTCAGCTTATGAAATCACACGATACTTTAGATAGTAGTGAAGTTGGCTGCTACTGGAGTAGTTGCCTTCGTAGTAGTTGTTGGGTTGCTTTCTTTCGACTGCAGAATCTCATTAAATATTCGGTATTTTTGCCGAGTTTTAATTATGATTCACTATAGGTCTCAAAAACAGTACAATGAGTGCGAGTGCCAAGAGCATATACAACTCAGCTTATGAAATCACACGATACTTAATAGTAGTGAAGTTGGCTGCTACTGGAGTAGTTGCCTTCGTAGTAGTTGTTGGGTTGCTTTCTTTCGACTGCAGAATCTCATTAAATATTCAATATTTTTGCCGAGTTTTAATTAAGATTCGCTAAAGGTCTCAAAAAACAGTACAATGAGTGTCGTCTTTCATTCATGGACTGCATCAATCATTTCTTGTCTCATGTTTTTTTTTTTTTTTTGCTTCATCTCCTTTGCTTGCTTCTGCCAAAAGCTAAGTAAAATCCTGCCCCTGTGGTTAAACCAGTACTTCTCACAAGTGCTACTCATCATATCTGTGTTATGTTTCAGCTGATTTTAAGGCATGCCAAGTATATTTATTTTTAGTTGTTTTGAGAAAAAATGTATAAACTAAGAAGTAATATAAGAGTTTTTCACTAATTGTGTAGAGCATAATTTTATAAGTATTATAAAAACGAGTTAGGGAAAAAGAACAGAAATGAAGAGGGCTTCTCCGTAAGACAGAGAAGAGAGATCAGGAGCTATGCAGGTCATTCACCGTCATGGAGAATCAAGTTAAGTCATAGAGTCTGGTCAAAAACTTTATGAGCTGAATAGCCAAAGAATTTTTAATATTGTGACGTACATTAAAAATTTCGACTTGGACATTCTTCGGCTTAACGTTGTTCGTCTTTGAGGAAATTATCTGCCATTCACCTTGCACCCTTCACCTTGCGCTGCTCGTCTGATTTCTGAGACCGGGTCTCTCCACGTGTACGCTCCGAATGCCGTTTTGCGGATCACAAGGTAACATAACTATATACAATCAAACAAGAATTGCAAAAAGAAGAGAGAAAAAAATTAAAATCACCTTACTAGAAATTTAATGATTAAAAAGTTAAATGCTCCTAAGTACTTAAAATTAATAGAGTGTTTGAAATTTATTTATATATTTTATAATCTTTTATGTAGTTACTGGAACGCATTAAACTGTTCTATGAAATTTGAAAATTTTCTTGCAAGTCTTTAAGGTTGATAGAGAAAACGCTACAAATTAATCTTTCTACGTCTCTTTTCACAGAAGCAAAAGTTTAGTAAGTAAAAAAAATTAAAAATTAATTTACAGAGCATTTGATTTGATGTTATCTTAGTGTTATGTTATGTAATCTATATGTCATGACATTTAGATGTCATCTTTTGACTAATAATTTTAAATTTAATAGAAAATTCTTTATGGATATCATTAAATCAAATAATTGCTTTCTTTAGATAATAAAATATAATATCAAGATAATATTAAATTAAATGCCATTTAAGTATTCTATTATTTTCAAAAATTTGCATTAAAGATTTCAAAATACTTGAAATACTTTGAAGCTCTCTACTGACCTCAAAGACCTAAGACTAATTTACTCTTAAAAAAATAAATTAGTGTATTTAATGCGGCTCAAAAATTTAAAAATTAAAAATTTAAAAACATACATTTATCCGCACTTCTAATCATAGTTTTAATTTTTAAGTTTAACTGATATTGATCAATTTTATTTTAATTTCGATCAAAATTAATTTAAAATAAAATGAATTTATTTCAACTAAAAGTCATATTTTTAAGATAAAGTTTTTAAAATGTAAATTCTTGAATTAAAAAGTAAAAAAAGTATAATATATATTATAGTGAATTTATTGAAATTATTAAAATGAATACTTTTAATTTATTGGTGAAATTAAAATGGAGTTTTTTTATTTATTAAAAAAGTAGAGATTATTTGGCTATTATCATCATAAATAAAATGATCTCCAATTTCTCGACGGAGGCCTGAGGCCCTGAACTAGCCTTTGCTAGAAGGAAGCCTTTTGATGGGGTCTTCGTCCGTCTCCTCGCAGTCGCCCTCATCGTCCGCCTCTTCATCGCCGCTTTCGTCTCCGCCTCACTCCCATCATGACCACCAGCCGAGCAGGCTTACAGCAACACAGTTGGAGCAGCTCAAGGTGGAGGAGAAAGTGGCCGAGATCTATCGCATACTCAGTGGAGCCTCCTCTCAGACACAAGCTGTCATGTGGGCCTCCTCACTCGATGCCCTACCTTTCTATTTCTTGCCTGTTATCTTTTTCATTGATTCGGGGTTGTTCTGTCTTGATTGTTGAACATGGTTTGAATTTCTCTGAGGTTTGGGAACACTTGGCTGATTGAACGTGTTTTTACTTTTTACCACGAATGGCTAATTTTCTGACTCGGATCGGGTTTTGTTCCTTAAGCGGACCATCAGAAGGAAAACCGGAACATTTATAGGGTTTGAGAGAATTTGCTGATCGAGGATCAGGCCTGTTATACCTTGATTGCACCTTAGTATATGTCTATTAATTTACCAGTTCATTTACTTTGTTCACGTGCATGCTTGATTTTCTGGTCAAAACCCTATGAATCATTACTATACGTGTGTTGATGTTCATGCTTCGTGAAATTGTGGCTGTATGCATTGAAGCAATGGTCCGAAGCCTATCAAGTAGGAATTTATAGGATCTAGTTGCAACTTGGATGGGCTGAAGTGGTTAAGAACCAATCTAAACCTAATCTGATGACCAAGGCAAAGCGTCATACTTAGCATACACCCACCTTAGGGTCTCTGCAACTTTGTTTTTTAGGATACAAAGATTAAAAGTTCATAAAAATTAATGAATGTCATACTATCATATTTGAGGTATAGCTCATATAATAGAGGACTCAATTTTGAGTGAGACCATAAGAGACAATGGATTCAAAGCCTTATGGCAGTCAGGTGAAATGTTGGAAGCAAGGCAAATACAAGCTTTTTCTGGTATCTGAAGGTTGACTATTAGAGCGTGGGTTGCAATGATGATGCTGCACGATAAAGCTTTTATTGTTGCTCTTCTTTTGAGTCTTCAATGACTGTTATTTGTGTACTAATCTTACTTTATCATTCACTAGCCTAGGTATCGCATAACCCTCTCCCTTTCTTTTCACATCAATTGGCTATGTCAGGTTGTGTCCATAAATATTATGGTCATGTGAAACAATATTTGTATTTTTCTTAGAAAAAATAAACTGATATGCCATTTGGCATATTGGATACATATGAACAACATATTGTAGTGTATCAATATCCGATGCATATACTTTGGGCTTCGTGAAGTGTTGACACTTTATAGCTAGGTGAGTTGGTAAAAGTGTGATGAGAAGTGTGTGAACATGAATTCTAACAACTTAAAGATTGTCAAATGAAACTTTGGGAGGATGTGCAAGAATAATGATTGTAGGTCGAGAGTAATGAACTATTGCTTGTCAACCAGGGTGCAAAACTAGTTGGCTGTTTGCTAACTTCAATCAACCTAAAAAGCACTAGCTAACTTGTCATTTTTTCAAAGTGTCTTTCACTTTTCGTTGCATGAAATAGTATTAACATAAGATAATTTTAAGTTGGAAAAAAGGAAAAACTTTGTGGAGGATGGACATAAGTCATTAAACGGTTTGATTTTTTTTTTAATTTGCACTTTAGAGCTTGTTTATGCATCAGTATTTTTAGAAATATTTTAGCCTATTTATAATAACTTTGACTTTTTGACATGTTTCTTCTACTACAGTTGAAGGGATCGCAAAACTTTAATTTATGAAGGAAACAATTACCATTGTCAAGAAAACTTCTAGATTTTTGACAAGACAAAGCTTCAACTACAAATCAGAGGAGCAATTGCGAGAAACTCTTCTAAAGTTATAGTACTAATCTTAGGATGGGGAATTACAGGAATTTTACATGAGATGCCAAATAATCCATAGTTGTCATAGGTTGGGCAATTAAATTTATAGGATTTACTTTGAGTGGCTCTCTTTTATGACTCATCAAGGAAGAGTTGTAGGGGTATTCGTCTAGGTTTTATTACCTAATTAGAGTCAGAGACCTTTGTTTGTTGTTGTTCTTCTTTTCTAGTGACAACCATAGAAGAACTTTGAAGATTTAATCACCTCTATTTTAGATCTTCATTGCTGGACTTTTCATCCTGGATTTCGTTGATGCTTTTTGAAATCACTCTACCAAAGTCTCTTCAGCAGTGCATAAACCACAAAGCGATCTCACGCTCTCGCTCTTTTTATATGTGGAGGAGTATTGGTTTTCAGCGTGATCTTCCAAGATTGGCCCCGCACGTTTTCATCCTATGTAGGTATTCTGTCATGGCAGTTCATTGTTGACTTCCATGTCCTCTACTTCACAACTATTTGACAGCGTTCTGAGATTCTCTGAGCTTCTAGAGGCACATATTCTATTCAATGAATGCTTGAACGAATAATTAGTTTAAATCAGGGGATCTCTGTGAAGTTTGATGTCACTCGTTGAAGTTTACTTTTTCGAGGACTTCTTCAAACTTGCTACTCCAGTTTGAACATTGAAGTTTCCTTTCACCAATTTCCTTCATCATAGGACCAAAACTCCGACTTGAAGTTTTCATTCGTTGTCTATCTTTATTCAAGATTTCCAAACCTTTGCTTGATCTTTTGTGCTCAGTCAATGTTCTCAAGGATCCTATGTCAGATTCTCTATTTGACGAAGTTTTTGATGAAGCTTTATTTGATAATGAACTTCTTCATTGAGGCTTTCTTCAACAAATCTTGTTTGACCTCAATCTCATATGGGGGGATCCTCAACATCCACCTCTTCAAAGAAAATCTTGATTGGACTATTAACTTATTTAACATTTGTCACAGTTTGTTGTTTTTTTTTTGTAGGCTGGAGCTTTGGCGTGACAAACATATGGAGTTTTTAACAAGAGGACTTAGTCAACTGGGGCCAACTTATTGCGTTTTAGATGCCAAGTAAGTTATTATTTGTCAAAATCCTATGTATGTCTTAATAATGACCTATCTTGATTGTCTTCTTGCAGTCGATCTTGGTTATGCTATTGGATTCTTCACTCTATTGCTTTATTAGGGGAATCAGTTGACCCAGAACTTGAGAATAATACTGTGGAATTTCTATCTCGTTGTGAGGTATAATATTTTGGTAATGAATTAGCATAGTTTATATTCTTTGTTGAATGTTCTTTCTTGAGTTTTTATTAGAAAGTTACTGTTTTATAAATTTATACGTTATTGCTTGTTTTTAAAATGTGAAAATCAACATTTTCCTCTGTATATTCTGTATTAGCATTAAGAAACTGATTTCACGTAATGCTTGTTAATGACATAGCTATGAGCCTATGAGGCCTTTTTAAACTATATTTTTCAAGCTCAACATATTTTATGAACCATAATTACTAAAAAGTCAATTAGTGCACTTGAAATTTGTATCTAGTCTTTTTTGCTATAACGTAGTTACAAAATTTGATTCTTTCTCATTTTTGTAATTTTGTTTTTGCAATTTTCTTTAACGAGGAAGGCATCACTCTAACCATTTTAAATATAGGACATTATCAGTCAACTTACTAATGGGATATATTGTTTAATTATCTACTAGTTTATCTTTTGACAGGACAATAATGGTGGATATGGTGGTGGACCTGGACAGGTATGCATTTATCTGTTATTTTTTAATGAGTGATTTGGCTATATTTCTATCCAAACATTATTCTTATTTATAAAATGATCCAATGTAATTTTAAATTTTAGATAAAATAATTTGTAGGATTTGTATTTCTTGATTCATCTTATAATTAGTTTTAAAAATTTTCAAGCTATTTTTTGGAAAGATGATATAACCTTTTAATATTGCATAAAACCAATACAAAAATACATAAAGCAACATTACCTTGGAGGATTCCTCAAAAATCATTAGGGAGGAGTCTCTTTCCTAACAAAAATTAGCTACAGTTAGAAGAGCCAAAACATCTGGTGCTTTATTTACATTACATTGTACATGTTCCAATTTACGATCATGAAATGAAAGAAAAAAATATGCTACATGTTCAATCACAAGGCCCTATTGCTTTTAGCTTCTGTCATTCTACGACTTATTTTCAAACATGTCTCATTTTTTTGTTGTTTGCATTGAAATTGAATGCCCATATTGTTGTATTCTAGTTTGGATGAGCTGTAATGCCTCCAAAGAATCACCTTTCAACCAAATACTAGTTGCCTTGGTGCTTGACTTGCATTGTCATTCATTCCTTCAAATGTAACCTACATTTCAATAGTGAAAACAATGCTTGTAGAACTTTTGTTGCCTCTGCCTCCGATGAATGTTGCTAGATGATCCTTGACGATGAAAGCTAGCCCTTGCCATGTCACTACCTTGTACTGACCATCAAAGCTACCTTTGAGCCTTGCGGGAGTTTGAAGAACCCGTGTCAATAGTGGTGATGAAAGTCCCCATTGGAGCAAATAAATTCCAACGTCTCCCAATATAGCTCAAGTTATTAATAGTGATGCTCAATACCATAGATGCAATTGCCTTAACTGAGGGGACTGGTCTTTTATGCTTTTTGGCTTTCATAGCTTGCCAACAATAGTAAAGGACTACTTTTCAAAAAAAAAAACAATAGTAAAGGACTGTTGCTTCAAGTTGAAGCCACATATCTCTCTTATTATTCCTAGCTTTCTTTGCCATCACCTCAAGCCTTACTAGTGGACATTTCACTGTAGAGTATACATTTACTTCCTATATGAAGCACGGTCTCTTCAACACTACATCCCTACAGCATAACGATAAGTCCTCCAAACCTCTCCTTTGTAACCAAATCATGGTGGGGATAACATTCTTGTACAGTCGCTATAACAACTTTTGTATCTGCATCTGTGTATGGATCATACAACACCATGGACCGGACAATACTCCGTTCTCCTCTATGATTTGAGAAGTATATAACTAGTCTATAGAGATCTTTGCAATCTCTGTTGCAACTTAGACCAATTTATCACCACCAATGTAGTAGATCCTTCGAATAGTCATAAATAGCTATTGTAGTTCCACCCCAAACATTTGGCCAATCCTATCCCACTCCAGTTCCCTAGATATATCAATTAATGGAGGGAGCTATCAAAAAATACCACCGATGTAGATAGGCTTCCATATCCAAGAATCACGTCTCTTCTCAAAAGGTTGGCTCGCTTACTCATACTTTGCTTGAAAGCTCACGCCATATGCAATCTAAACTATCCAAAAATCTCATTGCATGCTTTGCAATAAGGAATTGTCTTTGCAGTTTGAGATAGTGACGCGAAGTTCCCCTTTGGTTTTCGGCTTGCACACCTTATCCTAAGCAACACAATGCATAGCATTAGCCTCTTTAGTGCCACTTTATAAGAATGCCTTTATTAGTTTCTCAATTTCATTCAGGACATTGAGAGGTGTATAAGAGTGAAAGATGGCACAAACTTGCAATGAGGTAAGAGTACTATTGATCAAGGTGATTCTTCGAGGCCTGGGATAGATTTCTCACTCCCCAAGCACTAATCTTGCTTATTACTGCTATAATAATGGCTAAAAAGTCTTCTTCTTTTGTTTACACTTGGTGAGAGGAATGCCCAAGTAGTGTCACTACTATTCCTCTTGCATTTTGAATCTCTTCACAATGGTGGGCTTCATGCTTCTGGTAATTGTGTAACTAAATATGATTGAGAACTTCTCAAAATTCACCATCTGTCATAGCAATTAAGGACTCTCTTAACATAATCTGCAATAGCTGTCAGGGCCTCCGCAAAGAAATTTAAATCAACATATTGTTTAATTTTATCCTGCATCAGCTATATGGAAGCCTCCTTGTAGTGCTAATTAGGCATGGATAAGGGGTGTCCCCACAATCTACTCACTTGTTGGTGCTTGAATGTGGTGTTACATAGGTTTGAAAGTTAGAATATTGGCTCTTTAATAGGGAAGACAATGCAGTTGGTGGATTTTATACATGTGAGGAGAATTAATGTGGCTTTGAATTAGGGTACGGTCATTGCATGTGATATTAACTTATTTGCTTCCATAGAGAGCATTGTTTTAAAGAGAAAGGAATGTGGAAGAGAAATCCATATAATTGGATTTGGCTAATAGGATGGAGGTTATGTTTTTGTTACCTTTTTTTATGATATCAAAACCTTTAATGGTGGGACACTCTTTATAATTTATTTTCCATTAGTACATTTTTTTTGAGATTTCATCTAGATTTTGCTTCATTTTAAACTTCTTGTATAATAATACTAAAATATAAGTTCCATTGCCATCTTGTTTTTAAAAATTAATGTTTAATGATTTTCCTTGTTGATATTAGATAATATGAAATCTATTTATATAATTATAATTTTTATCAGTTGTCGATCAACTCTTGCAAACAAAAATATATTTTTGTTATACATATATCATTGTTGATTTAAATTATCTAACATATTTCGAGTAAATTTACTTTATACTTTCTAAGAGAAAAGGGCATTTTCAAGGAATATAGGCCTACTAAAATAAAAGTCAAAAGTATCTTCATAAGTATAGGCATATATATATTGTTATTAACATATATATATATATAGCATAAAATTCTTTATGTACAACATAAAAGAGATTAATCTATATTAGGTATCAATCAAGAATTATTTTCATAACTATATTTTCCCAAAAGTCGATGCAAGTCCCTTAATTACTCATGCCATAAAATTTTGGTAATATTTTGATCAAGCAGCCAATGGGGTGAATTGGGTGATTACGAAAGTTGTGTTGAAACAAATGCACATATTCAATTCAAGTGATGAAAGACAAGCAAATTGAAAAGCGAAAAGTGTAGGAAGAAGAAAGCACACAGTGGATTTTTAGATGGTTCAGCATCATCCAGAAAGCTCCTCTAACCCTAGGCCTACACTATCCAATAAGCCATCCTTTGCAAAATCATATGCAGGGAAGCCTTTACAATAATAATCTATTCTCATTTAGGGCGAGATTTACCCTATTACTTGATATCTCCTCATAAAGGACGAGACCTATCTTCAACCAATCCCATATGCTAGTATTAAGCTCCCTCAAAGATCAACCCTTTTGATCTTAGTAATAAAAAATAAAATTACGAGGTTTGAGTAGAAGTTACACTATCATGATAACAATCTTTATTTTAGATACATGCCAAATGTTTTGCCTTTAATTACAAAAGAAGTGATGATTTGCTTTTAGGAAATACCCTTAAGTGCGAAAGCGCTTGCCCAATCGCTAGACACTTTGACTACTGAAACTGCTATAGACTTGCCCTCAAGATTTTGGCTGCAGTTTTAAGTAACAATGTCAGTTACCTTGTTTGAGTTCCTCAGTCATCAAGAGTTTAGAAGCTTCATTAGTATATTGGCAGCATTATAGTTTGATGATGCAGGCTCTACTAGTTTATAATTTGGAAAAGTTGATAGGAGACTTCTTTCCGTCTAAAGAAAATCAAATAAGCAAGAGTCCCTATTAGTATATAGAATTATTCTTGGATCATAAATTATAGACTTGAGCTTTTAGGTTAATAGGTAACCAAAGATTTAACATGATATTAAAGCCAGTGGCCTCAAGGTTAAACTTTAGTGACCCCAATTATCTATAATATAAAATTTTTTCTTGAAAAAAGCACCTATGTTTTACTCCACGTTGTAAAGCAAATAAGCTTGTGCTTGAGGTGGCATGATAGAATATAAAAATATTATTGGGCCATAACTTCTAAGCTTAAGGTTTTAGTTTGTTTGGTAACCAAATGTCTAACCATCTCAAACTGATTTCTTTGAGATAAACATCTTTGATATGTTGCAAATTAAAAGTTGAATATGCAGTGTTACAGAACCATATGGTTAACATTGTAAGGGTCTTTGTTTTATTATTGCCAGTTCATTTTACTAGAAAATGTTATCTATAGTAGGAACGCCCAACTGCAGACTAAGATTCTGTTGAAATATAGATGCCTCATCTGGCAACCACATATGCTACAGTGAATACCTTGGTTACATTGGGAAGTGATGCAGCACTTTCATCCATAAATAGGTGAAAGTTTTCATACATAAGCACCTTATTTTATGTTATTTCAGTTCTTTAAGTAAATATGACAATTCTTTCTGGTGTCTGTTTCATGTTTAGAGATGGGTTGTACAAGTTTTTGTTGCAAATGAAAGATTCTTCTGGAGCTTTCCGGTACAGTTATCAGTTCTTATGCCTAACTGTTATGATCATCTCCATTTGTTATATACATTCCCATGGTCTTAGGATCAAGTTTTGTACTTCTATTCCAAAAGAAAGTGCTTTTAATGCCATATGACTTCGTTAGGATTGTTGGAAATTTGCACAATCTAGGATTCAATGCTGTTGTAGTGGTTGGTGTTTGTCTATGACGTCATGTTTTGTGCTTCTCTTCACTTTGTTCTTTACCCTATCAAATCATTTGAGGTTACACAGTAAATTCTGATGCGGATCACCTATCAATGCTCTATATTTGTGAAGCACCTGTTTGGTGCAAAGGAAGAGTAATAGAAAGATAATTGAATTTTAAATTATTGAGAGGTGTTTTAAATTTCATTGAAGCATTTGGTTATTTTTAAATTTATATTTTCAATAGTTTTATTGGTGTGATGAATTAATTTTTGGCTTATACATTACTTGGCAAATTCTATATGAAGAATTCTTGTTCCATTATTTAGTCAGTTTGAAGAAATAAGGAGTGCCTTTTCTCCTTTGACCTTCTTTCTTGTTATCATTCGTCCTCTCCTCTCCTCTCCTCTCCTCTCCTCTTCTTTCTTCTTGTTCGTCGTCGTCTTCACTTTCCCCTTCCCCATTCTACACTTAATCCTTGGAGCATAATTACTCTTTTAGAATTTTGTGTTTAACTGTAAGACTACAGATCAATACTATAATAATGGAAATTGGTATTCTTTTTAAATTGGAGTTTATTTAACTTTAGTTCTTGCTTTTGGGATTCCTTCCTCTTGTTGTCTTGCTCATTCTTGAATTTTAGTGACTGCCAATTCTCAAAGACTGAAGAAATTTGTACTCTGTCTTGGTATTATGTCTTAAGTTTTATGAATTAACCGAGGTTATCATGTTCCCATTGGTTTGGGATGCATTTATTTGTTGGACATCATCCATCAACTAGATCAGGAAGATTTGGCTGGATTGTGAAAATTTATGAAAAAAAATGTACAATGTTATTATTCTAGGATAGCAAGACATTACCGGGTCTCTGATAAGTTCTGTTTTGATTATGTTTTTGTAGATGGAATTGCTATGTTAGTACCCTGTACAGAAGAATTACAAAATCAATTTTTTGAATTTAGCGCATTGCATGTGGACATGTATGTACAGATTTTTTGAGATATTACAACTTCCACATGAATTCAACTAATAAATCTCAAGAGAAGTATCTTCAAAAATATTCACTTGGAGTTACATGAATTTTTCTCCATTTGCAAGAGTAATTCTAAAACTATATATGATTCCTGGGAAATCTATCAATAAGCTTGGAGTAGATTCCATGGCTACTTGACATAGATTCCAACCGTATTACTAATTTGTGTATTTTTTTGTATAGAATGTTACACAGAAGAATATTATTGCAAATCTCCTCTTATCAGTTGAGAAGCTAGATAGTTGCTTTTTTTTTTGAAACTCTCTAGTTATAACCTGAAGTTCTTCGTAGAAAAGAAACTATCTCAAAATTAACATCTTTTACATGATTCTTCTGAAAGAATTTTTTTACTTTATTGAGGCAGCTTAATGGTCCTTGTAGTATACTGATTAATATTGAACCTTTGAATGTTGACTTTGCTCCTTTTGATTGTTAGAATGCACGATGGTGGTGAAATAGATGTCCGAGCATGCTATACTGCAATATCTGTGAGTTCTTTTAGTTATCACCATACATGATATTGTTATGTTTTTTTCGATAGTGGAAGTTCTTTTTGTCCTCATTTAAGGTTGGCCTTGATGCGTTTGTTTAGTCAGGTTAACTTCAATATGGTCGTACACCTTGAGCAGATATATTTTTGTATTAAAATTTTGTTGGACGTGAAATATAGTTATTTATTATCTTAGTATGCATATAAGACGTGAAATGGAGCTAATTTTTTATTTTAAAATACGTGCATGATAGTGAACAATAACTACCAAGCCTTCATCTCAGTGGAGTCGGCTGCATGAATCTTTTATTTCCATTGCACTCTATCAAATAATAAATCCTTATTTGGCTCCAAGTATGTAAGATCATTTCTTATAATTTTTTATTATGTTTTTTTGCCTTCTTCCTTTGTTACATGGGTAAGATCAAATATTCTAACTTTCTTACTGGAGCTTCTATCCTTCTACGATTTATATGTTTGAACTATCTAAGCTGACTCTCTTTATGCTTATCCTCAATTGAGACTACTCCAACTCTTTCGCAGATATACTTATTTCTCAACGTGTCCCTTCGCGTATGTCCACTTTCTACCTTAAAATCTTCATTCCTGTGACACTTATCTTATTTGTGTGTAAGGTTGAGAACGATCCGAGTTTGAGTCGAACCATTCAAGGCTCAAACTCGGATCGATAGCTTACATATGAGATCGAACTCGACTCGAAGCTCGAATCTGACGAGTTCGAGCTAGCTCGGCTCGAAAATTTTTGACTTATTATTCGAGCTGGCTCGTTCATGGATCATGCTAGCTCAAAAAATACATAAGTTTACATTAAATAACTTTAAAACAATTAAAACACTTACAAAAATCATATATGAAAAAAATATCATGTATAAATAAAAATTCACTTCACAAAATAAAAACTTATACTTTTATTTCCAAGAATTATTATAATAAGCACAATACATGTGTACGAATACAAAATTCTGTAATATTACAACATGAAACACTTTTAATCTTTGTATTTCCATTACAAAGTACGACGCAGAAATAATAAATTGTCTTTGATAGTTGCAAATCGCAGCTCGTAAAACTTCAAGTGGCCTCAATAATACAATGTTAGCAATGCTGCAATTGTTTATATTCTCAACCCTTAGTAATTACAGCAACCAGCAATCCAGTATGCAACAACAAATATAAAACCTGCGAAAAAAACAAACCACCAAAGAAACCAAAAAATCTAAAATTATATAAGATTTGAGATTTTAAAGTCCCTCAGAAAGTCTGTAAAATTGTTAATCTAAGTTTACATTTTTGCAAAACCAGCTATTATTGCTGCATATCAAATATGAAGCCTCAGCAATTAGTGCAAGTATATGTTCATTATATATTTCATTTTATGCATATCATTGTAATGTGAAGCATATATAATTGCATCAGAGGCAATATGCAGCAAAAAATAACACCAAAATGTAGGAAGTTTGTGGGCTCAACCAATTAGCCATTCAATCTTTTATAGAGTTACATCATAGGGCACAATCTCAAATCTCTAACCCAAGCAAAGAAAATAAATAAATAAAATAAAATCAATCAGTGAATATTTATCTAAATAGATTAAGTATTAAGAGACAATAACATTATAACAAATTGCATTGAGTACTTCACAATCCAAAAAATATTTCAAAAGATAAAGACAGTGCCTGCATGTATTCACCAAAAAAGAAGTGAAGCAAGTTCCAAAAGAAAGTGAAGCACATTCCCAAAAAAGTTTTAGTCAACAACAGTCACAAGGCAGAAGAGTTGGCCAAACTATCTGGAATTGGAATATCTAAATTTTCCTCCACTAATGTCATACTATAGATAAATAATAAATAAATTAGAATAATAAAAAAAAATTGAATTAGATAATTTTTAAACTTCTAGCCAAACTTACAATTGGGTATTTAGAATTATTGTATACAGCCCTTATCCAACTTCCAGTACAAACAAGTGCATCAAGAGTTTTTGGAGAAATAGCACTTCGATAATCCCCTAACACCCTTCCACCAGCACTGAATGCAGATTCTGAAGCAACGGTTGTTATTGTGATGGTAGCATAACTCACCCTATTCTTCTCATTGTTGTTGATCCCTTGCTTGGTGGGATGCCAATTTCCACCATAGCCATGTCTAGATCTAGGGCTTTTCACAAACATGTAGAGGGCTACTGTGCATAGTACTTCCCATAGCATTAGGAGCTTCTCTGCCATTGAGAATAGGTTCTCCCAAATTTGAACTGCCTCCTCAAAAGTTATCCTGTGCATCCCCGACCAATTTACTCACCAAGGCATTACATCGTATGTTTTTCACATGTTTTTGGGGGATATCCAGCTGATCTACCTACATTGAAATTTGGCCAACTTAGCTTTCACAACATCCAAAATTATCCATAGCATCCACGCAGTTTATATCCACAAGGTTGCAGCCACACCTTTCGACTTCTAACCATTTAGAAATTAGAAGCCATTCCTTGGATATGGTGTGACACTAGCGATTGAATTTCCTACTACCACATGAGCTTGCCAGTGGAGCTAGAATTACCATTGTTAGGTTGTGATTGGTCCGCATCTACTGCTATTGACACCTCTTGCTTATTGCTATCTTTGATGGTTGCTAGGTTAAGTTTTGATTGAGCTATATGTCTCAAATCTCACTCCAAATCCGTTGTTGATGCTGCCTCTTCATGAGTGTATAGCTTTGCTCTCTCTCGTTCACTTTTATAGCCATCATCAACCATGTCATCTTCCATATTTAGTAGGTTTGGTAGCTAGATTTACTTCCATTCCCTGTTCCGTGACCAGTCGCACCATTTGCGACTTGCAAATGGGAAACTTTGTCAGTGCTGTAGCTCTTGCCACTTCTTGACTCTTGCGATTGTTGTTTTTTTTTGTCGAACTGCTCAACTCCAATAATTGTGTTTCGCCCCTCTAATAGTAGCTTTTGATACTTTACCTCCACTACCCTTCGACAGCCACCTACCAGCCATAATCGACTGTGAGGGGCTGTGCCCCTCTCCTTTCTTCCTCCCCAGCCCAATCTATATTTGACCTATGGATTCGTTCGTATGGAATAACTTTTTGTATAATGAAAAATAGTTGTGAACATGATGCAGAGCAATGCAGGAATGCCATCTAATTTTAGAGATCAAATGACTATTGATCACAAAATTCAATAGGATTAGCTTCGAAGGCAAGCACATAATAACTATGAACTTTAATCTTGTTGGCAGAATGATTTAAAATATATAGAAAATGAATTTAGCTTTATGTAAGATGTATGGGACAGACAAGAATATGGGTATAACAATCTGTCAGAGCTAAGGTACGCCAAAAAGAAATAAAAGTCTGCATAAATATAACACCAACAACAAACATCACATTAATAATCAAAATCGCACGAGTGAGCAAATTGGCTATCTCACTTTTTTAAAATTGATCCCATGGTTATAGAAAGGAAGCCGACTTATTTTAGATGAAATTTGAAAGAAATCGAAAATACAATTTTAGAGTTGGAATCACACATATTGTTAGATTGAAAATTCTTTTTGAGTTGCAACAGTGAATACGTTGGATGATGACGATTCTCTGTGAGATAATAATAGCAATCGAGGATGTGGTGGCCGGATTAGGGCTATAATCAGACTGATTTCGAGCAAGTCGAAGGCAATGCTTAATCAAAAATTTCGAGCTCGGCTTTACTCGAAATAAATCTGAGATTGAGATGAGATGATTCGAGCCTACTTGGCTCGCAATTACTCGATTTCGAGCCAGCTCGAATAATGATTCCAGTCGACTTGTAATTGTAAAAAAATGTAGAAATATTGTGTCAGAGAATTTGATTCCTAGACCTTGAGAAGAATAAGTCTTAAACTCCCTCCATTCTACCACTAAATCACTGGCTAAGTTGTATATCATAACATTTTATTTATATATATTATATTATCTATTAAAATTATTTATGTTATACATATAATTTTGAGCTAAGTCAAATCATGTTTCGAGCGAGCTAGGGCCAACTCGAAATCGGCTCGAAATGAACTTCGAGCCAAAGTCCCTAGCTCATGATTCGATTTAAAATTTTCGAACCGATTTCAAGTCAATTCAAAAATCCAACGAGTTCCGAGTGGGTTTCAAATTTCAGATATTTTTAGCACCCTTTGGCCAAATAAGAATAAAATTATATTTTAGGGCATGTTTGGCAATCACCCAAAAATGGGCAAAATATTTTTTTAATAATATTTTAAATTTATTATAAATTTTAATAACTTTATTTCACGTCCAACACAAATTTCAACCTGTAAAATCAACTTTATTTCACGTCTAACACAAATTTCAATCTTAAAATCAACTTTCTCGCATCCTACACACTTCTCAATATTAAAATAAATTAATTTCCCATCAACTCTATAAAATAAAATATTTCTTGAATGTTTTGAAACATATGTATGGAGAAGAAAGAATAATCAGTAGCTTTTTTATTTTACTTTTTTTTAATTTAACACTTTGCTAGACAGGTATAATGATCTATTGCATCCAAATTGAAATGCTCATGGATGATGGTGTGATCCTTCTGAAATTTTATGCATGATAGACTATTAATCTTTTTTTTTTGGAAAGTGACAAACTATTGATCTTTATTCTGACTAATTATCTAGAGTTCCAGACCCAGTTAAGAATCTATTCTATGGGCCGTTCATGTATTATGTTATTAAGTTCCTTAACAATGTCGATCTAGGTCTTGAGTTTAATATTCTTGTTCTGCTTCTGTGAATGCTTGCTCTTTTGATCTACTAGCAATCTGTCTGCAAAAGTTACATTTTTTATTTTATTTTTCCTGAGGCTTTTTATCAATGCAATTCAAATGTGTATACGTTTATACTTTTCTTGATGAACAATCTGTCCACCCTTATGACAATGTTAGGCTTTGTATCCTTCCTAAACAAGTCAAATGGAAAGAACCACAGCTTAAAAACTACACCATCAGCGTACAGATTATTCTCTGTGTTTATGTAAGGTCTGTTTGTTTGTAAGGTTAAATTTAACAAGATTAAAATTAAACGGATAGAGATATTTTTTTATTGAAAGTTGTGAATGATGTGAAATAAAATTAGTTATTATATTGAGATATGTGAGGGATGTGATATAAGTTAGTTATTATTTTAGTAATGTGTGTAGGATGTGAAATAAAGTTAATTTTTAATATTAAATTTTATGTGTGATGTGATATGTTAGGTTAAAACTAAACCAGGTTAATTTTTAACTCGCAGACAAACGGGGCCAGATATAGTTTTTAGGCCTTTAGATAACCTAAGATACATCCCCAAGACTTAATCTTCTTTATTTAGAGTAATATCTTAATTTTTTTTCATGGGCTAACATATCGTAGCTTCTATTATTGATTTTTCCTAAGATGCTTTTGTAAAAGGCCTTGTTATCCATTTTTGAGTTGAGATCAACCAAAATTGTATACCTTTGTGACAGCTGAGTTTTTAAAAATTTTTATCTCGGGCCTTCAGATTTGAGGAACTCGATTTCAGTGAGATGCTATCTTAATAGGCTTTGTCATCCATCTTTGGTTTGAGATCATCTAAATTTATATATCTTTGTGATAGTTGAATTAAGTTTTAAAAATTTTTTAGGGTTAATTACTGGAAGGTCCCTATAGTTAACTCATAATTACTATTTAGTTCACGACTTTTAAAAATTTACTGAAAAGATCCTACTTTGAAATTGCTATAACACTAAAGGCCCTGTTTGGCAATTGGCTAAAAATCATGGCTAAAATTAGCCATGGCCAAAATCTTAAATTTATTTTAAAAAAAACTTAAAAAATTATTTTATATCTCATCTCACACAAATTCCAACATTAAACAATCACTTTATTTCACATCCAATACAATTCTCAATAAATCAATCAACTTTATTTCACATCCTACACAATTTTTAATATAATCAACTTACTTTATTTCACATCATACACATTTTTTAAAAATGGCTAAAAATTCTAACCAAATCTTCTTTTTTTTCTTATTACCAAACAGAGCCTAAAGGTCTCTTTGAATTATGATTATTACATAGCAGATCACTATTGACAATTTCCGTTAACATATATGGAATATTCTATTTTCAATTTTTAAAAATTTCATTTTTACCCCTCCACCCACTCTGACAGCAGCTCCTCCCTCTCTCCCCCTCCCTCTCTCTCTCCCTCCCTCCCTCTCACGTGCCTATGTAGTGGGTGGCAGGATGCTAGCGCCCACACCCACCTCTCTTTCTCTCTCTTGCTCTCTCTCGCGCTTGCGAGGAGGGTGGCGGGACGCTAGCGCCCACCACCTCCATTTTCTCTCGCTATCTCTTTCTCCCCAGTGAAGCGTCGGCGGCAAGACAACATCGATGAGGCAGACGCGACGAGGCGGCGGCAGGGAGGTGGCGACGAGGCAGCGACGATGAGGCGACGACGATGAGGCAGTGGCGGCGAGACGGCGACCGGGAGTGACAGAATTTGCAATGGCAAAAATACGAAAATTTGAAGGAGTGTTAAGAGTAAAATTGAAAATCTGTTAAATTTAACAACGGAGGAATCTTCTATGTAATAATGGGTAAACTGTAAAACCTTGTTAGCAAGTTTTTGAAAATCGTGGACCAAATAATAATTATGGGTAAACTATACAAACCTTTCAATAATTAACTCAATTTTTTATCAAGGGTCTTCAGATTCTCAAAACTTGATTTTTGCTAGATGATTTCTTAAAAGGCTTTGTTGTTCATCTTTGATTTGAGATCATCCAAATTTATACATATTTGTGACAGCTGAGTCTTTAAAATTGTTTATGATGGGCCTTCAAATTATTAGAACATGATTTTGGCGAGATGCTTTCTTAAAAGTCTTTGTTATCCAACTTTGATTTGAGATCATCCAAATTTATATATCTTTGCGAAAGATGAGTTTTAAAAAAAAAAATTCATGGGCCTTCAGATCCTGATTTCAGCAGAAAATAAGATTATCTTTGTAGAGATAATTGGCAATTTCATTAACTTTAAGCTTGCTCAAAAAATTAAGCTGCCTTTATTCCTGAGAACTTGGATTTTTTTTTTTTATAGTAAATCTTGAAAGTATCTTAACTTATTTATTATTGTAGCATTTTTCCTACATAAAGACTTCTCTTATGCTACTTTGGCGTTGTGCTTACCTTTTCAAATAGTAGAAGTGTGATGCTGTATAGTCACTGTTACATGCAACTATGCTGCATAAACAAACTGGCTTTTCTATTTATAACTATCAACATTTACTTTTCTCAAACAGGTTGCAAGTATTTTGAAAATTTTGGACCTTGCACTTGTAAAAGGTGTCGGAGATTACATCCTGAGGTTGCTATTTTTTTCTGTAATTAATTACATTTGGTGATTTTAGTACTTCTTATTTTACCAAACAGGAATATGTACGTACTAACTTTGAAGAATCTGGAAAACATAAATGGAAGTTTTTTTTTTTTGCAATGTGCAATTCTGTACAATCGTACTAATGATTTCTTATTATGTTTTCGACATTTACAAAATCTATTTATCATTCAATCAATCTTGGTAGATTGACATGATTAAAAAATTTAAAAGTTTTAGAAGGCTTTCCAGGTGTTTGCAGAATATTTTGAATTGCAGCTTGAATTTCTGGGAATCACCCATAAATTACCGAATAATGGCCAAATTTTCTCACTTGAGAATAATTTGGGATAAATTTTACTATCTTATTTATAATACTGCATGGCTGGTTTTCTTGGTTTGCTATGGAATATTTATTGACTTCTTTATAGTTTACTATTGCGTTGTAGTGGATTGTTATTACTATTATAAGGCAGTTGTTTTCATGGCTTTTGTGTGCCTTAAGTTGTCAATTTTTTTATAAAAGGATTATTCTTTCTAGGTGTCAAACATATGAAGGCGGTATTGCTGGAGAACCTGGTTCTGAAGCTCATGGTGGGTATGTTCCGCATAACAAGAATGTCTTATGTGAACGTTCGTTCTACTATCAACTATTATGGTGAATAAAATTCACAGATGTCACTGTATCCTGTAGCTTATGTTACTATGAATGTGCTGTGCTTAAGGTACACCTTTTGTGGTTTGGCAACAATGATTCTGATTAATGAGGTGGATAGATTGGACTTCCTCAGGCTGATTGTAAGTATCTGTCTACTGATGATGGTTATTTTAAGTTTACCATTTGATGTCTGCCAAAAGTGTTTGAACTCTGTAGTTTATGTTCCTCCTGTAAATGCTTGCATATTCGTTCTTTGGTAGATTGCAATTCTCTTAACTCTCTTTTATCACATTGTCATAATCATCTTGTTTCATTTCTTGCATGACTCCCCTAAAGAAATTTGCTTGGACATTAAAGAACTATTGTATATCCCTTTTTGTACTGAAGATGTTTTCTTGCTTTAATTATGGTAAAACGATAGTTAAAATAACTTTTTTCAATGTTCATATGCAAAGTAAGGCAATTATTTTGTATCAATTCAATGTTATTAAAATAAAGGATACTCACTTGCCAAAAAAATACATAAATAAAGGATACTCAAAATTCCAGATGTCACAGTCCAACTCCAATACAGAAAATGACGGTATATGATATATCAGTTATGACATTACAGCAATTTAAGTTTAACTCCACTAATAATCGTGCAAGTTTTGCACCTTCAGGTACTTTTTCTTTACAATAGGTGCCAATAATTGCTTAGACCAGAGGACATCGAAATGCAAGTGAATATTTGTTTACCCAAATGCATTTTATATGTTGTTAAAGCTTTTCTTATAACCTGTGGCCCCGACTCTTCTCAATCAGGACTGGGTAGCTTTTCGTCAGGGGGTGGAGTGTGGCTTTCAAGGACGAACAAATAAGTTGGTTGATGGCTGCTATTCTTTTTGGCAAGTAATTCTCTGTCTCTTTAGTTGGCTTTTTGTTAGGTTTTGCAATTCATGCTGATTGATGACAAATGATTAGGGGGCCTGTCTTGCATTAATACAAAGATTATGCTTGCTTGTGGAAAACCAAAGCCAGTTGTCACCTGTAAGGATGGTGCAGCTGTCCCTAGAAAGCAATGATCCTTCAGCTACTGAACAGAAACCACGTGGAGGTTTATGTCCAATTGATGATTCTAATACAAATGACGAAGGTAATTTGCTTTGTGGAAGTATTCCTTGAATCTGTCAGTGAGCAGCATTTCTCATTAAAAATATACTCCATTTATGCTGCTGTTTTTTTCAAGTCTACTTATTTTGTGCCACGTTCAAATTTGCTACCAAATAGTATCCAGTTGCATGAAATCTCGCATAAAAGAACTGTAATTGAAGTTCATTTTTAAGTACTATTTTCATAATATCACTTGTAAGCTTCCGAGAGTTATCTTTCAAAAGCCTTTATCTTCAGCTACTAAACAGAAAACGATAGAGGTCCATGCTAAGTTCATGATTCTGATAACATGATGCAGTTTTCTCTTTATGTAAGTTTTTTTTTAATCTGTCACATAAGCAGCATTCTCATAAAAAATATGAAGTTTTTTCGATTCTACTTGTGTTTCTTTAGTCTAACAATATCAATGCCATATTTTAATTTCTGTGCCCAAAAAATCTCTTATGGATGACATTATATTTTTCTCCCAAGTTCTTCTATAATATATATATATATATATATATTGTTTATTCTATAATATTTACTTGTAGATAGAATGTTTGGTATTTTCTTGGGTGGATGACAAGATTCACAGTTTATATGCATCTTAGAAAAAGAGTAGTATTAGAAAAGAAAAAGCAAATAAAACAAAAAACTAATATGATCTTGATTACCTTTTGGAACAACAGATGAAGTACCTGATACGGGTTTAATATTCATTGGAAGGAACAATACCTGGGGGCCACTATTCCACAGCATTGCTCTTCAACAATACATACTCCTTTGTTCCCAGGTGATCAGCTTATTTTTAATGCTCTTGACTTATTCATGATGTATTGATTCAATTCATTGTTCAGATTCGGATTGTGCTTTCCACAGAATGCAAAGCTTTCCATAGAAAGCAAATGCACAGAGCTAAGTGTATACAGTGAGACAGGCACAGGGAACAGAAGGATGAACAAACCTACCCAGTTCAAAGTTAGCTACAGATTTTGAAACTAATATTAATTGAAGCAATCAAGTACTCATAGAATTTGGAATTGGAGGGGCGGGCTACCGTTCTAAAGGATTCACACCCTTAGATCGGTTACTATTCTTCGTTCACTTCCCTTTCTTCCTTTTCTCTTCCTCAAGTAGTCCATGCCGAGAATGAATTCCTGACTAATATATATAGTATAATATAACACTTTTGCACTTTTGCACGAGGATCAATCCTAACTTTAAACCTACCAGTGAAGTCCAAAATTGAAGGACATGCCAATTCGACAAAGAAATTCAAGCAATGAAGACCGGCATCATGAACGCTGACTATTTTATTTCTATGAGATTCATCTTATCTCACTTTTCTAGTTTAGTTATTGGAAAAGTACATCTTAGTCTTGAAAAGGAAAGCTAGCTCTGGAGGTAAGCTGTTACAAAATGAAAGTCCAGAATACATTTATTTATGCATTGCAAAAAATCTTTTTATTGTTTCTACTATAATCTTTGTTCATTTTCCTTGTTATTAAAAGTACGAATACTCTTCTTAATAGCTTTGTTGAAGAAGTTCTTAGGCCATTCTGCATCAATGTCATATGTACACTTTTACATTTCTATGGGGATTCTATTAGGACCACAAGTTTTTACTGTACTTGAGTTACTTTAAAGTTTTTTTCACTTCAAAAACTCAATTTTCATGGGTATAATTGGCATTCCTTGCTACTTCGGAGCATTTAGTTCTTCAAAAACATTTTAATTTTTTCATCCAAAATCTTGTCAGCATTCTCTCTCTCTCTCTCTCTCTCACCAGTTTATTTTCATGTTTCATCAGTATATAATTACCTTCATCAAAGAGCTTGCGCTACTTTGCCCTTGTTTTAACCCCTCGGCAAATTCAAATGTGAGCCTTGTTCTTCCGAAGATGTTCATTTCCTCACTCCGTCACTGCAGGTTCTTGAAGGAGGCTTCAAAGACAAGCCTGGGAAGCAGAGAGATCACTACCACTCGTGTTACTGCCTAAGCGGCCTCTCCGTGAGCCAGTTCAGCTTTTCAAAGAATGCTGATTCACCACCATTCTCCAATGCAGTGCTCGGCCCCTATTCCAACTTGCTGGAGCCCATCCATCCTCTTTATAACGTCGTCCTGGATAGGTACTCCAAAGCTCATGCTTTCTTTTCTGTTATGAAGTAAAAAATGGTTTTCATGCTCTGCTATATATCTTCAGATGGTTGATCAAAATATATTTATATATTTATATTCAGTATGAAGAATCACTGTTCATGAAACATGTTCCTCTCTTCTCTTGAAAGATGATCATGCCAATTTTTTGATGGATTTATTGATTTTAAGTACAAATTAGCGGGATTTTATATATCTCAAATAAATAGGATGCATTTTGTGTTTTGTCATATTTAAAATCTTGGAAAATTTATGATACATGTGAAATATTTTAACTAATTCAAAAATCAGTATATGTAATGGCAAAGAAACATAAAGTTTTACATGATCTAGATAATCACAATATCAAGAAATAAATCAATTTAAAATATTTTAGAAATAATGTCAAATATTATATAGAAGATTTCGCCACAAATTTTAAGGTTGCATTAATTCAGTAAGTCAAAATTAGGGTACATAGTACTATAAGTGTACTCACAAGTTCACGCGAGTGAGCAAATCAAGTAATTTTAATAATGAGAATCATCACTGGACCTCAAAGCATACTTCAAATACTTGTTTATGTTTTAGAATTACCTAAAGTACAAAATCTAGAATCTCGATGATGAGTCACTACAGCTAGTCCGTCGTGTAACTCCGAACAAAGTGGAAGATTAGGAAGGATGGATCCAAATGGCCACGAAATGAGAGCTACGTGTCAAGTGGCATCGAGAAAGACAAATGGGCGAATGGTGGGTGGATGCTTGATTGCTGCGGTCAACCAGTGGGAGACCAACAATGGAGATGGATGCAGATGAGTGGAGGCGTCGAGTGTTGGGGAAGGCGACAGAGGAAAGGGAGGCAGCGATTGTGCTCCGCAGGCGCTAGGGCAACGCCCGGGCGAATGAGGCAGTGGATCAAATGGGGCGGTGTGACTCATTTAATGACGTATACAACCCCATGTTCTACTTCTGCTGTCTCGCAACAGTATAAGTCAAATATTGGGCAGCAATTTGAGCTACATCCTCCAAGATCATAAAATTTCTCACTGAGGTCTGGGATAAGCATAATTGTCAATCGCGATAAGGGTATTCATCTTGAATAAGACAATTTGGATACTCACTAGTCGATCCAAAACTCACAACAGCATAAATAAACCCAAAATCAGGCAGTCAACATACGTCTTCTTGAGTTGTCCAATCCAACAATCTTAATACTCATCGTAGTCAATAACAAGACTTGTCAACTCAAAACGTCTACCACCTTATTCTCAGTTGCTGGTTTATGCCAGAGTACTATTAAAGAAATTTCAACCCAGTTAGCATATCTCGTGTTAAGTTTCTTTTGCAAGTTTATGTATCTCAGAGCCTCACGATCAAAATAGAGGATAAACTCTTGAGGTAGGAGATAATGTCTTTAATATTTGAGGGCTTAAACCACAGCATAAAACTCCTTATCATAGGTAGAGTATCTTTGCCTAACATCATTTTAACTTCTCATTGAAGAAGGCTACAAGATGACATTTTTGACTCAGGACTCCACCTAAACCAACTCTCGAGGCGTCACAGGATATCTCAAAGACTTTGGAGAAGTTTGGATGTCGTAAAATAGGAGCTGCAGATACGCGAGTCTTAATTCAATGAAGGCTTTTGTTGCTGCCTTTTACCACTCAACATCTCCCTTTCGGATACAATTCATGATAGGAGCAATGATGGTACTACAATCCCATATAAAATGTCGATAGGATGTAGCTAAGCCATGAAAGCTATGGATGTCGTGGATGTTTTGAGGTTCTGGTCATTTAGATATTGTGCAAACCTTCTCGGAGTCAGATAAAACACCCTCAGTGGAGACTATGAATCCCAAGAAGACTATACAGTCAATGAAAAAGGAACATTTCTTAAGATTCGCAAATAAACTCTCTGCTCTCAAGACTCTATAGATTTGACAAAGGTGGTCTAAGTGATCCTCTCGATTACGATTGTAGATCAAGATATCATCAAAATATACAATGATGAAAATGTCAAGAAATGGTCGTAATGCTTGTGTCTCAAACGATGAAAATATTAAGGGCATTGAGAAGCCCAAAGGGTGTGATCATTCACTCATATAATCTTTCTTTTATCTTGAAGACCATCTTCTATACGTCCTCAGGCCAAATTTGAACCTAATAGTAGCTACTTTTTAAATCGATTTTCGAGAATATAGTAGCTCTTGTTATCATATTTAACATATCATCTAATCGGGCGAGCCTTGTGCACAGTGCCACACGCATGGTCAGAAAATACCTTTTCGCATCACTTTTTATCCGTTTGGCATCATTTTTTCATTTTTTTTAAATTTTTTTATATAATATTTTTTACTTGATTTATATTTAAATAGAAAATTTAAAAAAGTGAGTATAAAATGAAACAAATTTTATACAAAGTAAAAAATTATGTATATAATAAAGTGAATATAAAATGAAATGAACTTTGTATTTGAATGTAAATTAAATAAAAAATATTAAAAAATAATAAAAAAATGACATGAAACGACATAATTTGTGTAGCTTATGAAACATAATTTGTGTAGCTTAGCGGTTCCACTCATAAAATGTTATTGTTGAATATATAATAATACAGGGAACAAATAAATTTAAAAAAGTATTTAATATATGATATAATTTTGCATAAGAAGCAAAATTATAAAAATAATAATATAATTAATTAATTAGTTAAGCACTATTAATTAATTAGTAATAAAAGGATTCCCTTTTCCTCCAAAAAAAAAAAATGGAGCCCCAAAATGAATTCGATTGTTCATGGATAGCTTGGAGTCTACTCATAAACTGGTGTCTCCATTTATTTTAAAAAAAAAAAAGACAAAACTCTAAACTTTTATAATATAAATTTTTTTAGAATTTAAATTTTAAAATTTAAATTTAGTATATAAAATTTTGTGACAAAAATATTCTGGTGAAAGAGAAGGGGTACGAGAGAGAACGAGAGTAAGAGGAAAAAAAACAGAGAAAGGAAATTAAAGAATATTTTTATTTAAAATATTATTTTTTTTGAATTACTTCATATAATTATAAATCTAAATAATCAATTTGTTTTTGCTAAAATGTTTACCGAATACGCATAATAAAGTATTATTAATATCACTTTCAATTTAATTTAATTTTTAAAATTTATTATTTAATTATCAAATATAATAAGTATTATTTAAAAAGTATATTTAATATTATATTAACTATAACTAATCTGTAAATATATATTTAAAAGTTCAATCAATAATAAATGTATTATAACACATAAATATTAATATAAATATCATATTTATTATGTATATTATGTATCAAAATATATTTTTAGTGACTAAATTTATAAATATAAAAAAGTTAGATATTGTTTTCATTTGGTTCAAGGTCTTTTTTATCTAAAATAAATTTCAATTACAAAAATCAACATTATTTCATATCCAACACAAATATGAATATTAAAATTAAAAGTATTTTATATTTTACATATTTTTTAATATTAAAATTAAACAAATACGAATATATTTTTCTATCATGAATATATATTTTTTTATTAAAAATAAGCTCAAACTAAACAAAGCCTAAATATGTTAAATAGAGTAATTATTTTTATTTTAAAATTTATTTGTGACGTGAGACGAGTTAATTAAATCTTAACTATAATAAATTATTTTAATATATGTATTTTTGTTGTTAACATATATTATTTTTAAAAATAATTTTTTTATAATGAGATTTTATTATAATTAATTAGTAATATTTTAGAAAGTAAGAAATTTTAAATTATAAAATTTAATTTATTTTAAATTAACACATAAGTTGATATTTAAAAATGTATTAATAATTAAGAAAATAAAGTCCTATGATATTGTAAAATTTGAATTAAATTTAATTACAAATTTAATTATTATTTTTTACTATTTTTATTTTTAATAAAAAATTACAAATTGTTTCTTAAAGAATGCCATTTTTTATTTAAAAAATACTTTAATTACGATAACGGGCGTAATTCGGCTCCGCCACAGTTCCGTTCTTGAGCCCTCGGGCCCTCGTCCTCCAGTTGGCGCGTCGGGCTTTCGAACCCAATAAAGATTCGTTCTCAGGAGGATAAGGTGAAACCCTGTTTCCTTGCTCCGTTCGCTCGGCGCCGTCACCTCTCGCTCGCCCAGGAAGTAACGCAGGAAAATGGTGAGCATTCTCTTCGTTCTCCTATGGAGTAGCTGTGGATCTGACATTTTAGGGTTTGCTGATCGGTAATGATTAATATTTGCAGGAAGAGACCTTGGATGCGAGGATTGATGACTTTTTAAATGTGGAGAAGCACATGAGACTTGCCGGGGATGTTGCCGGGACGAAGAAGGCCGTCGTAGACATTATGGAACTGTGCTACAACGCTCGAGCTTGGAAGACACTCAATGACCAGATTGTTCTTCTCTCCAAGAGGAGGGGTCAGCTTAAGCAGGTTTGGCTTGGGAGGATCCATCCATATTTATCTGCTTTGCATCTTTTTTTCTTTTTTTTTAAACTTTGATCTAACTTTTAGTCAGATGCTTAATTTTTGTTGTAAGCCACTGAACTAGTTTGAGATTTAGGCTTTGTTGTTGTTGTTTGCTAAATTTCTGTTCTTCAAACTTTGTGAGGTTAATAATACATAATCATGCCTTCTTTATGATGCTTTCTGCTTTTGGGGTATGAAAAGTGTTGTTTCACTACTATAGTATATTAATCAGATGTTAGTATGGCAGATGATGAGCAGGAACTCTAGCAGTAGGCATGTGGAATTTTTTATTCTCTGAGTTCCTATTCTGTTTGATGCAATTCAAAGTATGATTACGATAGTTTTTCATAGTTGATATCATACAACAGTGACCGCATTGGTGTTGAATTACATGAGTTATTGTTGGGTAGTTTCTGCTTATTGATGTTGATGTTTCCATTGGCTCTAAACATAAATATCGTGGAAGATGTAATTAAGTAATAGTAGAGTCTTCATCCATTATAATATAAGTGCAAGTTGAACCTATCACAGTGTCTCATAGCTTTCAAGCAACCAGATTGGATGTAAATGTGTTCGACATAACTTAATAGTGCATCTGCCTAAAAAAACAGCTAATTTATGGCTCTTGTCAAATGCTGCATGATCTCAACAACATCAAATAGTTATGAGAGTGTCCTTGATATATATTAGCTCATTGATTTTTTTAATTAGAAAAGTCACCAGATTAACTTGATATGTGCAGGGAAAATGCATTTCTACTATCAATAGAGCTAAAGTATGATCTCATTCTTAGAGTGAATTTTTTCTTTGCATCCTGACCGAGATGCAGCGAGATGGTTTGGACATATAAATTGTAGGCCGATTGAAGCTCCAGTTAGAAAAATTGAGTTATTGGATCTTGCTCATGTTCAAAGAGGAAGAGGGAGACTAAAAAAGACATGATAAGAAACTATAAAAAGTGATCTTAGTTATTTAGACTTAGATAAGAATTTGGTAATTGACAGAGCGCAATGGAAACAAAAGATTCATGTAGCCGACCCCACCTAGTGGGATTTAAGGCTTGGTGGTGGTTGTTGTTATCCTGACCGAGATTCTTGTCTAATTTTTTTAGCAAATCCCTTTTGCAATTAGAGATTGTTTCTTTAATTGATATGAAATTACTCATTGCTTTCTAGTGGGATAAAGGCTTTGTTTGTTGTTGTTGTTGTTGTTATTGTTGTATTCACATGCTAGTATGATTTTACTTAAGAAATTTCTTACTACATTTTCTTTCTTCGTTTTTGTAGGCTGTAACTGCAATGGTCCAACAAGCAATGCAGTATATTGATGAAACACCTGATATTGATACTCGTATAGATCTGATCAAGACCCTGAATAATGTTTCTGCAGGAAAGGTGATTCTATTGTGCCACTCTTGGCTGAATTGTTTAACTGAATCAGTATAGTTTACTTCTAGAAATTTACGTATTTGTACATATTGCAGATTTATGTTGAGATCGAGAGGGCGCGATTGATAAAGAAACTCGCCAAGATTAAAGAAGAGAAAGGCCTTATTGCTGAAGCAGCGGATTTGATGCAAGAAATAGCTGTAATAAATTTTTCCATGACTTTTTAACACGGTTTTTGCTGAGGTTCTTTTGAAGATTT
The DNA here is from genome assembly GCA_002786265.1 of Apostasia shenzhenica. Classification (NCBI taxonomy): domain Eukaryota; kingdom Viridiplantae; phylum Streptophyta; class Magnoliopsida; order Asparagales; family Orchidaceae; genus Apostasia; species Apostasia shenzhenica. Next base: position 2,868,000 of record KZ451903.1, on the reverse strand, counting down.
TATTCAATTTTATTACAATTTGATCTAATTTTAAAAGTTATTTTTGTCTTGCAATCTGATGTAGGTTGAGACTTTTGGAGCAATGGCAAAAACAGAAAAGATTGCCTTTATACTTGAGCAAGTATAGTATAGTTTGTTTTAAGCAAGTAATATCATGTCTTCCTGCTATTTTATTGAAGCAACTTCAATTGATTTTTAGGTCCGCTTGTGCCTAGATCGTCAGGATTATGTCCGTGCACAGATTCTGTCAAGGAAAATTAGTCCTCGTGTGTTTGATGTGGACCCTTCTAGAGAAAAGAAAAAACCTAGGGAAGGTGATAATGTTGTTGAAGAGCCCCCAGCTGATATTCCTTCACTTCAGGAGTTGAAACGCATCTATTATGAGCTAATGATCCGGTATGATAATTATGTATTTCATAGAACCTCCTTCCTTGCTTTAGTGATTTTTCTAGCTAGTCCTTTTCCTCGTCATTTTCACATTGATGTCGAGTTTTTTAATATTATTGACATATTTGCTTAAGGATAAGTTTTGTTAGGGAATGATGCTCTTTAATTTATCAACAAGTATTGGGGCCTTTGAACCTTCAGAATAAATGGTACCAAGTAACATGTATGGATTGTGTGCTTCCCATTCTGAACATTACTTTGATGATTGTTTTTCTTGGTTCAGATTATGTGTACATTTTTTCCACTGGCTATGAGTTGCTTTGCTGAATTTTTTTTTCCGATAAAAAAGTTGTGTTAAATTAGCTGCAGTAGTTGTAGTGATATCCAATGCTGCATGTTGTACCTGGTGGACTGCCATCTGGTGTGAAAACTTCCTTTTGAAGAAAATGTTGGCATCAATAGTGCAAATTTCACGTCTCCCATGTCAACAATAATGTCTTTACATCTTTGGCTTTTCTTCACTTGTAATTGGCGCATCACCACTTGTTGTTTGCTTCTTTTCCATTCATTTTTATTTGATTCTAGTAAACCTCCGCATAGCCAAATATTAAGGCAATAATTTATGCATGTGAGCTTCAAGTTCTGATAATATTAAAGTTTTTTGTCATATTTTTCCTCTGTAGCTTGACGTGCATGCAGGCTAATTGGAAAACTAAATGTTTTATAAATGGATTAGATGTTTAAAGGTGTAGCATTGTGTTAGCTTGTGGTGTAATATGGTCTTTTTCTATTACCATTCCAAATACTAATTAACAATTCCATGAAATGGAGTTATATTTCAGCATGCTGAGCACAAGAAGTCAGCGGTGAACATATCTCCATATCCTATCTGAGAGAATTGAGATGTGTATCACTTTTTGCGCTAGATCAAAGTTCTTTTTCCAAATATATCAACGTACTTTTACCTTGCTTCAACTGTTTTAACCTTTGTAGTCCTCTCCTTGTGCCATCAGACATTTTTGAGAAAGGAGTGGGGGATAGTTTCATTTCTGATTCTTGCCAAAGAAATAAGTTATGTAGTCTGGTTGCATCTAATTTTTGGCAGCATGTATAACAGATATCCAACGGGAACCATTTTTTCTTCGAAATATTTAAGAAATTCTTACAAATATGAAAGGTGAATTCATAAGGTGCCTACTAGTATGATTTGTGATTAGAGAATAAGGTTCGGTTGTTTTCTTTCTTTTTTTCCTTGCTAACAATGAATTCATAAAGCAATTGTGATCTACTGTATGTGTCAACCATAATTTAGCTTTGAACATTTCATTGTTAGAATGATATTTTATTTGGTAACTAATGATGATTTTGATAGTTAACTTTTGTTTGTTTTATGATATATTTTGAAGGTGAGGTTAAACCCTGTAGAGATTATAATTGTAGTTTCCCTTTTATGTCAAGGAAAAAAGATGATCCTTCACAAGGCATCTACTTATTTTGATCAAGTGTTTAAAGAGACTTAAATATTCCTTTTTCATTTTTTTTACTGTTCTCATGTTTTTGTAATGATGAAAATGTCATAGTTGATGTACTTTGCTGTTTTTTGGTATCTGATTTATAATGCCATGTTTTGTTTATGAGCTATTTATGCTAAGGCAACTACTTCAGCATATATGGGTTATGCATTTTTCTGTTTATCAGTGATTGATTAGACATGCAATTTAAATATTCTATGTATAGTGGAAGTATGCATGATCCAATTTATTAATTGGGAAGGCACGACACTTTGGGCTTGTTCAGTTGGAGGAAAAATTTGTGGTTTTTTATTCCACATCTTGAAAACTTGTATATGATGGGAAGTAAAGTTAGCTTATTATATTGAAATTTATGTAAGATGTAAATTAAAGTTGAAGTTATATTGAAATTTGTGTGGGATTGTTCATATTCATGATCTTACTAAAATTAATTGCAATTTTTGTAACTTGTATGAACATGTTTCTCGTATGTGTTCAATTAGAAAGCCCATGTATGTTTCAAATGTTACTACTTATGCTTAGATTCCTGAAGGATTTGACTTGGCACACTGCTTACCAATTCGAGCACTTAGGATCTAAATTTGTTTGGGTATCTAAAACTTATATTTGAGATTTGATTTAATCAAATAAAATCAATAGTTTACAAGGAAGTTTAGGTTGGATATGAAATTAAAATATTTTTTACTATTGGTAATTAGTTTTAGATGTGACGTTTTTAAGCCAAGCCAACTTGACTTTTTTTATCCCATTCACCATTGCCAAATGGTCCCAACTACCTGGGCTTTGCTTCTTTAACACATGATTGCAATGCACGTGATTGTTTTATGCTGTAAGCCAGCCAGAATATAATCTTATTGTGATCATCATGGGTGGGAACTTGTGTGTTGCTCTAGGCCACCTTCTTTTCCCCTTTCAATATAAATTTTCTACTGTTCTTGATTCTTTCAGTTTTTGAGTGAAAATGCCATGTGCCTATAAAATTTGATGATCAAATGGTTGTTTGGGTGCAGATACCATTTTCATAATAATGATTATCTGGAAATTTGTCGATGCTACAAGGCTATATATGAAATTGAGTCGGTTAAGGAAAATCCAGCACAATTTTTACCGGTAGATACTACTTTTGCTTTACAATGTGAAAATTTTCTGATATTGTGGAAACCTAAATAAATTAAATATAATTATCTCTTATAGGTGCTACGGAAAATCTGCTGGTATTTAGTTTTGTCTCCATATGACCCGATGCAAGCAAGCTTTCTCAGTGCTACTTTAGAGGATAAAAATCTTTCCGAGATTCCACATTTCCGGTATGATTTTATTTGGATTATGATATTTCTACTTCTCTGTTAGGCTTGAATTTTCTTACTTTTTTTCTCAAGACATATTTTCTTGATTTCCCCCCTGACATTTTGTTTGCATTTGTGCTTCTTTTTCTGTATGTACTCTTTAGTTTGCTATTAAAGCAGGTTATAACTATGGAGGTGACACAGTGGACAAGTCTATGGGATATGTACAAGGATGAATTTGAAAATGAGAAGAACATGCTTGGCGGAGCATTAGGCCCGAAGGCAGCTGAAGATCTAAGACTGAGAATTATTGAGCATGTACTTTCATTAATGATAATGAGTTCATTTCTTTAGTCATCAAATTTACACGTTTACAATATCTTTTCTTTGATGTTTCCTGCAGAATATCTTGGTTGTATCGAAATATTATTCAAGGATCACCTTGAAAAGGCTCGCGGATCTTCTGTGTCTTAGCTTGCAGGTCTTGGTCACAAAAGATAACATTCATCTCACCTGCTTTAATTTCATTTTATTAGATTTTGATGCCATGCCTGCAGCATGTGAGATTTATTTATGGCTTTATCTATTGGTTTCTTTTTTGTGTAGTTCTTCGTTTATGAATTTCCATGTGTCAATTAAACTTGTTTTGAATCAATTTCACAATTAGTTGAAACTGCGCTAGATTGCAATCAGTTAACCTTTGTCCAGTCCAGATAAATTATTGATTCAAACGATTTGTATTAATGATGATGCATGGTCATGATGAATAAGGGACAGGGAAACCAGATGCTTGTCATGGAGGAGATCTCTTCCAGTTTTGTATTTCGGTTTTGTTTATTCTGGAAGATAGAAACCCTAAAATATAAGTATAAAGCACGGGTACGATATGGACAATATGGATATAATATGATATAAATATGACGATACGATAAATTTTAAAAAAAATATAGATATGTTAGGATACGATAGTTATGCATGCGTATGTATAATATGTCATATTTTTCATATTTAAGATGTAACTAAGGGTGTTAATATGGATCGAAGATCGAAAATCGATCAAAAATTGAATCGATTTTAGATCGAATCGAAGTCGAGTCGATCTAAACAAGCCAACTAACGAGCCAAAAGTTCGACTCGGTAATGATTTCAAGCCAGGGTAGGCTCGACTAGATCTAGCTCGAAGTCGGCTCGAATTAAAATACATATATAAAATATATGTATATAATATATATTAAATATAATATATGTATATCATATATAGTAAATATAATATATATATATATGTTATATAATATATATATTTTAATTCGAGACGATCTTGAGCCGGATCGAGTCAAGCTTCCCGGCTCGAGATTGGCTTGAAAAAAAATTGAGCCGAAATCGGTTCAAAGCCCGACTCGAAGTCGAACCCGATCGACTTCGAGCCGATTTCGGGTCGATCGAAATGTGATCGATCCGATTGCAAGCCAGTATTTGTTCGGCTCGAAATCGGACCGATAACAGCCTTAGGTGTAACTCATATAATAGAGTAGAATGACTTAAAACACATTGTTGATAAAAATTCAAAAGCATCTTTTAAAATTTATTTAAATTAATTACATTTTCTTATAACGTTTTTAATACTACTAAAGGCGACATTATTGATAATTTAACTTAAAAAAATAAAAATATTCTTTAACAACTATTGAATCTCAAAATTTTAAATTTAAGTTAATGTTATAAATTTTGTTTAATTTCTTCTCATCTCATCACAAATTGTTAAAATGAAATGAAAGTTTAAATACATATCTGTAGATTTTGTTTAATTTCAATATATATCTGAATCAAATTAATTAGCTCGATGCAAATGAGATATAATTGATAAATAAGACATATAGTATGACTTAAATCCATATATATATAGATTTAATCATAGTAGATGCATGTTCTCCTCTCTCCAAGTCTGACTAAATAAATAGTTAAAATAAAAAAAGTTTAAAGTCCTGTCTTTTCTGCAATACAAGCTCTATTGAGGTAAATAAAAAATGTCATCGACATTCAATAAAAGCAATGACAAAGTATCAATTTCCATAGAGAAAGCAGCAATGTCACTAGCGTCTATAAGGTTGCGAGAAATGGTCAACTAAAATAGAGGATGAAGTTGCAGATATTAAATCTTTTTCTGTTGCTGAAACATTAGCATACATAAAACTCTTTGCAATACCAATTATATGAATATCGCTCTCCCAATTTTAACGTTCAAGTTTATGCATGTGTTGTATTTTATGTATGAGATATTTTTTTATTTTTTTCATATGGGTCGAATTAATTATTCCAATATTTGTTTATCTAATTATGCGTATTGGAATGTATCAGATTAGTATTAAGTTTTAACATATAAAAATAAAAATAAAATTTGATGCACCACATGGTATATCAAACATGTAGCGATGTAGTGTCGAAGAGTATTAATATTTGATACGAATACGATACAGATATGTTACGTTTCATGAAATATCAATACTTTATATAATACAAATCACGTAATATGATGCCTGCGACTGAAAATGGTGAAAAGTAGCTTATAACAACCCAGTCTGAAAAAGGGGGGGAGAGTAGAGAAGCTCTTATTAAGTTTCTACGATGACATATGAGCTGGAACTGTTGGCAGGCTTTTGGGTTTGAGAGAGGCATATAGAGATGAATTGTCTCATATCGAAAATGAAGAGGAGTTTTTGAGTTATATAACTAATGATGTGATGTTAAGATGTAGAGTTACGTTTTATGGCAAAACTGTGAAATAATGAGAACTATACAACTAAGCATGTTTGAGTTGTAGTCCTCGGATGAGTGATTTCCTGAGAAGTACTCAAATTGCGTAGTACCTTAAAGCTAAATTGGATAATATCTCTATATTTGGGTGATGGGACGTTATATGTAATCTCTTGTTATATATGCATTCCTTTTTTTTGGAGGGGTGGGGGATACATTATTTGCATTCCATTTTTATCTCATACAATTCGACATGTATTGTTATTCCTTGTATTTTCTATTTGTTACGCCATTTTAAATTACCACGGGAGTTCAATCTTGCCCCACTTTTTGTCTATTATTGGAGTATGGGTATCATCATTATCATCCTTATTTATAGTTTTATTCTATGAATCCTCCATCACCAATCACTTAGATTCAGAGGTACTTGTGATGTTAATTCCATATTTCCATATTATGTTGATATTAAGCTTCTATCAAATTACTTTTGGCTACTTATGCTCCTTTGACAATGATTTTATCTCATTCTATGATGCAGTCTCTACTCAAATTATTATGCCTACACCTCTTCCATATTGTGTAATCCAACTTTAATAAATTCTTCTTCTTCTTTTTATTCTCATTCTTGTTACAGGTTTCCATCTACTTGGATAAATTCAAAAACCATCTTACAAAATTGAAATCATCGAAGTCGTGATTACTTTGAAAAATCAAGTCTAAAAAGCTAATATTTAGATTTGCATAGAATGCAAAATAATGTTGATATTATTTTATTACCTAAGTATGTTAAGGTGAATGAGTCGATGTATACGAAAAGATAAGATGAGAAATAAATGCATTCATGAGCAAATTGGAGTAGCTTCAATTGAGAATAAGCTTAGTGAGAGTTAGTTTAGACGGTTTAAATATATGTGTATATTTATATCGTAAGTCCATAAAAGCTCAAGTAAAAGTTGTGTTGTTGGATCCAGCCCATATAAAAACAGGAAGAGGAAGATAAAAAACGACATTGCTTGAAATTCTATGAAATGGCCTTGCATATTTAGAGTTATATGAAAAATTGTTCTTTAATAGGGTACGATGATGACGAATGATTCATGTAGCTAACCTTACCTTATCGGATACAGGCTTGGTTTTTATTGTTGTTATATTGTATTAGTGTATTCTCATCAGTGTTTTTACTTGTTCATTTATTTATTGATAGATCTAAGACGTGTTGGCATATTTTTCAGTTTTAACACCTTCAAACCTTTCCTTTTGGCAGGAAGCTGAGAAACATCTTTCTGATATGGTGGTATCGAAGTCCTTGATAGCAAAGATTGACAGGCCAATGGGAATTGTGTGCTTTCAGTCAGCTAAAGACAGCAATGAAATTCTCAATTCATGGGCGATGAACTTGGAGAAGCTGCTCGATCTCGTTGAGAAGAGCTGTCACCAAATCCACAAGGAATCCATGGTTCACAAAGCTGCTTTGAAAGCTTGACACAGATATGCCATCTTTTTAATCAATTATTCTAAAGTACTTATCAGTTATCTCTGTTGTCGCTCAAAGTTCTTAATTATGTTTTAAATTAATTTTATATTTTATTATCTGATATGTGAGATTTTGAATTAATAATGGTTTCAGGTTTTTTGTTAGTCAAAACATTGTCAGGTTTTCATTCATACTGGTATGTTCTAATCTTCAAAAAAAAAAAAACTTGGCATATTTTAGAATCTTAAAAGTTCTAGACTCTTTTTTGTCGGCCATGAGCTATTTGTGACATCTAAGAGGGATGACCCTTTTAGGTAAATCTTATACCGGGAAAGTATGGGTGAGATATTGGGTCTGTATGGGAACATACTCTTACATCCATGTTAATGCCCGTGGTCATAGCAGACAATATCTACGATAAATTGAACTAGATTTGTATGGTATTAAAGTTGATGTCTTATAAAATAATGTGATTTAAGGATGAACCAAGTGGAAGCTAATGAACTTGTGATACTGGCAACCAAAAAGGGCGGGAAGTAGCTTGTAGGAACTAGATCTGAAGAGAGTTGGGAGTAAATAAACTTGTGACTAGCTTCTAACATGATAGAGGGATAGTGTGGCAGGTTTCTAGCACAAAGAGAAGCACATAAATGAATCATCTTGTATCAAATATCAAAAAGGGAGGAGTGATCTTAAGCTATTTAAGTAATATTATGATCTCAAATAAATTCTTTTTGGGTAAAGTCGTGATGTTAATAATAGAAATTTCATAGTTATGCAGCTTATGTTGGAGTAACACTAGGATGATCTCTTGAAACATCCTCAAATCACATAATTCTCTTAAGTCAAAATAAATAGTACCTCTATATTTAGAACACTAGATATTACACTAATTTTTGGTTGACTTTTGTTTGGAATTTTCCTCATAGATGATAATAGTATTAATAACTCAAATGGAATTATATTTCAAACACTCAAATTGTATCAAAAGATGTGCTATGAAGTTCAATCTTGTTGATTTGAAATCAAAGCTCTCTTAAGGCTTTTTAAGTGGAGCATGAACTACCAATGCTTCTGGAGTTGCAAGCAACTGCTGCAATTCTGTATTAATTTTTAAAGATACATTAATGATCATTTTATCGAGGTTTTCAGAACAGAACAAGAGATCGAATCGATCAAATAATCAGTTCATGATCTGTGTTCAAACAGTTAAATTATCGGTCCAATCAGATTCGATAGTTATATTATAGATATTTTAATTTTATAAATATTAGGAATAATTTTTTTAAAAATTAAAGCTAATTTAGAAATAAAATAAAAAATAAGAAAAAAATATTATTACTTAATGGGCTATCAATTAAATAATATAAATATAAACCTAATTTAGTTATCAATTTATGCAAATAATCAAATCAATTATTATACTATAAAAAATATATAAGTATTTATAAATTTTAACTGGTTTGATTGATCTATTCGGTTCAATAGTTGGATTTATTTTTAGAATAATTATTTTTTTTATTTTTCATATTCTGTAATAAATTCTATTAGAAGATTTAATTATAGTTAAATTTCAATAAAATCTCAGTCATTGATCGCATCATTTAACTATTGATCTTCATGTTAGGACATCACGAAGTTGCATTAGTTCCTGCGGCAGCGTATTCACGAGAGGCGACGGCGTATTTATGCAAGGCGACAGCGTATTCACGCTAGCATCACTTTGCTATTTGCATCTTCTTCTCATGCAAGGTCGGCGGCGACAGAACTCTGAAGCTGCAGAAAGGTCCAATGATCGCTCGTGATGCTTGCGTAGGAAGAAAATGCAAATAGCAGAGTGATGCTCGCGAGAATATGTTGTTGCATCACGAGAATATGCTGCCGCATCGCGTGAATACGCTACCGCCGGAACCAATGTAGCTCTGCGATGTCCTAACATGAAGGTCGTCATTTAAATGATGTGATCAATGAGTGAGATTTTGTTGAGATTTAATTATGATTAAATCTTCTAATAGAATTTACTGTAAAATATGAAACAAAAAGTAGCGGTTTTAGATGTAATATCTGTAATATTTTGAAGTTTATAGTGAAATTCGTAAATTAGACTAATTTTTGTGTCCATTATGTAAATATCTCTAAAATTTAACATAAAATTAATATATAAAATTAGTTGAATGTTTTGATCGACATGTCATATGTTAAATATATAAAGCTTGATATTTGACTCTTAAAAGAATCGAGTTTGTTGCATTAAATAATGCAGTATAAAACCCAAGAAGCTCTGGCGGAAAAAAAAAAAATTATCCCTGAACTCTCTAGACTTTTTGATTTTAATGTTAATTTCAAAAGTCTAATATGATGTTCAAGCCAGATATCTTGAATTCGAGCCATGTATACTTAGGCCTCATTTTTTATATGCATTTACATTAGGCTGCAAACCTAAAATAAGCTTAAGAAGAATTAGACATTAACTTGCACTACGTTTTTTTTAGATCAGTTGATTATTTTAGATTTAGCAAAAATCTATGAACAAACGACAACAAAATCAAATAAACATATCATCATTAACATGAAACAAATGTTGCAAAAGGGATAAAATTGGAAAATCAAATTACCAATTCAAATGATCAAATCTCATAGCAAAAATATAAGAAATCCATGCAACGTTATTTGTGACAATACCCATGAAAAACATGCACAGAAGAATGTTCACAAGCAGCACATAATATTCACAGGCTAATAAACGCAAGCCTTCGCATGGCAGCATAATCACCTTCCAAACCATCCCTTCTGGGGTTGCTGCGCCTCTCCACCGTTCATGAGCTTATCCAGCACCACATTCAGATCGACCGACTGTCCGTTCTCCGTAAGCTTCCTCACCGTTGCCCGCACCTGTTCTCGAGAAAAGCCCATCGTAGCTACCTTATCAACCACATCATCAATCGGCACTCTGTTTCCCGTTGGACCTGCACCACCAGATGCCGACCCTGCAGGCAAGGCAGCCTGAGGAAGAATCTTCGCCGTCGGGAGACGCTGGAAGCTGCTACTACCACCTGATGGTGGTGGTGCCGAGGAAAAAGGAGATGTTTTCATGTTATAGTGGGATGGGGAACTGTTATAAAGATATGGCTCAAAGTTGGAAGGGTTGGGCATGCTTCCTGAGCCAGGCCTGCTTGCCGGTGGCAGCTCATATAGGGGAGGGTTAGTTCCATAGTACTGATGCAATGGAGCACCAGTTGGAGGCTGAGGTGGAGGGGATTGTTGGCGGATGCTTGATGTGTAGGACTGAGGAGGTGGGATAAAGGATTTTGAATCTTCTGGCTGGACTGGCTGGGAGTACTGTGATAAGTGAGGTAGTGAGTGGTAATGTTGGCCCTGTGGAAGCACTTGCTGGGGCTGGGGGGCTTGCATTTGATATTGCTGCTGCTGAAGAGCAGCTTCATTTGGTTGCCCTGGTGATGAAGTGTATTGAGGTACCTGATGCAAAGGTAATGAGTATGACTGATCTCGTGGAAAAGAAGGGACTGCTGGCATTGGAGGTGGAGGGCCCAAAGTAGAGGTAAAGGGGACAGAAGGTTGGGTCTGTTGGGGTGGTGGAGGTGGTGGGGGTGCATTGGGAGTGGGAGCAGGAAGTGGAGGTGGATTTGGATGGGAAGGAGCAAGTTGAATAGGTTGAGATGTTTGTTGAATGGGCTGCTGAGGGAGAGATGGATGTGTGAGCTGCTGCTGATATTGCTGGGGAGGAAGCTGCGGAGGTTCGGGGTGTACTATTGAACTTTCTGATTGATGGTGATCGGTCTTTGTTGAAAGCTGCAGTTTTGTAAGCTCTAGTTGAGCTTCGGTGATCTCCTGTTTGTCTCGTAGAACCTGCACACCTGTTTGTACCTGCGAAATATCAGGTTAAAAAACAACTTTAGGGTGGCAGTCGAAACTGGTATTCAAATAAATTGCAGGATATATCTTCTGAAAAGTAATGGACCATCTAAAATCTGGTAGGAAGTGAGAGATCCAGCATTCACATTATAAGTGTGCATCCAGAAACAATTTCACTTTGAATCAGCAAAGGGCGGTAGAGTAGCTATTCACAGAGTTGAATCTCTACTGTATGAAATAAATGGCTCGTTGACAAACATAGGCCTCATCAATAGGAAATCCACTAAGATGCAATTCTTGCATGACTAAAGCAAGAAGATTCAGCAACAGGTAGAACGAGGCTATATAAACTTGAGAATTACACGTAAATTTTTTTAATACATTAGACCAGTATAACCTTTAAACAAGATTTGTTTGTAATCCCACAAACTCAAGAGCCTGTTTTATAACCACTGAACAAATGCTCATGCAAAAACTAGCTGTTTTCTTGCTTAGGAAAAAAGAAATGAATAATACATGGCCATTTTGCTTTGTAGCGCAATGTATATATATATATACATTTAATTTAAAATGTAAATTTTATAAAAAAGAATCTAATAAAGCAATAAAATTTATGTTTATTAAAAAAATAGAAAAGCTTATAAGGCCACATTTGGTTGGGGAAAATTTTAGACGGGTAAAATTTTCCCAAACTAAGAACCTTTTTTTATTTAAAAAAAAAAATAATATTTCATATATCTTACACAAATTTCAATATTAAACAATCACTTTATTTCACATCCAACATAATTTTTAATATAACTCACTTTATTTTACATCATACACATTTTTCAAAAAATTTCACAATTTTTTCAAACATCTTTTTTTCCTCCAACCAAATAAAGCTAATGTTAAAAATGAGTATGTTAAGATAGATGTGTAATAAGGCTTAAGTTGTAAAATGTCAGTAAGAAAAGAAAATGCATATATTATGGAGAACACTATAGTAACATCTATTGAAAAAAAGATGAGAAGTGGTACGGATAAGTGCAATGCAAAAGAAGAAGAACCACTGAAACAAATCGATAGTGCTGTGGTAAAAGGAATCAAAAGAAAATGAGTGGACTTAATTAAAAGCACCAAAAGATTGCATAAGTTAAAATTAATACTACAGGTTGCATTAAAGATTATTCTAATTAAAACTATCTACACAAGTATCATCCTTAGCCAAGGTCAGCAACTGGCCAAATTTCATATAATTAAATAAATAAAGAATATATACCATACCACTGACTGAGCAGTACAAAGACTCAAAATAAGTTCGTATGTAGTTTACCAACAATACCAAACTCAACTGTTTAAAATCAATCATGAAAATAGTTCAATACAGTGTGGAGAAAAAGAGTACAATATGAATTAGAAGAGGATTAAAAAAGAAGTTAAAAGGGCACCAGGAAGTAATTGAGAAATTCAAGTAAACTGATCAATAAAATCAAATACTTGTTTGTTAGTGTATGGTGACGGAATCAGACTTCCGATGAGAAATGATTCCAGCAATGTAGAGAAATTTTGAGAAGCAATGAAAATTGAAACTGGAAAAGTCCCTTGCTCCCCTAACCTACTCCTATTTATAGCCTTCTGAGGATGAAGTCATGAAGGGCAAAGGCGTGCTTCATTATCCTATCGATTTCGGCCTTTTTATGTGATTTGAATATGATGGTGCCTGCTTTATTGGAACTTGATATCACGTTTGTCAGTTTTTTATACTTTTTTGCTTGATGTTAAAGGGAAGTGTGATGCAATTGAACAATGAGGTAGAAGAATCCAACACAAAAACCAAATGATTCCCCAAATATTTTCAACTCTAATCTTTTCTATGTGTATGGTTTAGATCAATTGTGTGAGATTTGCAATAAAAATAACCATTACTTCACAAAAACAATTACAAAACAAATTATTCTATCAACAGAGGAACATACAAATAATAAGTTGCCAGTACCTCCAGCTACCCATGCATATTAATCTCTTCCACAACTCATGATCTTCCAGTAATACTAGTAGAGTTTAGCCCTAGGCCTCTGAAATATCAAACAATTCTATAACCTTTTCGCATGATCCTTTAAAACAATTACATTCTATTGACTAACTACTAACTTATTTTGGCTAGTCTCATCCGACTTAATCACTAAAAATTAAAAAAAAAATCAATTACTTGAGTATCCTTGAGGCACGAAGGTGACAAAGCATAGTTCACTTGGGTCCACATTTTAATCACTTAACTAAGGTTCTTTCCCACCTCTTTCTTCTATAGATTCCTGAATTCATTACGTTTATTTCAAGCTGATCCAAATTTGGCAAATAACAGTCAATGTTAAGTATAATTAACTTTTCATGTCAAAAACTACCCATTTTATTATGTCCTCTATGGAAATGAAATTTAGCTACAAGGATAGACGTTATAATATAAACATAAATTAAAAAAATAAAAAATGAACTTATGTGAAATAAATCCCATATCACAGTGACTGCTAGTAATTTAGCCTCAAAGAAAACCTACACATACATCAAATAGGATAGAGATATGTAAAACCAAGTTTGCTGCTCGTGGATAGATATCAATGTTACAGGCATTAACTTTATAGTATCAGCCATTACAACAGAAACTCTTTAAGCTCCTGCAAGAAATAATGCTCTAACCATCAGAAGGGACATGGCATGAAGGGAGCCAGAGTCCTGCTGACATGATAAAATGATGGTCTATGATGATAACAGTTTATTTACACACTATTGGCATAATAGGCCTGTAGGATCAGAGTCCAATTAATATGATGCCATGATGGTTTGAAAATAACTTTTTATTTGCACCCTATTGGCATAGTCCCATCTGTCATAGCACACTACTATTGAACTCAATAAATTTATGACGCCAAAAGATAGGAAAAATAGACAGCTCTACTTGAGGGGTGCTTCATAAATAAGCTTAAATTAGTTTGATCAACTAAAAAAACTTGCCTTCTTAGTGTTCTGGGAGTTTGTGCAAAATCAGATAAAATAATAACCTTACACTTTGCTGTGGCAAAAAGCTAAATTAAAGTAAAGTTTTGCTCAATTCTTAGAACCCAGACCTAAAACTTGGGTACTTACAACAACAACCAAGCCTTTATCTCACTAGGTGGGGTCAGCTAGGATACTTACTACAATTAAAAAAATATAATAATAATAATAACAAATATAAAAGAACATGCATCTGCTGATGTGAAACTGGAAATATGTCAAAACAAATATATAACTTGAGACCAGGTATTAAAAATGTTCTAGAAAGTATACAGTACCTCTCTCAAGATATTCTCAAGCTGCCTCATCTTTCCATCAGTAATTCCACAATTATTGCCAATTGAGACCTTCAAGTCATCCACAGAGTTTTCAAGGATGCATGTTCTGCTCTCTAGCTGTGATAACCTTGAACTTAAACCTTCCAATGAATGTAGGATAAGATCAGCATATTTCTTCACTGTACTCTCCACATCATCAACTGAAGCACCATAATGACGGGCCAGCTTGATTTCAGGACCAAGCGTTGATTCCTACAAGAAAAATGAAGAATTCGCATAAGGATTGTCATCAGGATACACTTTAGAGAAACCAAGCTGAAGCGAACAGTTTTGTATAAAACCACACTTAAACCTTATAGTAAAACACACACGATAGAAAAGCACAATGTTTGCGGCAGAACTTGTCATATAAAGGTTATTTAGCAGTTAACCAGTAACCAATATATACGCAATTCACAGATTCTTGATAGACAAAACAAATGACTTCTTAATGCAATTCTATTTGACCATGTATACGGAAAATCAACCAGAAATAATATAAAACCTGATAGGATGGGAAACATACTTAACTAAAGAACAATACTGATAAACATTGTGTTAGAAACTCTAACTGAGGAAATTATAAACAAAAACCAGGACAGATGTCTTGTTACTATGCAGTCCATCACATCTACCCCAGAAAATACTGACATATCCAATCCCTGCTGCATTTTAAGGCTTGTTTATGCATCTTTATCATATCGAAACAGTACAATTGATGCCAGATTATAATCTTTCAAGTTAACAGAAGTATTATGCTATTTAATAAGTAGAAAAGACAAATTAAATGTGACGCTCTATGAGAATAGCATCTCCGTTCCCTCAACTTAGTACAACTAATTCAATCAACTGATCCGTGGCCATCGTATTGCAGTTAATGCTATATTATAATAGTCCTCCAGAGATGCACCAACAATATGTTAAAGGGTACAAAGACATCAAACTTTGTCAGAATGACCACAATAAACCTAATTCACAAATTCTCCGCCAGAAGTACAGAACCTCCAGTGACAACGAAGTTCAACGCAATCTGAAGTCAAACAGAGCGCAAAAACACACAAAAAAAAAGATAAATCTCGGATCATAAACATGAGAGCAGAAAAGGCAGATTTTTTTTTGATAAAAGGCAGTAATTTACATATATAGCTAAGGGGTCAAGGGCATACTCCATAAAGGGATGCAGATGAGAACCGCGAATGCCTAGCGGGGTCGTCGCTGGAACTAGTAGGCGGCGACGGCGCTGGACGAATGGGCTGGAAATCATAGCTGGGACGGATCTCTTCCTTCTTCAGCACGCCGCCGTTGTCGCGCCGCTCGTCGTGCATCAGGTCGAAGATGTCCCCATCGCTGCCGCCAGCACCTCCGGCGCCGGACGGCGATCCTGAAAGCCCCATGATCTGCTTGTCCATGAAAGCAGATGAGTTCATCGGGGGAACTCGACCGATTTCGACCTGCGGCAGATGGCTCTTGCAGGTGGGTTTCGCGAGAGCTTGACTGCGGCTTCTTGAGCGGCGATGGCATTATTTTAGTATTTATCAGATGTTATATCGGTCTGGTCATCCGCGGCATTTTATAACGTTATCATGATCCAGTGGCGGTGCGGATTTTTTTTTTTAATAAGGGGAGTATGATTCGAGCCGGCTCAGCTCGGCTCGAAATGACTCAATTTCAAGTCGGCTCGGCTCGAAATGACTCAATTTTGAGCTGGTTCGATTTTTTTTATATAAAAAAGATAATAGGTTTTCGATTTCAAACAATAGAATTTCAGTACAGTTTATTTTCAAATTGATCCCAAGATTTATTAAAATGATTAAATTATAAAATTGTTGAATGGCATGTCATCTTCTGTTTAATTTTTTATGTTTGTTATTTTTGAGAAATTTTGATAATTACTTACTAGCTAATAAATATTTCACTCTTAAAAGCCCAAAAAAAAAGCTAAAATGCTTGGGCACCAGTGAGAACCAAAATTAGGACCAAACTGTATTAGTTTAAATAATAATAATAATAATAATTAATTTTTTAATTATTTTATATAAATTTTAATATAAAAAAATATTATTTTATTTTATATATTATAAAAATTATTAAATATATATGAAGTAAAATAATTTTTTTATATTAAAATTTACGTAAAATAATTTAAAAATTTTTTTTTTATTATTATTTTGAAACTACTATTATTTTGATTTAGTAGGCCCTACAAAGAGTATTGTTGTAATTATAAATTAATTAAGGACGTCATCGGAAAAGTCCACATGCCATACATTAGCGGCGCTTCCTTCGCTTCGATTGTTTTCGCGCAGTTTCGCTGAGATTATCGAGATGGGCATTCAAATTGGGGCCAAGGTGGACAGAGTGGACGGTCGGCAGCTCAGCTATGGAGATTTCGTCGAGCGATATGTGAAGCGAAATCTTCCTGTCGTGCTCACGGGGCTTATGACTGGGTGGCGGGCAAGCGCGGACTGGGTCACCGCCGACGGCCGTCCTAATCTTCGCTTCTTCGCCGACCACTTCGGAAAATCCATGGTCCAGGTTATTTCTGGTTTGCAGCCTTCTTTGCGATTTCTTCCGCCCCGTGTTATAGATTGTAAAGTTTTCGCGAATTAGGGTTTTGATTTGTCATCTCTCGGAATTTCTATCACGCCTACCCGTATAAACATTGGCGAAACTGTGAATATCGGTTCTTTTGTCATCTATGTGAGTTGAGGACAAAATGCGCCACGTTAGCTCACCTGAAACGTGGATGACATTAGGGCTAATTCGCTGACTAATTCTTGAATTACGTCTCCAAACAGTTGGAAGTGTCCAGCTAGGGGTGTACCACAAGACCCGAAGAACCGAGAACCAACCCAAAGTAGATTTGAAACAATGAATTTGAGTTGGATCTAAATTGATTAGGGATGATTCTGGTTCTTAAAATGTTCAGAACTGATTATATGACTTGATTCTTGGATCTAATGTATGGTTTTAGTAGAACTGAACTGACTTGATTTAGATGAGTAATAAAATATAAGACCCGAAAATAATTTTTACTATTCACTTTAATTTAAATTTTTTATAATTTGGAAGACTAGAGATGGTGATGTTATTGGCAGATAATATTCTTTTTATTAGTAAGTCTAAGGAAGATGCTTAGACGAAATTTAAATTATAGAGAAATTCATTAGGCGTGCTTCTTCCAAGCGAACAAGGCCTAGAACATGTCCCAGCTCTATGGCTTTTTGACAACCCAGTACCTCGGAAAGACAATAGAGCAAAACCATTGTATTCGGCGCCCACTGCGTCGGCACCATGCCAAAATGATGGTAGGTTTTGACGAACAACTGGTGCATTGACAGGAACATTCCTTGTTGAAAAAATTGTTGGTAGAATACGATTCGATTTGGCCGACCCTCAGGTGAGGTTTGAAGAACAATGGCGCCATTTCCCACCAGCTTTCCACGGATATCAAATGCCTTGCACTGGTGCCTTAAGAAAGGAGGACAAATTGTTGAGGACAAAATGTGTCATGTCAGTCCGACCAAACATGTGGATGACATTAGGGCTACTTCGTTGATTGACCCTTGAACCACGTCCCAAAACAGTTAGAAGAGTCCAGCCGAATTAGGTTGCTAAAGCCGAATGTCGTATGGCCAATCGGATAGTCACAACCAAACAATGTGCCCAAACAGATGTCTCGAACTAGATCCTTAGCCCACCGAAGCTCATTTATCAACTAGCCCCTAGACCATGCCTCTACAGTACGGTGCCTAGGCCATGGGCTAGGGGGAGGGGGCCATCATTAAGGTGTGGTCTAACTATGGGCATAAGCTCACTGTAAAGTTGTCCATGCGGCAAAACTCCCGCATCAATGAGGCTTACCTAATCCACATGTTCCAATCTACTCCATCTGCATGTATGATGGTGAAAGAGTTTTGCTTTTGCTTTTCTTTCGAAAATAAAACCAAACTTCTGGCCTGACCTCCATTGGGCAACTGCTGTTCAGCTATGTGACCCAGATGGCTACGCACCATTCGGCTCTCCCCTCTCTAGCAGTTCATTGCCTCAACAACGTAGCTATACCCACCCAATCCTTCACCTCCTTCAAGCACCCCTCAGGGGGGGCATCTTCCTTTCCTTTCTTTGATCTATAAGCTCATTATTGACACCTCCTTGCATTGCTAACTTTAGTTTCGAACATTTTTCCCAAACCAATATGTTTCCATCTTATTGAAAGTGGAATAGCTTTTCTTTCAGACAAAAATCTAATCATGCCTTGGAAGTGAATTCACTTCACTTACAGTTGCATTTGCAGTGAATGGCAGATTTATTCATGAAATTTACTGATTTTTTTTGTTTTTTGTTTTTTTGAATTCTGTTGGGTTTGTTTTGGCTCTGTTTTGTTATATTTCTAATTTTGCATGTCTACATATCCACGTTTATGCTCTTTGTTTTGGGATTTACCTGGCTGAAAAAAATTCACAAAACTGAAATCAGATAATTGGGATAAGGCCATTTTTGAAAAGTGATTTTATTGGTGATGATTATTATGCTATGTTTTCCTTTCATTATTTTCCATTAATGTTGTCATTTATTGGCTGTTTTTGGAAATAGCTTAAAACAATTATAAGTTGCTTAAATTTTTAGCATATTTAAAAAGCTTTGAAGCAGCTTAAATTTTAAGCCTCTTTTAGGTGGCTTGCATTTCAAGAAACTTAATGGGTTTGGATGTATTTCAAGTCTAGGCAGCTTAAACTGAAGTTTAAATTGCTTAGAAATAGTTGCTTAAGGGTTTTAATCTTAATCTTAATTATACTCTCACTGTGCAATGAGCTTCTTCTTTATGAATGTACTGTACCCAGGTTGCAGAGTGTAACAAAAGGGACTTCACTGATCAGAAGAGGGTAGAAATGTTAGTCTCAGAGTACATTAAATATTGGCTCAGTATTTCCTCAACTGAGGACAATGACATTTCAAACTGCAGCAGCAGCACAGAATCATTGCTATATCTTAAAGATTGGCATTTTGTCCAAGTATGTTTCAACTGGTACTAGCCTTTAGGGTTCAACAGCATCCCTGTATCATTGCAATTGCTTGGAACATGAATGATAGATATGTCATTAAATTTTATCTTTTTGTCTGTTTGTAATATTAATTACTTATCGTTGGATTATCTTGCTTCAGAACTATAGTTAGTGATGATAATGCTCTCTATGTTTATTGTGTTTTTGTCTGTGTGCATAACAGATAAATATATTTATATAACCCCAAAAGGTGTTTGTTCATACTGCAGTTTTGAGGAAGAGGATCAAATATTATTAGAATGGACTCTTACCTGTGTATCCTAAACCAAAAAAGTAAGATGGTACAAACTAAAAAAATAATAATTTTTGATTGGAATGAATTCTTGATGTGTTGAGGCAATATGAAGAGAAGTATTTCTTCAAAGATATTTGTAATTATGCTATATAGAGCACATATTATGCTTTTAAATTTAGAGAACAAACATTTTTCCATAACTTTCGGGCAAGTGTGGAAACCAATGTTTTGGAATATCTTTTACATTAAGAATGTATTATTAGAATGTTAGCTTGTGGATGTGCTAGCTATCATTCTGGCAACCCTTAACATTCTACCATTGAATTTGATTATTTATATGTCCCTATGTTTGCCACATTCAACAAATTGCCCACTTTTGATTTGTTTTATCAAATAGAGTTGATCATCGAACACACGTGAGAGACATGTATTGGATTTTTTTTTGCTTATTCTATTGTTGCCTCTATCTAATTCTTTTGGTGATTTCAGGAGTACCCTGATTATGTTGCATACAGAACTCCGTCATTTTTTCTCAATGATTGGCTAAACCTATACCTGGAAAGTCACTGCTTGCATCGTGATCCAGACATCAATCAGGATAAAAATGAAATGAACTGTGCTGATTACCGCTTTGTTTATATGGGACCTAAAGGTATATCGGATGCACATCATTTGACTGTCACAAGACATTTTCATCATTAATTGTCACCTGGTTCCTTTTACTTTATATGATTTTGGCACTTCCAATTTTTCAGTGTGTTATACTATAAATTATTAGAACTAGTTGCTCTCTTGCTTTTTTGTAGGTACTTGGACGCCCCTTCATGCTGATGTTTTCAGGTCGTATAGTTGGTCTGCTAATATCTGTGGAAGAAAACATTGGCTCTTCTTACCACCTTCACAGTGCCACCTTATATTTGATAGGTGGATAGCATTCCAAATTCACTTCTTTTTCTTAGTTATGGAAAATCTTGGTGTATTTCATGCTATCTTCTTTTTTATTCTTGTCTGTTTTCCCAGGTATCTCAAAAGCTCAGTCTATGATGTCTATGGTGATGTATGTGAAAAGAAGTATCCTGGCTTCAATAAGGTAGTTGCGTGTTTGTTTTATTAATCTTAAATATTTTCTTTGTATCCTTTGGTAAATGCTGCACAATACTTATCCAGGCTATTTGGTGGGAATGTACTCAAGAACCTAATGAAATTATCTTCATTCCAAGTGGATGGTACCATCAGGTCCTTAATTTGGTAAGCCAATTCCTTTGTGTTGGGGGATGCTGTTGACTAATCTACCTTTTTTCTGTATGTTGAAAAAATTATGCTCACATGGGACTCGTGTTTGCATTCTATCTGTGCTCATCTCATCCATCTCTCTACATGAAGCTCATAAAATGCAAAATTAGATATCAAAAAATGGTTATTGTAGTCGAGTGTTATTGTCTAATGAGCATTCCTCTTAAAGTGCTCATGAACATTTTTGTCATGTTCTATCTGCTATTTGTTTCTCTAATCTCTGTAATTTTGTATTTGGATCCATATGTAGAATGTTGCATTCACTTCATGTGCCTACTTTTGTTTTGTTTCTCATTGTATTTGCATATTTTATGCCGCCAATTGCATTGTATCACATAGTTGGCCTTGAGACTCCTGACTGCACTTGAAGATGGGCTTTACTGATATTTTGGGTTAATTTCTTCTTTTCCTCTATTGAATTTGTTAAGTGGTCATTCTGTAACAGGAAGACACAATCTCTGTAAATCATAACTGGTTCAACAGTTATAATTTGTCCTGGGTGGTAAGTGCAGCACGGTATATACTCATCTACGCTAGATCCATAAGGAAAAATTATATTGGTTTTTGGCTTTTTGTAATATCTAACGCTACTTTCTCCACACATCCACAGTGGAATTTGCTCACCAAAGATTATATTGAGGCAAAAGGCTACATAGAAGACGTTAGAGAGATTTGCGATGACTTTGAAAGCATCTGTCAGCGAAATCTTGCAGCCAACTCAGGTATCTTTGTGCTCAGATGTTGGCAAAATTACTTTAGAAACTGGAAGCTGTTATTTATTGGCATTTACTGCACTAAAAAAGTATGTGTTGTTAAATATCTGGTTACCAGCCAACCTAAAAGCTCTAGCTTGTAGGTGATGGCCTATTAATAATTTTATGTTGTAACACTCTTCTCATATGCAAGCTTATTTGCTTTATAGCGTGGTTTTCATAGGATAATTGGGGGTTACCGGTGCTCGAATTGGGTCCTTTGGCTTTGAGAACATGTTGATCTCTGGTTACCAACTAAGTTGAGCTTAACCTTGTAGGCTATAGCCTAGGAATTATTTTATATTTTAAAACATGTTATACTACTCATATTGTTTTTTTAACAGGCATGAACTTTTATGATTTTTTGGTTTTCATCACAAGATTTGCCTTGGCCAACGTGGCCTTATTGATGAACCTTAGTAATGAGGAAGGCTTGATCTCTTATATATTGAACAGTCTTGAAAACATACATGCAGTAGCTTCAGGCATGGTTGGATTTGAGGCCTTTTCTGAGGATAACTTCAACAGCTGCTCAGAAGTAAATCGAACTGCCTTCTCTGATGTAAAACAAATTACAGAGGACTTAAATTTTCATGAACTATGTTCTGATTTGAGGTTGATTTATAGAACTATCTGCAATGGACAGCATCTGGGTAAAGTCATGGAAGTACTTGAAATGATAGATTTTACAGAACTTTCAGGCTTGAAGATTATTGCTGGCCCTGCAGATTTGGTTAAAGTTATTGAGAATGCAATACCAATTGGCAATCGTTGTGACATCTCATCATTACCATAGAAAACGTTGACGATTAACTTGAGGTGGTAATGCTGCCAGAAGTAACACGGGCAGACCTATTTGCTTGGTATGAGACTCAATAAGATTCATGTTTCAAAGTTTTCATCATTGATTTGAAAAAGCTACTATATGGTTTCAATTTTTTGTTGATCTTGATGAAGTGATCTATTGTTTTTTAATGCCAGAATGATCATCTGGGACTCGGAGTAGACATTTCAATTACAGTAATTTACTCATCTCAATTCTGATCACGGTGATACTGGCTTGCATTTCTCCATTCTGCACTTGCGGTATGAGGTCGAAACCTTCATCCTGCTTTCACTTTACCTACTGATAGTTTTGTTGTTTTGAGAGGAGTTTGCTTCCAGTGCTACAGGCTACAGCAGGATTGCTAATATTTTTGCCTTTGCTGTTTTATGTCCATTGGCTAAATGTTGAGAATATTCTCATTCACGTAAAAAGGAAACTATTGTACTTGTAATTTTATAATTGACTTCTTAATGTATATTATATTCCAAAATGCTCTTATACTTTGACAATGTTACATATTTGACAGCTTATTAATTTGTAACTATTTTGAAATAACTAGAAGGTTATCCAAAAAATAGGATAAATTGCATTCGGCCCCTAAGGTCGAAAGTGCATTTCAAAGTGGTTCCAATTTTTTAAAAACTTCAATTTGAGTATCTAAGATTGTAGAATTTCTGTAATTTTGGTCTCAATTCCTATTTATTAACCTTACGGTTTTTTAAAATATAATTTTGAAATATTAATATTTATATTTTTTAGTTTTAATTTTTTTGTGGAGAAAAGTAAGAGATGAGAAAATTTAATTTTTAGATCTTTATTAAATCAAACTTGATATTACATTGTCCAGTGACATATTGAAGAAGAAAGTCAGGGTGGACGAACCATTGCCCTTGTTGAACCCAAGATGGGAGTTGATCTAGAGAAGGTGAACCCTGAGGATAGGGATACTACTTATGAGAGCAAGAGCTTCATAAATCCAAGAAGGATGAAGAAGTTAATATGATGGTTGTCATGGAAGTGGAACCTAAGAAGCCTCAAGCGTCATGTAATTAAATATAGTTGTGAAGTAGTTGGTTAACTTGATCGCTACTTAAGTGCTACAAATATGCATAGTTGGTTAACTTGATTGCTGCTTAAGAGATAAAGATAGTGAAGCATGTTATTCGGGTTGGGCATGAAGTTATTGTTTGAAAGCAGAATGAGGATACTGAATAGGAGCATGGAAATTAATGCAGAGTATCTTTAGTACGGTCCCCGCCATCTCTAGACATAGCTGCAAGAGAGGTTGCAAGAGAGCCACAGTGATACTGTGGTATATTGCTTATGCTTACTTTATGTTCTTGCATTTTATTTCCCGTGCACACTTATTCATCATTATTTTTATGTTTTGTTTAGAAGCAAATGGATCACATTATGTATATTTTCTTGAAAGAATACAAATATCATATTTTACTTGTGGGCCTTTGTGGGTGAGAGCTTATGAATTTTGGATTTAGGGACTTTTGGAAGAGTGTTATTATATTTTAGGTTTATTTTATGATCTTAGAGCTTACTAGTCTCTTGAGGTTGACACAATCCCATTTCCTTTGTTGCGGGGGTTAGTTACTATTTTTCACGTAGGTTTTCGACTTTATCAAAGCCATCCAAGTGGAAATCAAACACAATAAGTGATCTGAACTTCCAAAATCTAAGAAAACAAGTGAAAATTGTGAGATTTTGAAAGAGGGATCAAAACTGTAGTACTTTTACAAACTCAAGACCCAAATTGAGATTTTTAAAAAATTGAGACTAATTTGAAGTGTCTTTTTGACCTCAGGTGATCAGATGCAATTTATCCTTTTTTTTATTACCTTCCCATATTTAAAAAACTTTTTTTATTATACCATGGGGAATTGGCAACATAGCACCTACATATGGCTTGATATTGATTGGGTTGGGTTTGATTTGAGTACAATGAAAGTGAGCAAAATAATTAGGAGTTTGACCCAAACTCGACTCAAATAAGGGTTGTTGTGGCGAGCATTTCAGGCCTGGATGATAAAAAGATAAATAAAAATATTGATTTAGAAGTCTGAATTTAGTAATGTTAAGGAATAAATATAGAGGGGTGTTTTGTTCAATGCTATCTAAATGTTCTTGTTATTTATATGTGCTATTTTATAGTGATGATTTTATTATTTTTTATAATATTATTTAAATATATCATCAAATCAAATAATTAATTTCTCTAATTAACTTGACATAATAACATAATTTTTGAACAAAATGCCCCCTAAATTAAAAGAAAGATGCTGTTGTTAGCTGGTATGGACATTTATAAGAAGAGAAAGATAAAGAAAGATGGTTTTTTTTTAAGAGGAGTCAATTCTCCTGTATTTAATTTTGTTTTAATCATATCATATTATCTTTGAGATAGTTAAATGTGAAGTCAAACTGAATTAACTTCATCAAATTTTTTAATGATACAATAATCAATCAAGCACACAAAATGAGATAATTAAATCATATAAAGATAATCTTTTAATAAGTGGTCAATAGTGATTGGAAAGGATTGAATTTCTTTTAAGAAATAGCCAGGAATAGCCAGGAATAGCCAGGAATCAAATGGTGAGAAACTTCACCGATTGTGTGAAGCAATTGCTCACTAAGGTCGTTCAACTTTGCTGCACGGGGATTTTTACAGCTTTATAAAAGCCTAGTTTGAGATTACAAGGAAGACTAACCACTCCAAATGATTTTCGAAAAAAAAAAGTCAAAAACTTTAGAAAAATAGGAAATAAAAGGAAAAACTACAGCTAAATGTACTTTAACTTTAAGAAAAAAATATTCACTATGTGCTAATTAAAGCACAGCAAAAGCTTCATATGATTATTCTCATCTTCATTTAGCTTCAAAGGATAATTCAAATGAGAATGACAGTAGTATAAATTGTATAAGGCCCTATTTGGCGTGAGGACTAAAATCAGGACTAAAATAGTACTAATTTAAAAAAGAATAATAATAATAATAAATAAATTTTTTAAATTATTCTACATAAATTTTAATATAAAAAAATATTATTTTATTTCACAAACTCAATAATTTTTAATAAAAATATCTACTTTATTTCGCATCCTAGACTAAAATATTTAAATCGAGTATTTTGGTATAGGATGGGATGTAAAATAAAGTTAATATTTTTATTAAAATCATGTGAAAATTATAACTTGCACAGCTCGTGTCATAAAGTTGTGGCATGTATGTAATAAAAGTTATAATTTTCATAAAATATTAGTAAACAATATATAATATTAAAAATTTTAGTGTCAAATATATAAAATAGCTAGATTTTAATAGTATGCATGTAATTGCCCCTATAAAAAAAATACAAATATGTAATTTATATTAATACGGAGAATGTGCATTTTTTACTCGTTGGCATTATTTAAGCATGAAGATATTAAAATTTATTTTTGTTATATTTAAGTATCTTCTACATTTAGTTTTTGTTAATTTAGAAAAGGCTTATGATAAAATTTCAAGAGAAGTGCACTAGAAAGTTTTAGAAAAGAAAGATATTTGTACTGTTTATACTCAAGTTATCAAAGACATGTATAAAGGAGATGTTACTTGTGTTCGAACATAAGGGAGTTTGATTAGAGAATTTTTTATTACAGTTGGATTAGACTAAGGCTCAGGTTTAAGTTCATATCTCTGTACATTGGTTAAGGAAGTATTGACTGGACACATTCAAGATAAAGTCTCTTGGGCTCTGTTTGGTAATAAGAAAAAAAAGAAGATGTAGTTGGAATTTTTAGCCATTTTTGAAAAATGTGTATGATGTGAAATAAAGTAAGTTGGTTATATTAAAAATTGTGTATGATGTGAAATAAAGTTGATTAATTTATTGAGAATTGTGTTGGATGTGAAATAAAGTGATTGTTTAATGTTGGAATTTGTGTGAGATGAAATATAAAATAATTTTTTTAAGTTTTTTTAAAATAAATTTAAGATTTTGGTGATAGGTAATTTTAGCCATACTTTTTTGGCCATTGCCAAACAGAGCCTTGGTGTATACTTTCCGTAGATGATATCTTCCTTATGAATAAGACTAAAAAGAAGACTAAAGTAAAACTTAATTATAAAGGAATACTTTAAAGTTTAAAGGTTTCATTTTAGTATATTAAAAATTTGATTATATGGACTGCACATTTAATTAAAAAAAATACTTAATGTTCAAATTATTAGAAAGAATGAGCACTTTAGATATCTTAGATTTATTATACAAAAGAATTGTGAAATAAATAGTGATATCATTAATAGGATCCAAGCAAGATTAATAAAGTGGAAGAATGTATTTGGTGTATTGTGTGATAAAAAAATTCTTCTCAAACTTAAAAGTAAATTTTATAGAACAATTGTAAGACCATCAATGTTATATGGTGTCGAATGCTAGCTTATAAAGTAAAAACACATAAATTAAAGCGCAACAATGAGAATGCTAAGATGGATGAATAGGTATACACGAAAGAACGAGATAAAAAATGAGTATCTCTATGAAATGGTTAGAGTAACCTCAATTAAGGATAAGCTTGGAGAAAGTCGGTTTAGATGGCTTGGATATATAAATCGTAGGCCAATAGAAGCTACAATAAGGAAAGTTGGACTATTGGATCTTGTCATATAAAAAAAAAGAATGCCAAAAAAGACATGGCTAGAAACTATAAATAATAATTTTTACATATTTGGAGTTAAATAAAGATTTATTATTTGATAAAGCATAATAGAAATAAAGAATTCATGTAGCTGACACCACGTAGTGGGATAAAGACTTTGTTATTGTTGTTGTAAGTATCTTTTGTGTTGCTCTTCTAATGGGAAAGACCTTTCCCATTAGAATCATATCATCGTAATTTTGAATTACGTGGGTGGGAGAAATTGTAATGTTTAGGTTAAAAAAGAGTAAATTATATACAAGTCTCGAAGGTCTCAGAGTTTTTGCACTTTGATTAAAATTTTTAATCATAGAACATAGATCTGTGAGGCTGATTTATTGTCTTGTGGTCTTTGTGTCACGGACGATGCTATATTCAATTTGAGCCAAACACGTAAAATATTGAGATTCAAAGGGAACAAAAGATTCTAGATCGCCAACCTCATTGATCTGTATGCTATGATTCAAAATTTGTGGACCAACATGCTTTTAAGCTGTTAAACCTCAAGGACTTAAATGCTATGATTGAAATTTTGTGGACCAGGATGAAAAATCATTAGACCTTAGCGGCCTACATGTAATTTCCCAAAAAATGAAAAAAAAAATCTTTTCTATTTTATATATTCATTCATAACTAGTTAACTATCAAAGATTGTGGCCCGAAAAGGGAAGTGGCTAAAAGACATAATTGAATAGAAATCGATAGTGATGGACTAGTAGAATTCTTGATCTCTCCTTGTCAATGTTCCGGAAGAAAAGCTCTTGCCTTTACCCCTTTGGCCTTTGCCCCACCTCTTGATGGAGAATTGGAGATCTATGGGACAGTTGAGAGGTACCGTTTATCAGTATCTATAGTCCTTCTGCTTAGTTTCTATTGTCTTCTTCATTGTTTTGAAGTAATTTTGTTTTAGGCTTCTTGGGTTTATTTGTCTTGCTTGGTCAGTTCGCATATTTTCAATCACTGTTCTCACTGTCTTGTTGCCCTCGAAGTTGCTTGATGAAGGTTTTGTCAAAGTGGTAAATGGTTTATAATTGTCCCCATTAGAAACTGCTGATTTTCCTCTGTACTCTTCATTCTCTCCGAAACTTTTATTCTTATGTGAAAACATTCGTTCAGCTTATTTTCAATCAGTATTTTGGTTCCTCTGCTGGATTTGGATCAATGATCGTTGGAGTTCTGCTGATGTGTGGATAAGGAGCTGACATGGTGAATGGCTATGATCATTTTATTTAGACAATCAACTGGATCTTCTTGTAGGTCTAAGCCTTCTGCTTGCCCCCTTTATGACCAGATAGAGGCCATCTAGATGTTTTCATTCTCAAGCATGAATCATGGACGAGGCAAAACCTAGGAATTTAAAGGCAGGGGATTCCATCTAATGGGGTTTTAACATGGATCTGGTTCCTCTTTCTCGCACTTGTACGCTTAGGGGCATGAGGACTGCAATGGGGGATCCCAGAACATCTTTTGCGGGACAATTTTACAACAGTGTACTGGTTGCTTGTGGTGCAATTTATGCAAGAAGTTCGTTCAAGCAATGGGATAAGCTGAGCAGGTTGGTTAATGCAAATGGGTATGGAACAAATATCAAAGGAGTAAATCCCAATGGCATCTATGCGCTCGCTCAGTAGTCAGTACTATGGGGATCTTTTTTTTGATTGTTAGTGCTATGAGGATCTTAATTCAATTGATTGTAAGCTTTGTTTCTTTGATTGTGTACTTTTTCTTGATGGATGCTTTGGTAGATACGAGAATTACTCTTTTTTTAATGAGATATTTGAATCTGACTCTCTTTTCTTATAGCATAAATAGTTCTGTTTCCAGTTTTAGTCTAGTTTGTGATGGAGGCCGTCAATTGTTTTTCTTTACAAGCTCAATGTAATCATGGCTTTCCTGTAAGCTCAGCTTTGAATTCTGAGAACTCTTTATGCTCTTGCTCTGTGCTTGGGAGAACTTAAAGCATGCACTTTGTTGCTCTGTCTTGATGCTGCTGCTTCATCAATTCTTTCTTGTTCTTCAGGCACAAGAGGGTGTGCACTCTATACTGGTTTCATAAGATACTCGACAGGACCTTTCTGAAATGATTATGGGACAACTTCAAATTCTAGTGGTATAACATAAAAGAGGTTGGAAGCATCTAGTTAATATGCCTTTTTTTAATGCTTGTATATCGTTTGAGTTTATAAAATTAGTGAATGGCTTAGGAGAATCATTAAATCAAAGATTATTGATTTCTAATGCATTTTAGCACTTTAGTTGTTGGTATGGAAATTTGTATAATGTGTTGTATAACGTCTATAGTTTCTATTTCTGTGGTGCATCCTTTCTATATGCAGTGACCGAATCATCATAATCCTCTAACATGAAGGGAAAAGTAAAACCCCTCAGATAGTTTTGGGTTCATTGCTTGGTTCAACTCTTCTGTTAATTATCAGAAACTTGATTGTGAAAAGCATGGCTTTATCGAGTTGGAAAAAGACTCTCTTTGGCAGGTTGACTATACAGTCCTCAAGCTTGATTAATAGATCATACAAATAATGCTGTTAGATGGTTTTAAGAAAGTTTTCGTCCTATTATAGACTTGCATGGGCCAGAACTTGCTGCAGCCATTTCTCAGTCAAGTCTGAATTACAACTATGAGGAACTCAGTAAGGCTGCAAACTTGAGCTTGTCAAACAAACTAGGGCAAAGAAGCTATGGGACTGTGTTCACGGTAAATAATATACTCAGTCTAACAGGGTTGGTCTATGAGCTCTTTTAGTTCTAAAATCTCTTTTTATTTACAGGGTGCTCTACCTGATGGAAAGGAAGTTGCTTTAAAATGCTTGTTTCTTAAGACACTGGGTTGATCAATTTTTCAATGAGGCTGACTTGATAAATGAAGTTTGCCACAAGAATCTAGTAAGATTGCTGGGCTGCAGTGCCGATGGCAATGAGAGGTTGCTTATTTTTTAAATTCAGAGCTTGCTTATTTATGAGTATTATTACAACAGGAGCCTAGACCTATTTATTTTCTGCCTTTACATGTTGGATACCTTTGTATATAGGCTTTACCTTTTTCACATTTACTGGTCTCAAACAAGGAAAAAAGCATTTGGCCTGCTTATCTCGAGGCCTACTACATTTTGCTTTAATTTTTATTGATTCTTAACTTTGATTCATATACTTTTAAAAACACAACATTTGGTCCTTTGTTCCATTGCCATTAGCAAAACACTATTGTACACCTCAGAGAGGTAAAATGAGCCAATTGGAAGGAATGCCATTTTGATTAGAAATCATAAAATGGTGAATCTCAAAAATAATCACAAAAGATGTCAAATGGACCAAATATTGTTTTTCCCTTTCAATCCTATCACTAAGGTGTTTGTCGTCAATTGATAGCTTCTTAATAGGACTTTTATATAAAATATTACTGTATCATCAATTTGTCGTATTAATAATCTCGTCCCAACTATAATTTTTTTGCTATGAAATACGCATCTTGTAAGTCTAGCATCTTTTTTAACTCTTTACACTGAAGAAAATTAGAGCTTTCAGTCAACTTATTGTTGACGTAGGATGTGGAGGTCCAGGGAACACCAAAGAGAGAAAGAGAGTTCCGGGAGACGGCGGCGCGCAAATGGGTGAGCTTATTAATAGAGGCTCATGGGGAAGATTCTGTCCAAGGCAACCAGAAAAGCACACGGAGATTTAAGGTGGTTCAGGGAGGAAATTCCCTACGTCCACCGATCGATCAGCGAAGAGGTTTCACTAAGTGGGAAAAGTAACCCTGAAACAGGGTTTATACAATGCTTTGTTATGAAAAAGAAGAGTAAGAAGAAGAGGAGGAAGAAGAGGGGTCGAGAGAGCTTCTCCTTTGGGGCTCTGTTACAAAAGAATGGGAGAGCTGGGAATCCTTGAGAGTCCTTCTGCCCTTCCTTGTTGTTTCTTGTTTTTCTCCCTCTCTCGCTCTCTTTTGGCTGGGAAGGACGATGGTTGGTCGATCCCTCGTGCCCGAGGTTTGACCTGGGTCAATAATCCTGCAAAACTGGAAGCTGAGTCAGCGAATCAATCAATCAAGTACAGACCCGTCAGGCGCCACGCGTTCGGCCAGGATGCAGCGCAGGAACCACGTGTTTAACACTTATGTTCTCAATTATCTGACTACTCATAATCACCTTGAAACAGATGATAATGATAAGTTGCTAGACTGGCTATAGAGGTTTGATATAGTTTAAGCCTTTGGGTTGCAGAAGGCCTTTCTTATTTGCATGAAGAGTTCGAAACTCGAATCATCCATCGCGATATCAAAGTTAGTAATGACCTCTTGGTCCTTGGATGACAAATTCAAGTCTAAAAGAGCTTATTTTGTTTGGTCTGACAAGGTTCGTTTTTGCATGTCAAACTCAGCTTGCAACTGGGATTTACTGCAACTCTGTAAGATTTACAGTCTTTCGTTAAAGCAAATTTATATATGCTCAAATTTTTTTTGGATATTAGATGATTATCATTGACCCTTTTTTCCTCCTGAATGTTCTTATTTTTATTTTTTAATCATTACCTTCATTCTCTCATTCTGTCTAGTTCTTTTTCTTAATAATAACCAGTGATACATGTCTCATCCTTTCCTTTACATTTTAGATCTCTCAAACTGGAACAATGCCTCTCAAAGTTGCACCCAACCAATTAGACCCTTAATTCCAAATATAAGCATAACAATGCAGAATCTACCACTGATTTTAACTGATTTAGCTGTCATTTGCAAATACTAGTAAAAGCTTTGAGTTTTCCATCACACGGATGCAAAAAGGAATGCATGAATGCGAAGTTTGGTTATTCCAACTTGCATTAATTTCTGATGAAATTGCTCTGAGAGCAACTTCATTCCATTAACTTCTTTTCGTAGTTTAGACTATTGTGACAACCTCTTATTGAGATGGATTATTTTCTTAAATTTATTATTCCCAGCTCTTTTTGGCTTTCACCCCCTTCCACAAGTAATGGTCATTAAAATATTTCTGTGGACTATTTGCAAAAAACTTTCATCCGATAAAAGCTCCGTTAAGAAAAATTGAATTATTGGATCTTGCTCATGTAAAAAGAAGAAGAGAAAAGCAAAAAAGATATAACAAAAAAATAAGAAATGATCTTATATACTTGAAGACAATGAGAAATTAAAACAAAGAATTTCATATAGCCGATCTCACGTAGTGAGATAAAGGCTTAGTTGTTATTTTTTAGACTATTTGATAAATAATGGTAACAATTGTACACTTATTTCAGGGGTTATCTACTTCCCAAATACATTGTACATAGGCATCTCACTGAAAAAGATGATGTATACAAAAGTATATTCTTGTTATTTTTGTTCACCATTAACTTGTTAGACCTTTCTTTCAAAAAAAAAAAAAA
>KZ451903.1:2800925-2829410 GCA_002786265.1 Apostasia shenzhenica | reverse complement strand
GTCTAACAGGGTCGGTCTATGAGCTCTTTTAGTTCTAAAATCTCTTTTTATTTACAGGGTGCTCTACCTGATGGAAAGGAAGTTGCTTTAAAATGCTTGTTTCTTAAGACACTGGGTTGATCAATTTTTCAATGAGGCTGACTTGATAAATGAAGTTTGCCACAAGAATCTAGTAAGATTGCTGGGCTGCAGTGCCGATGGCAATGAGAGGTTGCTTATTTTTTAAATTCAGAGCTTGCTTATTTATGAGTATTATTACAACAGGAGCCTAGACCTATTTATTTTCTGCCTTTACATGTTGGATACCTTTGTATATAGGCTTTACCTTTTTCACATTTACTGGTCTCAAACAAGGAAAAAAGCATTTGGCCTGCTTATCTCGAGGCCTACTACATTTTGCTTTAATTTTTATTGATTCTTAACTTTGATTCATATACTTTTAAAAACACAACATTTGGTCCTTTGTTCCATTGCCATTAGCAAAACACTATTGTACACCTCAGAGAGGTAAAATGAGCCAATTGGAAGGAATGCCATTTTGATTAGAAATCATAAAATGGTGAATCTCAAAAATAATCACAAAAGATGTCAAATGGACCAAATATTGTTTTTCCCTTTCAATCCTATCACTAAGGTGTTTGTCGTCAATTGATAGCTTCTTAATAGGACTTTTATATAAAATATTACTGTATCATCAATTTGTCGTATTAATAATCTCGTCCCAACTATAATTTTTTTGCTATGAAATACGCATCTTGTAAGTCTAGCATCTTTTTTAACTCTTTACACTGAAGAAAATTAGAGCTTTCAGTCAACTTATTGTTGACGTAGGATGTGGAGGTCCAGGGAACACCAAAGAGAGAAAGAGAGTTCCGGGAGACGGCGGCGCGCAAATGGGTGAGCTTATTAATAGAGGCTCATGGGGAAGATTCTGTCCAAGGCAACCAGAAAAGCACACGGAGATTTAAGGTGGTTCAGGGAGGAAATTCCCTACGTCCACCGATCGATCAGCGAAGAGGTTTCACTAAGTGGGAAAAGTAACCCTGAAACAGGGTTTATACAATGCTTTGTTATGAAAAAGAAGAGTAAGAAGAAGAGGAGGAAGAAGAGGGGTCGAGAGAGCTTCTCCTTTGGGGCTCTGTTACAAAAGAATGGGAGAGCTGGGAATCCTTGAGAGTCCTTCTGCCCTTCCTTGTTGTTTCTTGTTTTTCTCCCTCTCTCGCTCTCTTTTGGCTGGGATTGTTCAATGGTTTTTATAGCCGTTGACACGCGTAGCTCCACCCTGGTTTCCCGGAGGGAAGGTGATGGGTGAGCTCCGAGCGCCGTTCGCCTGTCACTGGAGAAGTCCGCAGCTGTACGAGGAAGATGATATTCTTTAATGCTGGTACTTTTATGGGGAAGAGCGTCCGTACGGAAATCGGCGGGGTTAGGTGAAGCTGATTGTGACAGGCATTACTTCGTATCCTCGGGTCCGAGGTTATGAATATCTATTCTTGGATCGTCGCGGACGATGGTTGGTCGATCCCTCGTGCCCGAGGTTTGACCTGGGTCAATAATCCTGCAAAACTGGAAGCTGAGTCAGCGAATCAATCAATCAAGTACAGACCCGTCAGGCGCCACGCGTTCGGCCAGGATGCAGCGCAGGAACCACGTGTTTAACACTTATGTTCTCAATTATCTGACTACTCATAATCACCTTGAAACAGATGATAATGATAAGTTGCTAGACTGGCTATAGAGGTTTGATATAGTTTAAGCCTTTGGGTTGCAGAAGGCCTTTCTTATTTGCATGAAGAGTTCGAAACTCGAATCATCCATCGCGATATCAAAGTTAGTAATGACCTCTTGGTCCTTGGATGACAAATTCAAGTCTAAAAGAGCTTATTTTGTTTGGTCTGACAAGGTTCGTTTTTGCATGTCAAACTCAGCTTGCAACTGGGATTTACTGCAACTCTGTAAGATTTACAGTCTTTCGTTAAAGCAAATTTATATATGCTCAAATTTTTTTTGGATATTAGATGATTATCATTGACCCTTTTTTCCTCCTGAATGTTCTTATTTTTATTTTTTAATCATTACCTTCATTCTCTCATTCTGTCTAGTTCTTTTTCTTAATAATAACCAGTGATACATGTCTCATCCTTTCCTTTACATTTTAGATCTCTCAAACTGGAACAATGCCTCTCAAAGTTGCACCCAACCAATTAGACCCTTAATTCCAAATATAAGCATAACAATGCAGAATCTACCACTGATTTTAACTGATTTAGCTGTCATTTGCAAATACTAGTAAAAGCTTTGAGTTTTCCATCACACGGATGCAAAAAGGAATGCATGAATGCGAAGTTTGGTTATTCCAACTTGCATTAATTTCTGATGAAATTGCTCTGAGAGCAACTTCATTCCATTAACTTCTTTTCGTAGTTTAGACTATTGTGACAACCTCTTATTGAGATGGATTATTTTCTTAAATTTATTATTCCCAGCTCTTTTTGGCTTTCACCCCCTTCCACAAGTAATGGTCATTAAAATATTTCTGTGGACTATTTGCAAAAAACTTTCATCCGATAAAAGCTCCGTTAAGAAAAATTGAATTATTGGATCTTGCTCATGTAAAAAGAAGAAGAGAAAAGCAAAAAAGATATAACAAAAAAATAAGAAATGATCTTATATACTTGAAGACAATGAGAAATTAAAACAAAGAATTTCATATAGCCGATCTCACGTAGTGAGATAAAGGCTTAGTTGTTATTTTTTAGACTATTTGATAAATAATGGTAACAATTGTACACTTATTTCAGGGGTTATCTACTTCCCAAATACATTGTACATAGGCATCTCACTGAAAAAGATGATGTATACAAAAGTATATTCTTGTTATTTTTGTTCACCATTAACTTGTTAGACCTTTCTTTCAAAAAAAAAAAAAAATGTTAGACCTGTCATTTTTTAAATAATTATTTATATAAGTACAAAAGTATATTCTTGCATATCACCTCAGCAGTTAATTCTTCCTACCTTAAATTATTAACTGACAAACTTAAGTTTTTTAGATCAGTTGCTGATAAGAGAATTGCTACTCCTCCTTTCAGGTGGCTCATGTTCTCCTCATCCTCCCTTACTCCTCCCAGCTCGGCATGCTCAGCAGCCTCCTCCAGCTCTTCTAGCCTCCTCGGCAGCTGGATGGCATCTCATCAGTATCCACTCCGTAGAATGCAGAACCAGAAAGTAGAGGGAGAAGGTCCATTTCCTTTAATCATGTTTTACAGGTATAAATATAAAAAAATATACATATATACATGTATATATATATATATATATATATATATTTTCTAGGTTAAAACCTTAGACTTAGTTTAAAAAATGCAGTGGTTTGAGGTGCAAGGGGAAGCCCTGGAGAAACGTGGGCATGGCCTTCAACTGCACATTCCTTCTCTTCGGCTGTGTCATCCAACTCATGGCTTTCCGAGCTTTGAGAATAAGGTTTATGAAGTATTCATGTTCATGTTTTTGTTCCAACATAAAATAGGGTGTGGCAAAAGATTTTTCGGGCATAGGTTTAATTTGACCCGACCTGATTAGCCAAGCCCGACTCAACCAAATTCATGACCTGAACTATATTATGGTCTCTCTTATCCAAATCAGACCAATCAGTAATTGGGCTGACCCAAAATTTCTAGGCCGCGTCATCAGCTTGGGTCCTATATATTTCCACTCTTAACCTGGGTTGGGCCCGAGTTCTTGTCATATCTAATAAGAAATAAACTAAGCTTTAATTTAACTAGGTGGGATCTGCTACATAAATTCTTATTTTTATTTAGTTTTAAATATGCACGATGATTCTTTATAATTTCTTATTGTATATATTTTTTTGATCTTTTTTTTCCCATGAGAAAGTGAGTTGTGCCTAATGGGGATAAATTTACCGCCAATCATAATTGATGATCTTCTCTTGTACCTCATGCACAACTGCATTTCGCATGTGTGGAGGAGGCGGAGGTGGCGCCGGCTAGGAGGAAGTGCCGGAGAAGGAGAAAAAGCGAAAGTAGGCCCTCTCTCTCTCCTCCCGATCCCGCGCACGCGCGACGCCGGCGCAACCCGCTGGAGGTCGCGCGGTGTCGCCTGTGCGCTACGATCGGGAGGAGAGAGAGATACAGGGAGGAGAGAGAAAGTGTTTTCTAACGTCTGTTACGGCCCAAGGACCTATTATGCACATTTCATCAAACTAGAGGACCAATTTGCTACATTTAAATATTCGAGGGACCTATTTGCACATACGATCAAACTAGAGGGACCTAAATGCTATTTACCCTAAATAATATCATCCAAAAAAAAATTAAAAATACTATGTTCACTAATTCAAAATATATAGGATAAAAAAATTGTGATAGTAGTTGATTAAATTTTAATTTATAACAATTCTTGATTGTATGAGATACTCAAAATTTTATGTTTAATGTATATGTATATATGAATGTGATAATTTTAATTATATATGCCTTTTATTTGCTTAATATACAATTTTTTTATTCTTCTAAGTTTACAATTAGAATTATCATTTCAGAGCAATATTAGAGATTTAGCCTTGGTTGAAAGCCTAAAAGATAATTTATTTACATTTAATATAATTTTTAATAAAAAGATAATTTTAATATATCTATATCAAAACTAATTTGTTCAACATCTGACTCATTTATTAATAATAACTCATTTTCTTTCACCGTTTACATAAATGATAGATGTTAAAATGATATTATCTTGTATCATGTATAAAATAACAAGCAATTTTTTTTCATAGTAAAAAGAATCACTCCTTTATAAATGAGTGCAACATTTTGGATTCATGACTAGAATAAATGAACAATATAAAAAGGACAAATAAAATAAGGTGAGGTGTCCGCGTATATATTTTAACATCCCATTTGGTTGGGAAAATTTTAGCTATGTGTTGATACTAAGTTTGGTACTGTGTAAGAAGGGGAGAGAAATGGAGCTCTCAGGATTAGCGGTCCACGACATTTCTAGCTCAGGACGTTAACTCAAAGGAGGGAACAAAAATCATCTAGAAAACACATAAGGATGTAAAGTGACTTAGAGATAGTTTCCCTTACGTCCACTAAAGAGAGAGAAAAAGATTTAATCAGAAGACCAATATAAAAAGAAAGAAAAATACAAGTTCAATGTGTTTGTCTCTCTCTAGAGTTCTATTCAAGGGTATTTATAGATGAGCTATAATGGAGTATAGTGAATTTTTCGGACTAGAATATTATATAACTTGAGCTCCATACTGTCAGCCCCCATGCTTACTGGCTTCAAAAAGACCATTGACAGTGACAAGAGCACAAGGGTTCTTGATCTATGTGATTGGCAAGAACTAGATGACCAGCTACTGGTGACCGAGAACCTACAACTTAGTGAAAGTCATGCTGACATGGCAATCTCTATCAATCCGGAGAAGACGACGGCTGTGGACGTCCCAACATTGTGGCCGACAGCACTAGTAGGAAGCTATGGATCACTCAATGTTGTCGCCGACAGTACTAGCAGGTGTGGACCAAACATCGTGCCCGGTATTACAGCAGAAAGCTATGATCAAATATCATGGCTGATGTTATACGAACTCAGACATCGCCAGTAATGGTTGAACTCTTAAAGACAGCATAAAAGCCTTTGTACTTGACTCTGCACGCATCCGCCTCTGAGCTTCCCTTACACCTTTGTCACGTCGGCACTCACGTATACACTCCAAATGCGTTAACATGGATTCAAATACAATACTATGCCCAAAATTTTCTCCAATTAAAAATCTTATTTTATTTTTTTTAAAAATAAAATAATATTTTATATTTCATCTTACACAAATTTTAATATTAAATAATTATTTTATTTTATATTCAATATAATTTTAATATAATCAACTTAATTTATTTCACACATACATATTTTTTTTTAAAAAAATTATAAATGTTTTTAAAATCATCTGTGTAATTAAAGTCTATCTTAAGACCCGGATGCAATTTACCCTAAAATAAATTATCTGCCGATTCCTCCTCTCTTGCGCGTTCTAGGGCTTTTCTTCTGAGATCGTGCTAGGTCTTCGTGGGTTCTTTTGCACCTTTCTCTTCCGCCAATAGTTGATCGTCAGCACGATTGAAGGCTGGGATATTCTCGAATCAGTGGGTATGGCGGGTGGGAATTTCCTTGGCCGAATCATCGGCTACGTCGTCAATGAATTGGTCGTCGAAGGCCTTGCGAACAAGCATGTCTTTCTTAATATTCTTGAAATTTTTGGTTTATTTATTGGGAATTTTAATTTCTTAGGTTTATTTTTTATCCTCTTATTGGCTGCTCCAATGGCTTCGCATGATCTTTGACCATCTGCTCTATTGGCTTCGCCAATATTTTGTTGTAGCTCGCATCTTATGTTCAGAATTGGTTATGAGAACTTCTCATTTCTTGTTTCTTGAGGCCTAAAAGCAATCTTTTTACTGCATATAGCTGTTGGATTGAGATCTTTAAAGCTTCTTAATCTGGTCAGCTGGCTGTCCTGTGCCTGATTGGCTCGTTCCCTTGAAGCGATAGAAGAAGTTTTCTCAGTTCGTTACAATTCCTATCCTCCACTGTATGGGGATTGAGTGTTATCTGCACTTTTGTAGGGGCAGTGGGAACTGAGTACAGTCATGTGCCTAAAATCATAAGTTATTCCCGCTTTGCCTCTACGAATTATGTTCCCTATATTAGATAAGATGGTATTCATAATGTACATGTGTTCAATGGAGAATGGAACTTAATTGGAGTTAGAATGTAATTGTAGTGAATCTGCTTTTTAAGAATGGGGATGCCAACTCTTCCTTTTATCTCCAATTTTCAACATTTTGGTGGCTATCTTTGATCATATTTGAGTAGTGGGAATTGAATTTATTCTCATTGGCGGTAATATTTGCTTTTGCAGTATTCCAGTTTTCTTTGTTGCATGTTAAAACGGAACCTTTTGAAGAATGAACTTTTTTGTTGGTTTTATTTATGTACTTGATGGGAGATAAGTTGATTAGGTTATCAGTGCCACATTAGTAACTTGCAACCATTAATCTGCTCTCTTTAATGAGATAGGGAAGTAATTTACTTGCTTCAAGCTCAATAGAATATTTTCATTTCATTGTTTTCTTATTGATGTTTGTTTAATCTTGTGACAGTTTTATTCTTTATCGCAGATATACACTTTATATCACCTTTTTACCTCATTTAGAAGATTTTTTGGTTATTTTATTTTTCAATCGGCATTATGTAAATTTTAGAGTTAAGGACAACCACGATGATTTTTCTGCAAGCTAATTCGTTTATCCTGTGCTTGATAGCCCAACGTTCCAAAGATTTGCTGTGAGGACATCAAAATCCTTGCAGGATTTGTCTGTCAAAGGTGCATTGATTTTCTGAGCTTTCTTTTAATGCAAGTAGGTGTGTAGTCTTGTATCTATTTTAACTTTGACCATGTTGTTTGCAGCTGAGAAAACAAAGCTGCAGCTTACGGAGCAGATGAGAGAAGCATCAAAAAACTTTGATGTAAGTTTTCTCAGTATGTTCTATCTATATTCTTTGTTAAATGTTTGTTATGTTATTGATGGGTCCTTGAATAAGATATGGATTTAACGCGTTCACTTTTTTTTTTTGTGACATTTTGCTTTGTCCATGTAATTGATATGTCATTCTATTTTTAGTTGTTTGGGCTATGTTGGGCATTAGATATATAACAGTTGGGGGACATGTGCTTCAATGTAACCTAGATATTAATATTATTTAAATGTTAGTTTTATTGAAATATTATATTATCTGACAATGATTGTTTGTGTAGTTCAACACATTATATTATAATAAACTGCAGTAATTATTAGATTTCAAAACTTCGGTGCATCGGAGGAAGATTATTAAATCACAGCCATTCAAAGCCACGATGGCGATAGTGGTGTAACTTGTTAGAGTTGGACTTCTCAAGCTAGTCCTTTACTCCCCATGTTAGAGCTATGACAAATCATTAGGATGCAGAATTTTGCCTCACTTGGGCTTTGTCGCCATCTAGATCTCCCTTTTGCATTGTCTCCCCTTCCTTTATCGTCATCGCTAACCATCTCAGCATTATCGTGTTCTACCATGTGGTCCCCCACCCCCAACTACGCTTTCCAGTAATTGTGCTTAAGTATTTTATGTCAAATTCTCAATGTTTTCACATACATTTGGATGTGATAGGAACACATTTTCTTTATTTGCTTGAAAAGAAAATGAAATTAATTAAAATGTGTCCAATTATTAGTTGTGTACATAAGTTTGCTTTAAATGGGTATTGGGTGACAATATATGATCTGTCCAATTATTAGTATACACTGTGGCTCCCTTCAATTCTTCTAACAGCTCTTCAATCACAGGGATGGGGAATTTATTCTTTACTGTATTGTGGTTTAACTCTTTGTAGTCGACACAAAGTCTCACTCGCTATCTTTCTTCTTAACTATCACCACTAGAGATGAAAAAGGACTATGACTATCTTGAATTACTCCTAACTCCTTCATTTCAGCAACCAGTTTTTCCATTTCAGCCTTTTGAATATGGGGGTATCTGTAGGGACGAACACTTACTGGTTGCGTATTAGGCTTCAAAGTGATTGAGTGATCACATTCCCTCTCAAGTGGCAGTCCTTGAGGTTCTTGGAAAACATCTTCAAACTGCTGTAGTAATGCATCTATTTTCTTTTGATTCTGTAGAGTTACATCTAAGGTTTCCTTCACATTGCAGGAATCAATCTATAGAGTGCACAGCTGCATAGTCATAAGAATGGCTGAATTTTGGGAAGTTGCCTTGATTCTCCTTCCTTCAATCAGCTTGACAAACTTTCTCTTGCTTCCTCTTAAAGTCACCTTTCACCCTTATTATTTGAATTCCATCACTAACTGCTGAAAATCTCACTGGATGGGGCCTAGAGTTGTCAGCCACTGCACTCCCAGGATGATATCATAGCTTCCCAAGAGTATGACCATCGCATCGGTTGTAAATTCCACCCCGTACATCTTCCATTTCATTCCCTTGATCATATATTGAGTTCGCAAGGTAACCCCAGTAGCCAAACGAATCAACTAATTGGAAACCGACTTACAGAGGCCCTCTGATCCTTTCAATACTCTGGGTCTACGAAATTATGAGTACTGCAAGAATCTATTAAAATTTGAACACTTTGACCACATAACTCCCCTTTCACTGCCATAGTGTTGAAGGCTAGTATTCCCGTTACTGCATGTAAGGATAGATGAGCAGCTCTCTCCAAATCAAGCTCTGTCGTTTCTTCTTCTGGATTATCAATAGCTTCCCCATATGTCTCTTTTTTATCTGTATGTTTGGGTTCTTCTTCTGTCTGTAACATATTGAGTTCTTTCTTAGCACATTTATGCCCAGGTGTAAACTTTTCTTCACACCAAAAGCACAACCCTTTCGCCCTCTTTTCCTCCCTGCTCAACCCAGTTGAAGTTCTTAATATTCCCTTCTTCTGTATTGCTTCTCCTGAACTTGCACCTCTCAGATAGGGATTTGAAAGGGAAGCACCTGCAGTTGAATTTCCTCCTTTCCATATATTCTTAATGCCTTTACTCATTGCTATAAATGAAAGTTCCTGCAATTTGGCGAGGCTATAAGCATGTTGAAGAGAATTGGGTGCCAATAATCGTACTGTCTGTGCTATTTCCTCCTTCAACCCAGCAAAGAAACAACTAATAGCTTTGTGTTCTTCCTGCCCAACCAAGGTGTATGGTGTATCAAACTTTATCTTGATAATCCAAAACTGATCCGGTTTGCCGCAGCTTACAAGTTCTCCCATGGGGTCCTCATATGTTGGCCCAAATCTTTCTATAACAGCCTTCTTATACTCCTTTCAACAAACATCTTCCCCACGATAATTAAGAAAATTTTGGTGCCAGTGAAGAGCCTTACCTTCCAAGTGTATTGAGATCAGGTGCACCTTGCAATCTTCAAGGGTTCTGTCCACGCGAAAGAATTGCTCGCATGTGAAAACCCAATCCCTAACTTCATCACCGGTAAAATGAGAAAATTTTACCTTGGATTGCCTTGTTGGATACTGGTAATGGTGGATCCCTCTGGAGACCAACGGACCCACATTCTCAAGGATGGATCACTTGGGTTCCGCCTGCCACCTGACCCAGCCTTTCATCACATCTTTGATTTCCTCAACTGATTTCTTCACCTCTAATACTTCTTGACAAAGGGAAGCCATTTCCGACTGCATCTTTGTTGTGTTCTCCTGACTAGCCATGTTTATTGAATTCACCAGATCTTAACTTTTGGCATAATCCCTTTTCAACGAATGTGCTGTCTCTCGCACCCAGTCCAAATGTTTTTGCAGTTTCTCCTCCCAGGTTTCATACTAATCTTGCAGCTTCTTGAGAGTTTCCTCCATTGCCTTGATGGCCTGAGCTCTTGTCACCATCCACCAGCAATCATCGGTGTCGTGCCTTCGCCAGGAACGATGACTCTGATACCAGATGATACTGACCTTTTGCCAAGAAGAGAGATTAGAGAAGATGATCAGTCTTGAGCTGCACAATTTCATCGCTGAAGATTTGCCCCTCTGAAGATCGTGAAGTCTGGTTGTAAGAACCCTAGAAATCAATGCAACGCATTGGATTTAACCAAACTGCATAAAGAGAAGAGGAAGTAGAAGAAGAGTTTATTTTTGGGTAAACTTGATTTATTAATTATCTTATTTGTGTGAGTTATTGAATTTACCTAGAGTATCGATAGTCTTCAACGACACCAATGAAATTCATTGTGAACATGCAGAGTCTCATAATTAGACTTTTAACGTCATTAATCTCTTCATTAATACATCATATAGCATAGTTTTAGTTATTTTCATTTTACATAAGAATTACATATAGGTCCCTTTGCTTGCATCAACCATGAACCCAATTTGAACTTGACTTGAAGTTCTGAGTATGGGTCATCAATTTTGACTAATTTATTAAACGGATGGGATTCTAGTACTATATAATCATGTTGGTTTAAGTTATGCATTTATAAAACTTGTTCTATAAGTGGGTAGGGTTGATGGGTGTAATTTTTAAAATATTATGATGGATTTATATGCCTTTCTTTTGCTTTGCTAGCAGGCCTTCAAGAAACAATAATGCCATGGGAGATCTCTTGCTACATGCTCACTATGGATCTTGGAGTTGAGACTATAAGAATGCATTACAGTTAAATTATGTATCACTAGTTTTTCTAGAATTAGTTGGTTAATGTAATAAACAGGGAAGCCACCACTGGACAAGTGAGCTATTTTGAATTTTTTTGCATATTTGTAAATTTTAATCATAATTTTTATAGAGTATTCTTGCCGACTTGTGTTATTTACGTAAACAATAGTGAAATCAAGCTTTGAAGAGAGCCGACATGCGACAGCCTTGCACGGTCACTCACATGCGCAGCAACGAAGAGTATTTTTGTCATTTTATATTTAAATATAAATTTTATTTTAAAAATAAAAATATTAAATTTCAAATATTTGGATGGTATTTCCTCTAAAGTTTTATTACTGCAAAAGGTATTGGAATAAATCATTTAAAGATAGAAATGAGATAGAAAAAGTGCAGTGACATAAATGTATAAATGGTTTTGCTATTTATAGATTGGGACCAGCTCCAGCATGTGTACCTGCAGGTGTGGAGATCAAATTATTGTTGAAGGATGAGTTGCAGTGCAATGAAAGACTGATAGCTCAATGAGGTTCTTTCAAGTTATATAAACAGAATCTAATAAATAACATCATGCAAAATACAATCAAACAAATGAACTGTAAAAAAAATTAAGAAAAAAAGATAATGAACATAAGATTTATTAGAAAATATACAAAGAATATAAGAGAAAAATTTTGTTAATCAAATTTTGTTAATGCAAGCTATC
Organism: Apostasia shenzhenica; assembly: GCA_002786265.1. Classification (NCBI taxonomy): domain Eukaryota; kingdom Viridiplantae; phylum Streptophyta; class Magnoliopsida; order Asparagales; family Orchidaceae; genus Apostasia; species Apostasia shenzhenica. The sequence goes on along the minus strand of KZ451903.1, from coordinate 2,817,452 downwards.
CCACACAAAATGCTATACTGAGAGAAGTTTGCTCACTGAAGCATGCACAAAGAGCTTGGAAACTGCATCATTCTAGAATCTTAGGTTCTGTTTGGCATTATTGTGCTGTATAAAAAAGTGTTGTACTGTATAGCGGTATAAAAAAGTGTTGTTGAATAAAGCTGTTTTATACGTTTGGTAAACTACTGTTAAAAGCTGTCATCAAAAGCAGAACTGTTTGGTTAAACTGTTGTACTGTCTAAAATATTTTTATTTTTGATTAAATTAGACATAATTTAAATATTTTTTATTACATATATTTTATAAATATATAATAATTAACTCATTCTATTAAATAATTAAATTTATGTGCCATTATTTTATAATTTATTTGCATATTACTTATAAATTTTTTAAAATAAATTTTATTTATTTTATATTATATCTACATAAATATGTATATTTTTATTTTACTATATTAATAATATCATTTAATATATTTTTATAAAAAAATATAAAAATATGAAAATTACATCAATTACATATTTGGTTTAATGAAGGGACGTGAGGAAGAAAATGACGGGAAAGATTAGGAAGATGCGTTCGGTTAGAGGAGATAAATAATGTTAAGGGCATTTTTGTCCATAATTAATTAGAGCACAATTACTTTTCCAAAAAGCTTTTTTTTAGCTTTTCTCTACAGCTGTTTTTTAGCTTTTTGATAGCTGAAAACGGTTAAATAGCTATTTTACCAAACACAACTTTTATATTTTAGCTATATAAAAAAACACTTTTTAATACCAAAAAACTTTTCCAAACGCAGCCTTAATCCCTCTCTTATATGGTAGGAAGAAAAGGAATAATGCATCAAATAAGTGGCATTAATATTCCAAAAAATATCCTTGGTTCTGAGTCTTCTGACAGTGTTTTGAAGAGATTCTTCCGGCACTACCTAATTATTGCTATCCGAAGTTTAAATGAGATGGAGAAATGATAATTGAAGAATGCCATAATGAAAATAAACAAAAACTCTCTCGCAAGAAAGCTTAAAAGTTGTGACAACATGAACAATATTTATTTGCCTCTCAATCTTCCATAGTATTTGAATCCAACTACTCGTCTCTTAAGGCTTAAAATAACTTCAATTGAGTACATAATTATTTAAGCTAAACCTGCAACCTTTGTTTCTTTAGAGGTATGTGTCGAACAAGAAAAATTAGTTGTCAAAAAAAAAAGAAAACTAATGATAATACAAAAAATTTAACTCATATCTATATATATAGTTATGAACTTATGAGAAATTTCATCAAGCAAAATAAACATTATATATAGTTAAAGTTAACATTTATAAGCCAATACACTTTTATATTTTTTATTATGTTACAGATTTCATAAGTTTATGAATTTATAGATTTATGTGATGTAATATTATTGATGGACACTTAAAATACTTCAAAAAGTCACTTAAAGTAAACATGGAGAAGAGTGGAAACAAGATTAAAGGTATTAGAAGAATTAGATGAAATTGTAATATGAAGAAGAGGAAAAATATAAAGTGATAAATAAAGATTATTTTACATAGAATGCCAGTTCTAATGACAAAAAAAATGAACAAATAATAGTAATCATATCAAGAAATGCATTAAACACTTCATAAAAAAATAAATAAATAAAACAGCAAAAATAATCTTGAATAATTTTTTAGTTTACTTATTATTTTATTTTTTTTCGTTCATACATCAATGAATAATTTGCAATTTTTTTACAGTCTCATGTGCTTTATCTGCAGCAGGATTTGTCCATTAGCCAGCCACCAACATCTCTCTCCAGTATTCCTTCTTCTCTCTCTCTCTCTCTCTCTCAAGCTCAGTGCAAAACTTGCTACGCATTGAAGGCACTGAGATGATCATTACACACAAATGCCACACGGTACGCCTCGCAGTCCTTATCCTGCCAGTTACTGCTAAATTTTTCTGATTCAAACGGCTAAGGAGTCTCGTTTTGGAGATGGGTTGGAGGAGAAAAGGCCAATGGCTGTCTCTTGTTCTCTCTTCGATGGTTGTCGCTGTGGTTATGGAGGCTTCTGCTGGTTCTGAATCTGAAGTCGTCGTGAGATTTGTGAAGGCTCCGCACCCATTGTCAGCATTGGACTCTGCAACATTTGAGTTTGAGGTTCTTGAGGAAAGGAATGGGGTTCTTTGCAGCGATTGTACCATCAGGTGTAAGGTTGGTTGGAGTAGCGATTTAATGGAGTTTGAGCTGTTTTTTGGGTGGTTTTAGTTTTGATTTTGTATGGTCTTTTTCATGAGGTTTTTTTTTATCGAAATTTTCTCTTTGTTCTTATTGTATGATCAAGCAGATTTCATTTCCAGCAGTTTAGTTTCTAACCTAGTTGATAATCTCTAATGATTTTATTATTTCTTTATATTGCATGCTTTCTCTTTGCATCACTTACATGTTTACCAACTTTTAGTACCTTTAATTCACATGTTACTAACATCAAAAAAACAAAAGAAAAAATTCACGTGTTACTAGCTGATCTTACGGATCATTAACTCTCTGCTTTGCTTGCTATCAAAATAAAGCAGGACAAAGCAAAATGAGTCCATTGCACAGTCCAACATTTCAACTGATATTGGTTGCAATGCAATGAAATGGAAGCCCTTTTATCATTTTTGTTCATGGAATTAAGTTAATCTTTCTATCTGAAAGGGCAAAAATTCGGCACATGGTAGAAAAATTTACAGATTGTTTTTTGATCTATTAGTGTTTGCATGTCTCCAGTCTCAGAAAACTGTAATTGCTGATGATCTGTGCATGGATGATTCGTATTTCTATGCATTCATTACAACCCCTTGTGGTTTTGCTGGAAATGGTTTAACTTGAGGACACACTCAAGAGTCCAAACATGTAGAATTTTGATTTGAAATATAGTTTAATTGTCTTCTCTAATATATAATTATGTCAACATTAATGCAGCTCGACGGAAACAAATTTTCAGATTGTGATTCTAGACAAGCATCTTACAGAAGCTTGAGTGAAGGAGACCATATGTTTGAGGCTTGTGTTGATGGATATCGTGAAATTCACTGTGCTAGCTATAACTGGACCGTTGGTTAAGAATCTTTACTCTTTTTCTTGAACTCGATACAGATTGTACTAACATTGAGTGCAAATTTCTATGATGACCTTTCTAGAATATTCTTTGTTTGCATTCAAGATTTGTCGAATGTAAAAGGCTAAACCTTATTTTAAGGCAATAATCTCTACTGTAAACTGTAGCTTTGATATCTGATGTCCCCTTCTGCTATAATTTGTTTCAAAGGTCTCATTAACATATATTATGGCCACTGGTTGAAGGTGAATTTGTTAAAATTTTTCTATGATAAAAGTCCTGGACTATGTGAAGGTTCATACTTAGACACAAAATAAAAGCTTCATGAAGTTGAATTTGAAGAAACTTTAAAGCAAAAAGATATTAATTGAATGTTGCGAAAGAGCACCTGAGGCTTATGTGAGCAATATAGACTAAACTTGAAGATTTATGGTAACTTGGAAATAAAACTTAAAGAAGATGCATGTTCTGTTAAAGAATGTTTATAATAGCTAGCATGTTTCTTGTTTAATAAGTTCATGCAAGTGAGTTTCACTTACCCAATCTATATAACATGGATTTCTCGTTCAAAATGCAGATACTGTTAGTCCTACAGCATATGTGTCAGCTCCAATGCCTTTTACAAACAAATCTAATGTCTCTGTGCATATATTATTCAGCGAACCTTGCGTTGGTGAAGGAGGATTCAGGTGCTCTCCAGACTATTGTAGTGTGAGTCAGCACAAGTAGTATGTTTTAATAGATATTGTCATTTTCACTTTAAAATTAGTATGAATGGGCAGATATTTTTGCCTCTTACAATGCAGCTTCTTGTTTATGGAGCCGGCAATGTTACGTCATCTACCCTCAGGGTCCTCCAGCCTGACCTCGAATTTTCTGTCAATGTGGCGATTTCTCCTGATGTTGAGTATGGTCGATTGGTGCTGGTAATGGATAAAAATTTCTGTACAGACGCTGCTGGAAACAGATTTACAAGAACAATGAATTCAAGTTTCCTTCTACATTTTGGTATGCAGTTAAATTCTATATGGTCGTATTTTAAAAAAACTGAATTATATTTATTCAACATTCGTTTATGCACTGAAAAAAGTCATTGGTGCTTTGACTCCATGAGCTGGTTATCATTGCAATATAGCAAAACACTGGTTCAATAACAACTTGTACAAAAGAAACAATCTCCTTTGATATTAATATACCCATTTTCATATGTTCTTAGGATGCATAATACTATTCATAATATTTTCTGGTTTGTTAATTGTACATGGCCTCCGCTTGAGACAGCCACAACGCATGTTGAAAACTGGTGCAGTGCTCTAGGTGGAAAATGTTTTTAGGGTTTGCGCTGGAATGTTGTGGACGAGCCTTTCTTTCTCTCAAACAATCTTTTCCACTATGGTTGAACTCCATCGGCAATGAGGGCGGAATGACAGTGCAACATGAGAAGCAGAGAAGGAACAATCGTTTCTAGAATCCTATGCCATAATATTTCTCTGGCTTACAAAGCAAGTTGGTTGAACTTTGTGAAGCCATTTTTCCAACTCTTGATCTTTCCCTTTTATAAGCACCAAAAGGATTAAGAGATTGAGCTTTACAATTGGAAGCTGTAATTAAGCTACAATTCAGCAAGAATTCTGATCTGGATTATATCTGATATAATCAGTTCTTTTCTTCAACATCTTCTCATATCTCTCGCTGAAGGTTTGGTGTTGCTTCATGAGGAAAGCGGTTGGGCCTTTCCTTTACTTCCCTGAATTTTCCATGCTTTTGTCCATCATATTTTTTTCCATATTAGATCGCAAGCAGTTTAGTTCTAGTCATCAAATCTTATCTACCATTGTTGGCCTTCCTGTCTCGAATCCTGGCAATCTTGAGGGCATATTGATCTTCGAGATCTGGGATTTGAAGTTTTGAGATTGGGGTCTCAAAATTGCTTCTCAAAATCTCTTCTCAAAAATGATCATTAAGAATGTTTTTTCGAGAATGTCTTTTGTGGATGTTTTTCGGTTTTTTAGAACTCGAGCTTGTTAATATTGGGTCCTTGTATCTTGAGTTGCATTTGGGTCTTCGAGCTCAAATCTTGAAGTAGCTCCTCGAGGTTTCAAGGTCTAGTCTCCATAAGACTCCAGATGTTTATATCAGGTCTTAATGTGACTCCTCGATGTTTCAGGATCAAGTCTCGAAATGACTCCTTGTGGTTTCAACATTAGTAGTTGTGGTAGTGTTGGGGGACCGAGGTAGTTAGTGGATAATTTGAAGTACGTTAGTCTTGGTCCCTCGGATTAATGCACAAGTCCTTTTGCATTTCGTTTTGATAAATATTTTTCTTATTCATATTGATTCTAATTTCATCGATACATGTATTATTAAATTATTCAATTGATAACAAAGTTATTCTATTTTGAATATCAGACAGGAGACAAGTTTCTATGAAGATAAGGACCCGCATCCCAGAGACTTTTCTTCAACTCGATGGAAAGATGAGGAAGGCTACAGCAACTAATAATCAAAAGCAACTAAAGATCTACTTATATTTTTCACAACAAATCCTCAATTCATCTTTGGAAATTCTTAATGTTCTTCACACAAGTAGTGGCATCCTTATACCGACAAATGGTAGTACCCTCAACAGTCGTCGTTTTGGCTACAAAGTGGGTCATTCTGTTCTTCCTTCAAGACATATTAATGGGTCATCACATGTTTCATGTTTGCAAGATATTTGAAGATTTTTGTATTTGTTTTTAGGTAACTGGAGTATCAAGCATAGATATTGTTACGATATATTGCGAAACCAATACCATTCTTAGCAGACAAGGGAGTCCAGTCCTTGCAGCTGATCCTTTCACATTCCTTTACGGTATCTCATTTTTCTTGAACTTGGTGTATAATATCATTTTTAATAACAGAAAAATCCAAGCAACTATGATAGAAAACTCCTTTACCTTTACATTAGACTCAATATTGAAATCTACAAGTATGAATTTCATTTAATGGTTACTCTGTCATTATATGATGGTTGACTTAAGACTATTTAGAGAAGATAAACTTTGAATGCTTTCGCATTTGTTGAGAAAATTTAGGTAGCCATTTGATTCTTTTTAAAATTATGTTAAATTTATGAGACTATGGCAAGTGTATGCAGCAATCTGCTTAATATTAACATTTATTTTAAGGTAAATTACATTCAAGTTCTTGAATTTAGGTTATAATGTGATGCAAGTTAATGATTTTAAATTTTTAACATTTGAGTCTATGACTTTTGGTATAATTATCAATTGGAATTTGGAACTTTTTATAAATTTTTTATTACTAAAGTTTTATTCAATTCCAATTTTACTCTTTTCTCCTCTTTCTCTATCTTGAGAGATGGAATCAGTCATAGTGACCCATTGTGTGGCTAATCTCGAAGTAGAGGCATGAGGCGTTGGTGTCATGCAAATAACTCCAGCAAGAGTGAAGTTGGAGATGCTGGAGATGGAAGGCCTAAACTCTACTCCTAGGGAAGACATTAACCATTCAGGTGGTGATTACAGTGATGTTGCCATTGAGGCGAACGCCCATTCAAGCATGGGAATACTAATCTTCTACCTGGAACAAAGGCCATTGAGATATTACAACGGATGCGGAGATGGTTGAAGAAGCCCTTCCCGCAAAATACGCTACAGACGAAGGCAAAACACCATGGCCATCCACCATCCACGCGATACCCTCTGAGCATTTGGCCTCCATGAACATTGACTCTATCCCAGGTATCATTCCTTCCCACTGTGCAGCCCGGGTGGCGGGCCAATCTCCTATGATGCATAACTACATAATTAATAGTATGAATGATGATGTGAATGGTTCTCGGAATGGTGAGACCACAAAGGAAAATGGTTCTCTATAGGGGCCTATTGCTGAGAATAGCAAAGCAAGCCTTCATTCCTTAGTGCAGGAGACAACCTCGCAAGCACGCCAAGTGCTTGGGGAAATGCCAGTATGGCCAGTGGGGAAGAAATAGAGCAGAGAGTTAACAAAGACAGCAGGGCTTTAGCTATGTTCCTGCTATAAAAGGGGAGGCCAAGCGAACTAGCCGGATCATTAGTAAGGCCCTAATGATCCCCACAAAAGTGGTAGAGCAGGCTATGAAACAGAAAACCAAAGTCATCACACCTGACAAAGAGGTGGGATGCTTCACAGAGCAATGGAGGTGAAAAAGGATCCCACTTACCATCTTAGCCAAGGAAACCTGTGAGAAATGGGGAGGCTTTGCTGATTTCAAAATGATAGATGTAGGAGAGGGTTGCTTAATTATAAGTTTGAAACTAAAGAAGATAGAAACTTTGTTTGGGGAGGGAGGCCTTGAGCTTTAGCTGGGCAGGCTGTGGGCCTTGGTTTGTGGACCCCAAGCTTTAGGCCATCAAACAAATGATTCTTATCCATCCCCCTTTGGATAAGAATGCCGGGCTTACCTATGGTTTCCTAAAACCTTGTCCTTGATAGCAGCTTAGGCCGAACCCCTCTTATTAGGGGTGTGCAAACTATGGTTTAAACCGAAAAACCGAACCGAACCGTTTAAATTTAACGGTTTGGTTTGGTTTAGAATCTAACGCTTTGGTAATGGTTTGATATTTTGAATATTTTGGTTAATTGGTTTGGGTTCGGTTTCACATGTTTGGAAACCAAACCGACCGAATTAACCGAATAACCCACGTATTTATATTGGGCCGGTTCAGTTGGCAATTTGTCGATTTGGGTTCGCTCATAGATGAGTTCGCGAGAAAGAAGGTTGATTTGACCGACCGAGAAGTTTCAGATTATTTAGGGTTGCGCGACTTGCGCGGCTTGCGCTATAGATCAAAGGGTTGCAGACCAAAAATATGGTTTTAACCAAACCAAACCAAACCGAACCGATATTTATTTGGTTGGTTTGGTTTGGTTTATAATATAGTTTGGTTGGTTTGGTTTCATTAAATTTAAAACCGAATCCAATCTTTTTTTTTTGGTTTGGTCACCAAACCAACCACTCAAACCGAATGCACACCCCTACCTCTTATGATTGACCATTTAACTACAGGAAGGGAAAGAGGCTTGCATGTTTGGGTTTGTGTGAAGGTGAATATGCAAGAACCACTTCATGCTGATGCGTGGATCCAGGGTAGCCAAGGTAGATTCTTTCAGAACTTCAAATATGAAGGGATCTCTACTCTATGTTTTGGATGCAGCTTGGTTGGACATCCCATTAACAAATGCCCCCCAAGGGATGGTGGTGCAGAATGACAAAAGGCAAAATGGGACACAGGAGGGGACTTCAATGCAAGGCCAAGCCAGCTCATCTCCTCAAGATCACACAATGGATGAATATTCAAACTCGGCCACTACTAGTGAGGGAGACGAAAATAGACTTGGTCCATGGAACATTGTCACTTCTAGGAGGAGAGGACCTAGGAGAAATTAGGTCGAGAACACCCCCAGTCAGAGAGAGGGAGACCACGGTATAACCTCTATAGGCAGGGAACTTGTTGCTGGAGTTACAGACTAGGTTTGGGCTAGGCCAATGAGAGGCCGCCCGACGATAGTTCTAAGCAGGAAAGGAGAGAAAACGTTGAAGTCCCTCAAAGGTTGGAGTAAGAAAGAAGTTAGAGACCACTTATCCAAGTGCAAGGAGATGGAAAATCACGTACTCCAACTTCAGATGCAAGACGCCTTCACAGGATTATCCATTAAAGAGCACTCTAGCCTTCTTGCATTTATAGCTGCCTATAATACACTTTCCTCGAGGGGTGAAATATAGTGGAGCCAAAGGGCCAAAGCTCTCTGGTTGTCTAAAGGTGATAGAAACATGACCTACTTGCATAAAGCTGCCTCCTGGAGGAAGAGATGCAATTGGATCTGGGAAATTGTTGACAGAAAAGGCAATAGAAAATCAAATAAGATATGGCCTTTTTATGACAAATGGGGCATTGAGGAACTGTTGAGGAATTTTCGGCTAGCATCCAACCTAGAGCTATGCTGTCACCTGAAGTTGTTGTTGACCTGGTAAGGCTAATATCTATAGGGGAAATCCATCAGGCAGTGTTCTCTCTGCCCAAAACAAATCCCCTGATCTAGATGGCATCACAGGCAATTTTTTTAAATACAATTAGAAGACAGTGGGGGGAGATGCTGTGAAGGCATTGCTCCAAGTTTTTCAAGAGGGGAGGATACCCCAACGGTGGAAGAACACAGCTATTACTCTCATTCCTAAATGCAAGCCCACAGAGGAACCCAAGCACTTCAGACATATAAGCCTTTGTAACTCCATCTATAAGATCATTGCCAAAGTCCTTGTTAGTAGGGTAAAGCCTCATCTAGCACCTTTGATTGCTTTGGAACAAGGAGCTTTTGTTCCCAACAGATTCATATCTAATAATTGTATTCTTGGTCAAGAGCTCATTCATAAGTATATGATAGAGTAAATTGAAACTACTTGGATAGTGTTATGAAATGGATGGGTTTTTCGGATCAATGGAGGCAGTGGGTTTAAGATCAATAGATTCACACTTTTTATCAATGGCAAAACGCCTCCTTGGATCCAAGTTAAGCAGAGTTTTAAGGCAAGGGTGCCCCTTTTCACCATACCTCTTCATTCTTAGCTCTGAACTCTTCTCGCTTTTAATCCACAAGGAGCACGTAATAGGAGATTGTAAAGGAATCAAGCTATCAGCAAAAGGCCCTGCATATCAACATCTCATATTTGCAAGTGACCTCCTTTTATGTATGGATGCTTCCCCTCCCAGTGCAGAACACTGTAAGAAGGTGCTGGATCAATACTGCAGGTTTTGGTTAAAAAGTTAATGCTGCCAAATCTTCAGTTATTTTTAGCCCCAAAGCCTCTAGAGTTTGCAAGTATGCCATAAAGAGCACCTGAATATGGAAGAAGAATAGAATTGGAAGTATCTTAGAATCCCCCTTAGAGGAAACAAACCCCAAAAAGTTGATTTTGATGCCATTATCACCAAGGTGAGACAAAAAATCAATGGGTGGGGTGTGAGGCACCTCTCCTTGGCTGGGAGAATCACCCTTATCGATAGTGTTTAGACCTCCATGCCTATTTACCTACTATCCCATGCTTTGTGCTTGTAGCATGCTGAAAGAGATAGAGAAGATCATCAAAACCTTCTTATGGAGTGGAGTAACCAGGAAGAAGTCCATGCATTACCTGCCATGGGAGGAAGTGTGTAAGCCCAAGCAATGTGGAGGTATGGGCATCCACTACTTCAGAGTCTGGAGGAATTTTCTTGTGGCTAAGCATGCTACTAAGCTTCTTCATAAAGAAGATTGCATCTGAAGGGGATGGTAAGATTACAAAGTATGGCTATAGGGGTAGCCCTTTCAAAACTAAGAAAGGGGATTTGTGGATATGGCGGCTTATGTGCAAGGGAGCAGAGGTGATCCAAAACAAGCCCATTTGGCTTATTGGGATTGAAAACGTCATCTCAATCCTTCAGGACCCCTAGTTGAACCCCTTCTCTCTTATAAGATGGCCAACTTTCTTCAATGTGGAGGAGTTGAACTTGGTTTGATGGATGTTGGAGTATTAAGAGGCTGCAACAATTGTTTGGACCAAAGCTATTGTCTAGAATTCTAGCCATCCACAAACTAAGTCCACGAAGGTAGTCAAGCTAGTTTGGGCAGATTCAGAGTTTATTGACATTCCTACGGCTGCCTTATATACTTGGCACTTTGGGAGGGAGGATTGGACCTAGTCCGGAGAGATGATGTGCAACCTAGAGTCCAAACTCACGTGTAGAATGATCAAGAATGCTGTTTGTACTCGCTCTTGGTTAGATAGAAGAGGAATTGTTAAGAGTCTGGAGTGCCCATGGGGTTGTGATCAACTTGAAGACCTTCAGCACATCAATTGCGATTGCAGTTATTATAACGCTATCAAACGGATCATTGGAATGGACCATATGCTTCTAAGGGATTTTGTCTAGTTGGAGGATAAAAAGCAGGCTATGGCTAACCTGATCAAAGCTAACAAGAACTTTGATCTCCATTGAGTTATATTATTGTTGGAGGGCTAGAAATGCTACCCTATTTCCTGATGCCACTGTAGCCTATATTCTTAGTAATCTCCCATCTAGAACCCACTTGAATTTAGTTAGCTTGCCCAGGCTTTCTATTATCTCTGAAGATTCTTGGATTCGGGAAGGCCCACCCACTATCTCCCCCCGGTTGTGTAGCTGAGAGAGAGAGAGAAATTTAATAATAAAAAATTATAAAAGAACCCAATTGAATAATTATATTATAAGCCAGGAATCTAAACATTAAAAATTTAAAATCTTAGACCTGCGTTATATTATGCTCTAAACTTAGTGACCTGGATGTAATTTACCCTTGATTTATTATTTGCTATCAAAATAGAAATTGATATATAATTATCTTTCTGAGACATCTATATTGGAGCTTACACAGATGTTCAAAGGCCTACCGTCAGGCTACGCACAACTGCTGATATGAGAACCAGAGAGCACAATATACCTGTAATTATAAAGTTTGTGAAAGCAGTTTTTGAGTTCAATTCCTCATCTGCACTGATTTCTGGAGGGCATTTGCTAAGGCAAGTCAGTCATATTATTTCAAAAGTCACAGTTTCAGTTAATCATCACAGTAAATTCCTTACAGATTTCTAGTATTTGTGGTATATTTTAAACTAGCCCATATTTTAGTACTTTTCAATCAGGTCTCTTTGATAAAATATAGACAATTTCTTTCCAACGAGCTTAGTGGTGCTTTTATACTGTGAATGCCAAAATTGATCAAATTGAAATATGGATAATAGTGGTGTTTTTGTAGCCCAGTGGGGAAAAAGCTTACCTGGGAATCAAGGGGTTTTAAGTTTGAACCATGCTATCATCACAGTTTTCAAATGAGATGGGAGAAATTTTTGTGGCAAGAGGTGAAATAAAAAAAAAAAAGATAATAACTAAACGAATGATACAATGAACAAATAGACCTTCCTTGACGGAAAAGAAATTTAAAAGTACTCAGTATTTTGACAGAACCTCAAACTACAGGGGCTCGTAAGTAATTTACCATAGATATTTTATCTATTTTGTAGTTTATAAATTTTGATTTATGCTGCTAACAGAACCTTATTGTCTTTAGCTTTCATGAAATAAGCAGAAGCATGTACATTGTCATTATACATGCAGAAGATAGTATACTTTCTGTAGAAGTTCCTGAGAATTCTGCAAGAGATGTTGCTGGAAATAGTAACCTTGAGTCCAACCGTCTGCAAGTGACACATTGTATGTGAACTTTACCTGTTCCCACGGTAGTATTGAGTTTATTTCATGAGCCATTTCTTAATCTAACATGTATACTGAACACTGCAGATTCTGTACCTGTAATTTCCTCAATTGTTTCCACCATAGCTACAGCTGCTTTTGCACTCACATCAATGATGGCTCTCTTTCTCACTGTTTCAACTGCAAGCCTCCTATCAACTGGAGTATTTGCAAGAACAATGACTTATCTGATATCAGAGCCAACAAAAAACCTTGCGGTATGCGGCCACGTGGCTTCCCTATGATCTAATTCCTAGCAGTGGTGTCAATGTTGGAACCCGATCCACAATTTTCTAGTTTGGATCTACCCATTTATTTCTTGTGTTAGGTTGAGTTGAATCATTGTGACAAAAAATTAGGTTGGGTTCAAGTTAGAATTGAAAAACCAATTCCCTTAGTAGAATATACAAAATGGTAAGTGAAAACCCAAATCCTTGATTAATTCATGGCCAAAGTGGGCCTAAGGGCAAGATGTAGCACTTGTCTTCCATCATTTTTCCTTGTGTATGCGTGCTTTGTTGAAATTAAAGAGTATGTATATCCCTCAAATTACGGATTAGGTGTGGGTTGAGTAGGTTCAGATCAGGTCATTTTCTGCTTAGATCCAAACTCAATTCCTGAGTCCAAATTGATGCCCCTGGTGACAAGATCATCATTTTAACCATAAAAACTGCTGATACGTGAATCTATGTCATATTCTTTTAACTCTCACAGAGGATTGCATGCCACATCCAAGTCTTCGCGCTCTCAAAGTGGTTAGCCGTTACATTACCTGTTGAATATTATGAATTAGCAAGAGGCATAGGGTGGAGCATCCCATACCTTAATCTTCCTTGGGAAACAAAGGGAATGAATATCTTTGCAGAAGATTCGGGACTTCCAGTTGTGACTTACAGTAAAACAGCAGAAAGGAATGAGCTGAACTCTTTTGCACGCATGGTGGCGACGAATGTGGAACAAGAAAATAAACTACATGGCAAACCTCTTACTCCAATAGAGTACAGGTTATTTCTTGAGGTCAGGGGCTCCCTATGTCATTGTTCAGTACTTATATTTATTCATATTCTGACATTTTGGTGCATCTTTTTCATGCCTCCATTGCTACAGAATCAAAATATGATGCCAGAAGCAGAATTTATAATGGTATCACGAAATTCAGATGTGTGAGTTATTGCTACTTTTGTCCTATGTCTCTGAGACAGAAAATTGCTAAATAGAACTCAACAATTAGGAGTTAGAATATGCATTAGAATAAGCAAGAGGAGAAAACATCATTGTTAAATCCTTACTAACCAATTAACATAAAAGCTTAAGCATAGGCCTTTTTTCTATATTTTGTAAACTTATGCTAGTGATTGTTTGGGGACACTAGAGCTCGAACTGTTAAAATCTCCAATAATCAATCCAAAATCCCATGTTTTTAGCTTAAATTGTAACGAGGCTTTTAAATCTATATCAAAGCTAGAGATCTCAAGTTCAAGCCCCAGTGTTCTACAATTATCTCTAGAATTAGGTCAAAAGGAAAGAGAGCTACACCAAATTCGATTCCATGCTGTAAAGAAAATAACTTTGGGTGTGAGAAAATAAAATCATTCCTGGCCCCTAAATTAAAAGCTAGTTTATAGCTTATGGTCCAAGTATAATTTTATATTCATACATTCATTATGATTCTTGACTTTATAAATGAATTTCCATTATAACTGGATCTACGAATATTTAAAAGAAAACTAATCGAAGTAACAATCTTTATTTAAGCAAAGAGCAACAAAACTCCTGTTTTATGCTTAACTTTGAGTTAAAAAGACAAGCAACAAATAACAATCTTAATTATGACTTCTTGAATCATTGTTGTGTGTTTGTTCTCTTTTATCTGTGGAGTAGTTTTTTTACTTAACAAAATTCAAATGGTTGGATAGTAAAGTTTGATTAATGCAGGATATCATATGAACACAAAATGATTTCACTGTTGCAGGTGGAAGAAGTTTGGCAGGAACATGTTCTGGCTAGCAGTGATTGGTGGTGGCTTGGTAGCTCTTCATTTCATATTTCTTCTTATGCTTAGGTTTAAGAGGAAAAGAATGGAAAAACAGAAAGAGTTTGGGGCTCTTGTTCTCCCAAGATTTGAAATAATCTTACTACTGCTTGCCAATCCATGCATCTGCCAGGCATCAGCCACTTTAATCAGAGGTAAACTTCCCATTTAAACACTGGGTCAAAAAGAAAATCACACTTAGGGAATTTCATTCTTATATCTCGTTAAGTAGGGTTACCATAGAGGCAATTTCAGAGGAAGTTGGTCAATATCAATCCTAAATTTTTTATTTCAACTCGAGCTTCAAAATATTATGCAGTTCTTGTCATAATATATATATATATATACATATTATGCAGTTCTGAGTACTCTTTCAAGTTGATTTCATCGAGTTACTAGACTTATGTTGTAGTTTCAACATGCATTACATATAATATACATATTGTATAAAAAATTAAAATCATGTAGTTCATGTAGCACATATATTAGCTATAAAAATCTATATAGCGTATGCATTCCTCAATTGTTGCCTAGTTGACTCAATTCCACCTCAAGCAAGTTGGGACTTTGAGTTTCAACTAAACTGATACGATTTTGAATAATGTATGCCAAGTAGAATTAGAAAAGCTTGCAGTTTCCAACATCGTCTGCTTTATTGTCAACTGTTATCTTTTTTAACAACTAAACTTTTCCTTATTTTTCATGTTAAATTTCCCTTTATAAACTGACCTATGGCCTTGAAATAATACAGTTTCTCATATCTAAATTAATTTACTTTGCAGCATGAATTTAATTTAGCATAGTTTTTTCTTCAACCTTATACTAGGCATAATTAAGGATCGCACGTGTCAGAACTCGAAACCTCTGGCTACAAGATCATGTTAAATCGCTTGTTATGAACTGTTAACATGTGGTTCCTACGTTGCATCCTGACCGTACACGTGGCGCCTGACTGGCCTCCACTTGATTGATTGATTTGCTGACTCAGCTCTAGGTTTTGCAGGACTCTTTGACCAGGTCAAACTTCGGCCAGGAGGGTTCAACCTAACCTCATCCCCGACATTCCAGGGCACCCCTGATAACGTCGAGCACGAGGTTACGGAGCAACGCCTGTCACAGTCGGCTTCACCTAACCGCGTCGTTCCCCGTACATGCACCTTTTCCCAGACCCGCAAATCAAGGATCCGCCTGCTCCAGCCCTCACGGATCCCCAGAAGAAGTATCAGTATTAAAAGATATCGTCCTCCTCTCTGAGCTGCAGACCTCTCCTGTGATGGACAAACGACACGGACCCAGAGCCTGTCCATCACCTTTTCTCCGAAAAATAGGGTGAAGTCACGCACTCCAACGGCTACAAATACCCCTGAAACAGTCCCCAACAGGAGGTCGGACTCTCATCCTTGTAACAGAGCCCCAACTAAGGAAGCTCTCTTCCTCCTTCTCTTTTTCTTTCGAAGAACATTGTACAAGCCCTCGAGGCTTTTCTTTCTTCATTAGTGAGACTCTTTCGCTGATCGTCCAGGTGGACGTAGGGGATCATCTCCCTGAACCACCTTAAAACTGTGTACTTTTCTGGATGGTCTGAATCTCCTCCTCCTTGAGCTTTCATTAACAAGCTCACTCCCTTTGCGCGCCGCCGTCTCCCGGAACTCTCTTTCTTTTGGTGTTTCCTAGGACCCCCACATCCTACGTCAACATCTTCTGCCCGCAGTCTGCACGCAGGAGAACCCTATGTCCGAGCACCGGACGACGGAGCTTCAACTTCAACTTCCCGGCGTCGTGCCGGGTCTGCTTCCTCTTCCAGGGGCACCCGTGTCTCGGAGCTCCAGGGGATGCTCGCAAATCTCACAAACCTGGTTACCGGCCTTACCGCCCAGCAGGCCGTGATCCTCAGACAAACGCAACCGGTATGTACCGTGCTCCCTCTCCCGCCAGTTGCGGCGGCTCCTATACCTCTTTCGCCGGTTCCGGCAGCTCCTGTCCCCCCCCCCCCCCCCAGCCGCTGGAGTCCATGCGCCAGCGCCTCCGGTCGCAGCACCCTCCATCCAATCTTCCGGTTCTTCCAGACCACCCGGGCGTCCTTTCCGCCT
>KZ451903.1:2741691-2800885 GCA_002786265.1 Apostasia shenzhenica | reverse complement strand
TCCTCTCCCTCCAGCCGCTGGAGTCCATGCGCCAGCGCCTCCGGTCGCAGCACCCTCCATCCAATCTTCCGGTTCTTCCAGACCACCCGGGCGTCCTTTCCGCCTCCAGGAGGCTCGCCAGAACCTGCTCCCACCTTGCCCACTACCACAACCCGCCTTTCTTCCACCTGCTTTTCCTCCATTCCTCGCCGAAAGAGACCCCCTCTTTCCTGGCATTCAGGCCCCTCATCATGGGCCTGATCCCTTTTTTGGGCCGATGGACAAAAATGCCCCTTTTTCCGACGCCATCTGTTTGGCCCCCGTCCCAGAAGATTTCAGGCCTCCCAGGCTGGAGGTCTACAAGGGTGTGACAGACCCCCGTGAGCATGTGCAGGGGTTTGAGGCTGCAGTCCGCTATCGCCAGCCGGATGAAGCCACGAGATGTCACCTCCTGGCCAACACTTTGAAGGGGGCAGCGTTCAGCTGGTTTATCAAGCTGCCCAGAGGTCACATCTCCTCTTACGAGCATCTGAAGTGGTAGTTGATCGCTCGTTTTATCGGGCGAACCCGCATGGTTGTTTCCGACATGGTGCTCGCCAACATTAAGCAAGGCGAGGGAGAGAGCCTCCGGATTACACCAACCGCTTTTTCGTCGTCGCAGCAGAAGCGGAAGACGTAGAGCCTGCAGTGGTTATGCACAACTTCCGGAGAGGACTCAAGGTAGGGGACCTGTCCAAATCCCTACAGCTGGCTAAACCTCGAAGTTATCCAGAGCTGGTGGCCAGTCAGTTCATGCTTCTAGAGGATGCCGAATCCACTCCTACGGGCGCTTCCGGGGTTAAGCAGGAAAGGAGCAAAAGGAAACATCGGGGTGCTGAACCCCCGACCACGAGGATACGCGTGACCAGACCTCCTGATCGAGAAGAGGGAAGACCTCGACACGCCCAACCTCCAAGGCTTTTCCTCTCTCGACCGCTCCCCGAAGTCTATGCTGCGGCCGTCAAGCAGGGCTGGATCCGACCTACCGGGCCCAGACCAGCGCCGCCTCCTAGAATGGACCCCAACGACTATTGTGAGTTCTATGGGAACTATGGGCACAGGCTTCACAAGTGCCGAGGTCTCAGAACCCTGCTCGAGAAACTGATGAACCAGGGCAAACTAGAAGAGTTCATGCAGATGGCCCCAACTTTCACCACTGCCCAGAAAGGAAAGGCCGCCGAGGTTGCTGAAGCTCCTGCCAAAGCCTCGCTGTCTGCAGGCCCCAGCCAACAAGGGCGCCCTTACCCTCCGGCCACCAGGACGATCAATACTATCTTTAGCATTGACCCAATCGCTCACCGCCAAGCAGCAGCAGTTGGCGGTATCTCTGAGCAACATGCCTCATCTATCCCCCTTACTTTCTGCAGCGAAGATCTCCCCCACCAGGGCAATCTACATAACAATCCAATAGTGGTCGTTGCCCACGTCGCCGATTTCGATGTCCGGCGGGTGCTCCTAGACTCCGAAAGCGCCGCCGATATCTTGTTTGAGTCCGCCTTTCTCCAGATGGGACTCAAAGAGGCAAACCTCCTCCGCGCCGGGACCACCTTACTCGGTTTTTCCGGTGAAAGGGTCCAACCTCTGAGATTCATCACTCTACCCGTTTCCTTTGGTGATGACAACGGCCACGCCATAAGCATGGTCAACTTCGCAGTTATCAGGGCTAAATCGGGCTACAACGTCATCCTAAGGAGGACAACTCTAAACTCCTTCGGGATGGTGATCTCCATGCCCCACCTATGCGCGAAGTTTTCGACCTCCAGCGGCGTTGTCACCATCAGAGGAGACGCTAGACAAGCTACCCGCTGCTTTCAAATAGCGGCACAACTTGTAGTTGATCAAATGAATCCTAGAGAAACCCAACCGGTCACACCGCAGGAAGGGGTCATCAGTGTAGCCTTCGGAGGCGAAGACTCTTCCAAAATTATAAATGTTTCATCTTATTTAAATGAAAACCAGCAGGCGGAGGTTACCACCTTGCTTTCCAAGTATATCGATGCCTTTGCATGGTCTCCTGAAGATGTTACTGGCGTGGACAGGGTTGTCTGTGAACACCACTTGAATGTATCTCAGACCATCTCCCCCATTGCGCAAAAAAAGAGAGTAATGGCAGGAGAGAGGCAAGAGGCCATCAAAGAGGAGATCAACAAATTGTTGGGGGCTGGTTACATCAGGGAAGTCCAGTATCCTCGATGGCTAACCAACGTTGTTATGGTAAAGAAAGCCAATGAGAAGTGGAGGATGTGCGTGGACTTCAGGACATTGAATCAGGCCTGCCCAAAAGACACTTATCCTCTTCCCCGTATCGACGCAATGGTGGACCGAACTGTCGGGTATGAGGTTATGAGTTTCCTAGATGCCTTCTCCGGGTATCATCAGATCTGGATGGCCAAGGAAGATGAGGAGAAGACAGTTTTCATTACTGACTACGGGACTTATTACTATAATGTCATGCCATTTGGTCTCAAGAACGCCGGCGCTACATACCAACGCATGATTGATGCCGTCTTTAAAGGCCAAAGGGGAAGGAATCTCGAAGCTTACGTGGATGATATTCTGGTAAAGAGCAAATCCTGGGCAGAACACCTCAGTGATCTCAGGGAGACACTCGATACCATTCGAAGGTACAACCTCAAGCTTAACCCAGCTAAATGTACTTTCGGCGCGGCCTCGGGAAAATTCTTGGGATATCTAATATCAGCCAGAGGGATAGAAGCCAATCCCGACAAAATATCAGCCATTCTGAGCATGCCCTCCCCAAAAACAGCCAAAGAGATCCAGAAGCTGGCAGGGCGAATCAACAGTTTGGGCAGATTTATCTCAAAGGCTGGAGACCGATGTTCTCCATTCTTTCGATGTCTACGCAACAACAAGAAGGGTCAATGGACCGACGAATGTGAAGCAGCCTTTACCGAGTTGAAGGAGTACCTTACGTCAGTCCCGATATTAAGGGCACCGAAGGAAGGTACAATCTTGTCTTTTTATTTAGGAGTGTCCGACACTGCAATCTCGGCAGTCCTCCTAGAAAATGAGGAAGGGGTGCAACATCCTATCTTCTATACCAGTCACATACTACTGGATACCGAAAGTCGGTACCCCACCCTGGAGAAGCTTGCTCTGGCCCTCCTGATGACAGCCAGGAAGCTGCGATCTTATTTCCAATCCCATACTATTCAGGTTGTCACAGATCAACCGCTACTAAAGATATTGCGCACCCCCGAGGTTTCAGGAAGATTACTCAAATGGTCTATTGAACTGGGTGAGTACGATATCAGATTTGTCCCACGAACAGCAATCAAAGCTCAAGCCCTAGCGGACTTCATCGCTGAATTTTCCACTTCAAAGCCGCCAATTGCCAGGTCCCTAGCAGATCTCTGGTCCCTCAATGTCGACGGCGCATCTGGATCACAATCCCAGGGGGCTGGGATCCTCCTAACCAGCCCAATGGGGGCTACACTACTAAGTACGCCTCTGTGTGGCATTCACATACCAACGGACAGGCGGAGGCTGCCAACAAGAACATCTTGAACATTCTGAAGAAACGCCTAGACGGCGCAAAAACTCGTTGGCCGGAAGAATTGCCAGGGGCTCTCTGGGCTTACAATACAGCTCCTTCCGAGGTTACCCAAGAATCTCCTTTCTCCCTCTCATTCGGAATGGACGTTGTCATACCAGTTGAGTTGGAGCACCTCTCCCCCAGGATAGAAGCTGCAGCCAACTTCGAACCCAAGGCTTTGCAAACATGGGTGGATGAAAATGATAATTCACGAAGGGTCGACCTGGACCTCTTGGAGCAAAAAAGGGAGTTGGCAGCGTTAAAACACCTGGAGCATAAGCGACGAGTGGAACGATATTACAACAGGAAGGTTAACCCTAGAACCTTCATGGGGGGAGATTTAGTCCTCAAGCGGCGACTTCTCGCCAGCAGCAATTTGGGTGTTACCAAGCTTGAGCCGAACTAGGAAGGACCTTACATCGTACGCGAGGTTGCTGGACCAAATGCGTACTACCTCATGACTTCTAAAGGCATTCAGATCCCCAGAAGTTGGAGTGGGGACGACCTGAAGAAATTCTATGCGTAGTCTCTCACAACAGTTCGTCTTGGTGCTCTACGTTATTCATTTGTATAGATTCATTCAGAAATTCATTTACACGTGATTTAATCATCAAATTCTGGGATCATTTGCTAGACACCTGGATTTCTCTGTATTATTCTGGGACGCATATCTCCTATGTCCCTATATGTTGAGATATTCATGACGACCTAAGCGTCGCTCAGGTATGATCTAAAAACTCAAATCTTAATCATCATACCCGAGGTTTCGAACCTCGCCACGATGATACTCATTAACCTTTACTAATACGGTGATCACCAAGCCTAGCAGAGCTTAGCAGGCGGGATTTCCTACAAACATCTGGGATCCTTTCGTAAGCCCATCTGGCCAGCGGAAGGTCTGAAGGCCTGCCCGTAACCTTAGGGTAGTCCCTGGTATCCACTCACGATACAGGTCCCCCCTAAGCAGGGTGTTCGCTTCCCACTAGGATATCTGTCATTCTAAGAAGGTCAGCCCTTGCCTTAAGTACAAACATCGAACACGATGTTTCCGACACTCAAGTCCTTTCGACATTGGGTCAGATAACTCCCTCCAGGCAGGATCTCCACTATTTCTATCATTACTTCTTCCCTGTGCAGGTCCGCAAAAGAATATCTATAACCCTGCTAAGAGGAATTACCGAGGTCAGCCCTTGCCTTGAGTACAAACATCGTACACGATATTTCCGACGCTCAAGTCCTTTTGGCATTGGGTCAGACAATACCTCTTGAGCGGAATCCCTACTATTATCATTATCCCCTATGCTACAGTCAAGACGTTCTAAACTCAGCTATTACATGGTTCAGAAACTCTTTATTATTTTATTAAGGGGCTTCTTTCTTCTAAAACCAGCCAGAACATCTCAATTTCATACAAAGGTACTTGTTCGATACACATACAAAGCAAAAACAGGTATAGGGAAACAAATTCTCTTTTTATTAAAACATCAAAAATTACAAAGGGATTACATTCACCACTCTTACAAGGAAAATGGGCTACCCTCTGTCGACCCTATCCAAGAGCCTAAAAGCTCGATGGATAAGTTCGTCGGACAGGTCAAAACCATCTTCCTGTAGGTAGGATTAGCAGTCATGCAAGGGAAATGATCCACTTCTTCAAGTTCGGCGGCAGTAACCTTCCCCCCTTGAATTAAAATGGAAGCCAGTCCCTCCCATGACCGCCTGATCCCTTCTAACCTTAATTTCCTACAGGGAAAACTAGTCTTGTAGGCTTCCACAGCAGCAATGGACCTCTCGGCGATAAGGGTTTCCTGCTGATGAGCGGCTTCAGCAAGCTTCCCCTGCAAGACTTTATTGTCGGCCTTTGCAGCGACCAAGGCGGACTGATGGGCTGCAAGTTCCTTCTGCAACTTGTTCCTCTCCTCGAGCAGCCTGGCTTTTTCCCCTTCGACGGCATCAAGCTCCGAAGACCTAACCCCAAGCTCGGTCCTCAGGGCCTCTATCTCTTCATTCTTCTGATGAAGCCGAGACCCCTGCTCCAGCACCTGCTCCTCGGTCCTCAGAGCCCTGTTCAGAGCCAAAGGCAAGCGAGCGAGACCTACAAGCAAGCACAAAACAAATCAGCACACGGGATTAAAGCGGATAAGAAAGCCTGAAAAGAAATCCTTACCGTGGTTACCCTATTGGCCATTCCCGAGTACAGATCTGGAGTGGAGGTTGCTTCCATCTTCTCCTCCATATCTTGGGCCACCAGACCACTCCCTAGGGCCAGACCTATCTCTCCTCGATAGGTTTGACCCTTATTCTCAGCTGGCACGGTGAGGACTGTCATTCTTCGATCAACCCCTGTCGTCCTCACCGCCAACTTCACACCTATATCCCCGAAGACTCCACTGAAATTGGTGTTGTAAGGGGGCTCTACACTTCGCTGCCAGTCATGCTCTTCCCCGGCAGCGAAACCCCTCCCTTCTGCACTCCTCGCCTTCTTTTGTGGAGGCTCAGATTCCATGTTCCCGGAGGAACTCCTCTTTTCTCCATGAACCTCTAGGGGGACCAGTGCCAGGCAAGGTCCCTCCACCTTCTCCTTCTCTTGGCCTCCGACGGCCTTATCTCCTTCCTTCTTTTCCCCTATGACAACCCCAGTATTACCTTTGGGGGTTGCCTGGGGTTTGGCGACTGGCATGGGTTCCTTACCTTTCCCTGTATAACCCAGCTCAGCCAATGTTTTCTTGTCGTCTGCAGTGTCATCAGGAGAGGACACCACATCGACGACGGCTCCGCCGCAGACCGGCTCTGGGACCCTTATTTCTTCTCCTCCTCTTTCCGCGGCTACTTCTTTGCTAAGTTGGGTGGCGGGATGCCCCCTCCTGGCCCTCTTCATCGTGACTACGCCAGAAGGGGGGTGACTTCCTTCAAAACGTTATACCCCAGTGCCTTGGCATGTAAAGAGACATCATTCTTTACATGCCTTAGAAAATCCTTCAAGGGCCTGCTCTGCCCCTTCAACTTCTCCAGATTCCTCAGGGTTTCTTGCCCTGCTACCCACTTCACATCCCCAGAGAATTCAAGAGGGCACGCCCCGGGCGTCAGAGGGATTCCCAAGTCACCTCCAATAAAGAAATAGTAATCCCTCCAGTCAGAGTGGGAGCTACTCGCTTCCGAGAACATCGCCTTCCTCGTCTTCGATCGAAGGGCCAGACACCCGCCGTACCCAGGCACCGTCATCCAGCTAAACAAGCTTCTGAACAACACCAAAGTCCACGGTATCCCTTGAGCTTGCAAAAGCTTCAAAAAGGAGTACACGTAAGCAATGGCATTGGGAGAAAGCTGTGCAGGGACGAGGTGGAAGGAGTTCAGGATCTCCCTAAACTCCGGCTGCGGCGGCAACATCAGACCATACTCCACTTGAGCACGGTAAACGCAGACGGCTCCTGAGGGGGACGATTTGGTCGAAGGTCGGCAGAAGGAGGGATGATTGTCAGGTCAGGATTTCCTCTGAAGCCCCTTGTAGTATTGAGCAACTCATGCTCCATCATAAGACTCTCCTGATAGCTGGAGTCCCTGTGGAATTGGGTGGCTAGCTCAGCCCACTGGACATCTCCACCTCCCATAATTGACATCCGCCAGGGGCAAAAGGGGTTCTCTCTCTCTTTCCCTCTCCTTTCTCCTTAGGGTTTGAGGATAAACAGGCGCGTCAAAATGCTCCCGAGCAAAATCCTCCCTCTTTAAAGGGGAACCAGCCGCGTTGTCTCTTATTCTGACCGTCTGATCTTCTTGATCAACGCACGGACATCATCAGACCGCTCGTACCCTCTGACAATCCCAGGAACCGAGGCGGCGCAGGGAGATCGAAGCGACGCACGGTTTCCCAAGCGTCACTTCTCCCCGTCCCGTCGTATATCGTCCACATCGATATTCTCATATCGTGCACGAGGTCGATATTCTCATATCGTGCACGAGGGTTCGAGGGATGGTCATTCTTTTCCTGGTGCCCGATATTCTCATATCATGCACGAGGATAACTGCCTCATCTTTCTACTTAGAAATTTTATTAGCTCATTTGTTGGATTTTTTACTTTCACTATGAATTCATATACTCTTCTGAAACTTCGTGGTACATGTTTCAAACACGAAAGAAGAGATACAGAATAAACGGTCCATTCATAGCAAGTTTTTGAAAAGAAAAATACATTTTATTTATGATAAAACTTGTTACAAATTTATTTATTTTTTTGCCCTCACATGTTCCTCTCATGGGTACAGGAAAAAATAAAGAAAAACACAAGGCTTCAGAACTTAGACACCTGGGGCAGTAACCCTGATCTCCTGGGCCCAAAACCCCTCCTCTTTGAGATCAATCTATTACTCTCCTGACCACAGGCAGCAGATATCCCTAGGGACTCCTCAGTTTCCACACCTCAAGCGATAGTTCCAGCTTCATTGGGGTTATCTATTTAAGAAATGGATCCTTCAAGTGCCTCAAAGGAGGAGGATTCCCCTATCAGGCTGAGGAGCTGGTTGAGGGGAGGGACAGGTCACTTCTGACTCCCTAGCTGATCCTGCGGCTGAGGAGGAGGAAGCGCTCGCCCCGACCAATTGGCCTCAAGAGGAGTAGTCTGGCCTTCTTCAGGACAAAGCGCCCTCCAAATCCCTTATCTTCTGAAGGTAGTGGGATTCTACCCCTTCCTTACCCTTCAGAGATTTCACCACCTCCAGAACCTCAGAGGTGTTCCCCAGGATCTTCTCCTCTTCCCTCCTAATCTCACATAATCTGTCTCCCAGCATGCCCCAGGCCCCGTCAATACCGGAGGGGGAGCTGAAGGCAGTTGGAAGGCCCTCCACCTTCTCCTTAGTCGCCTCCTCCATCTTACCTCCTAGTCCTCCAACACCAGGAGCGCTTACAGAGGCAGTGAGAAGGGACCCTTCCTTCTCCTTGGTGCCTTCCTCTTTCTCACCCTTCTTATCCTTCCCTTCCTTCTCCTCATCACCGCGAAGATCTAACGGAGGGAGAGAAACGAGGAAAGGTTTATTTTTCTTCTCAGAAGAGGAGACTGGGGCATCAAGGAAGGAGGGATCGCGAGCCAGCAGGAGAGATTTCTTCACACCCCCTTCTTCAACCCCAAATCTAGGAAGGAGTCGCTCAAACTCTTCATCCTTGAGAAAGATCTTCCCAGGTGCTAATCTCTCTCCAGAGGCCGTATTACCAACCAAGGTCACCTCCTTCAGCTCCCGAGCTTTTTGGGGCGGTTTGACTGGAGAATCAGAAACAATCACCACCTCAGCAACCTTCGTGCCCACCGTCTCCTGCACGGACTCCAGTACTTGCGCCAAAACACCAGCTACTTTGGCTACTGAGACCTCTTCTTCACCGGGAGTCATGACGGCAGGAGCCGGCGTTTCCGACTGCATCCCCTCTTCAGGCGGCTCCACCAACATCTTCTTCTCCGGAGGAGAAACCTCAGCCGAAGTCCCGCCTGCTCTCTTCTTCTTGGAAATGCTCGCCAGAGCGGTCCATTCTCCTCTCTCCGCCATCTCTCTAACTAACTATTTCTATTTCTCTTACAGGGGAAAACTTCAGAGTGAAGGTGCAAGGATACGAATCGGCGGGCGCCGCCCCCATCTTATCCTTGCAGGCCTTGGGCAGCGCGTCCACCCTCGCGACAGTTCGCATTCCAGGACCCATATCAATATTCGTGCCCTGACAATGCGGGGGGCTGATGTTAACACGTGGTTCCTGTGCTGCATCCTGACCGTACACGTGGCGCCTGGCTGGCCTCTACTTGATTGATTGATTTGCTGACTCAGCTCTAGGTTTTGCAGGACTCTTTGACCAGGTCAAACTTCGGCCAAGAGAGTTCAACCTAACCTCGTCCCCGACATTCCAGGGCACCCCTGATAACGTCGGGCACGAGGTTACGGAGCAACGCCTGTCACAGTCGGCTTCACCTAACCGCGTCGTTCCCCGTACAGGCACCTTTTCCCAGACTCGCAAATCAAGGATCCGCCTGCTCCAGCCCTCACGGATCCCCAGAAGAAGTACCAGTATTAAAAGATATTATCCTCCTCTCTGAGCTGCAGACCTCTCCTGTGATGGACAAACGGCACGGACCCAGAGCCTGTCCATCACCTTTTCTCCGAAAAATAGGGTGAAGCCACGCACTCCAACGGCTACAAATACCCCTGAAACAGTCCCCAACAGGAGGTCAGACTCTCATCCTTATAACAGAGCCCCAACTAAGGAAGCTCTCTTCCTCCTTCTCTTTTTCTTTCGAAGAACATTGCACAAGCCCTCGAGGCTTTTCTTTCTTCAGTAGTGAGACTCTTTCGCTGATCGTCCAGGTGGACGTAGGGGATCATCTCCCTGAACCACCTTAAAACTTTGTGTACTTTTCTGGATGCTCTGAATCTCCTCCTCCTTGAGCTTTCATTAACAGGCTCACTCCCTTTGCGCGCCGCCGTCTCCCGGAACTCTCTTTCTTTCAGTGTTTCCTAGGACCCCCACATCCTACGTCAACACGAACCAACCTAAAATCTCTTGTTACTATGTCCCAGCCTTCACACGTCCATAGCATATATATTAATTACAAATGTCAATATAACATATGCATTTCTCAATTATTGTCTAGTTGAATCTTGCTGTTTCTAATTATTGTCCTTTGCGGTTATCCTTTCAAATAAGTAAAACTTGTTCTCCATTTTTCATGTTAAATTTCTAATCATCAACCCAACTAAAAGCTTAAGCTTATGAGTTATGATAATTTTATATTCTTATACAATCTCTTACACGCTGGATATTTACTTTGCAGTATAAATTCAATTCTGTATTAGTTTACTTTTTGTTTTTTCAACCTCATACTAAACACAATTGGAGATTACTAATATTCGAACTTGAGATTTGTGGCTCTGATACTATTAAATCTTATGATTATCAACTGATCTAAGAACTTAAGTTGTAGATTATGACCCTAAAATACTATTAAATCTTACATTTGAAGGGCAAAGCACTGCAACCACCGCAGTTGGAGCCATACTTCTAGGCGTAGAAGCATCCATTCTTGTAGCTCTACTGCTCTTCCTCTCCACTGGAATCACCCTCGGCAAGCTTCTCCATTACAAAGAAGTTCATCAGGAGGGCCAGGAATTCCACTGGTACCATGAGCTCATCCGAGTGTCACTGGGTCCGGGCAAGCGCGGCCAGTGGAGCTGGAAGAACCAGTCCAGCTCCGTCAATCTCGAGAGATTAGGTCCTCTGTTCGAAGACCTTCGGGGACCGCCGAAGTACATGCTCTCCCAGATCGCCGGCGGCGGCAATGTGGGGAAGCAGGGGGACCGGATCATCGCTTCAGAGGACGAGAATGAGGACGCCAAGGCCCCCTTCATCCAGAAGCTCTTCGGCATCCTCAGGATCTACTACACTTTCATCGAATCAGCCAAACGCGCCTCGCTCGGCGTTGTCGCCGGAGCCTACTCGTCGGAAAATGCATCAAAGG
This sequence comes from Apostasia shenzhenica, assembly GCA_002786265.1. NCBI lineage: Eukaryota > Viridiplantae > Streptophyta > Magnoliopsida > Asparagales > Orchidaceae > Apostasia > Apostasia shenzhenica. The sequence goes on along the minus strand of KZ451903.1, from coordinate 2,789,824 downwards.
TTCCATCTTTGATCGTGCTCTCCATCACCTCCTTCCAGCTCCTCTTCCTCGTGCTGAAGAAGCCGTTCATCAAGAAGAAGGTGCAGATGGTGGAGATCATCTCGGTCGCATGTGAAGCTGGAGTTCTGGGTGCTTGCCTCGTCCTCCTGGAGGAGGAATTCTCTGTTTCCAGCAGGAGGAGAATTGGGTACCTCATGATATCTCTGTTCGTTCTCAGCTTCGTCTCTCAGATGATGAATGAATGGTATGCATTGTACAAGCAAACTGTTCGATTGAGTCCTGCCGGAAACTCGTTCTGTGTTGGATTGAAGACGTCGGTCTTCGGGCTTCTGCTTCTTGTTCTTCCGTCAAATCTGTTGCACGATTTGAAGGAGTTTGGGGCAACGCGGGGAGATGGAGAGGGCGGCGAGCTGCCTTTGCCTCCACGGGGAGCTCGCCGTGACTCCGGCGAGAAGCCATGGCTGAGGCAGCTCAGGGAGCTGGCGAAGGCCAGCTTCAGCAAGGAGGAAGGGGGAGTCGTGAATGATCCGTCGAGCAGCAGGAACTGGAGCGGCGGGCTCTGTGCTGGGAAGAGAAGCAGCAGCTCTTCGGTGACATCGTCTTCAGATTTTAAGGCCAAGGGAGAGATGAAGACGAAGGCCAAGGGGCTCTACAGAGATCTGGAGGCGATTTTTGCGTCAAAATGACAAATTTTCAAAACTTTTATTCATAGGTCCCTAATGTTAGGTAGTTATTGAATTCGGGTGCATACATTTTTGAAGTATTAATTTTAGATCATTGTGACATTAATTATCAAATTGATATTCAGCCTTTTCTATTTACTTAAATTGTAGTTTAAAAATTAAAACTAGTGTTCTGACCAAATCACACTATTATTGTTGACGTAGAATGTGGAGATCCTAGAAAACACCATAAAAAAAGAGAGTTCCGGGAGACGGCGGCGCTCAAAGGGGGTAGCCCGTTAATGAAAGCTTAAGGAGAAAATCAGTTCAGAGCATTCAGAAAAACACACAGAGGTTTAAGGTGGTTCGGGGAGGAAATCTCCTACGTCAATCGGTCGGTCAGCGAAGAAGTTTCACTAATGGAGAAAAGGTAGTCTTGAAGGCTTGTACAGTGTTGTTTTGGAAGAAAAGGAGAAGAAGGGGAAGAAAGAGAGCTCCTAAGTTGGGGGCCTCTCTCCAATGAAAGTTAGGCGTAGCTTCACCCTGGCTTTCCGGAGAAAAGGTGATGGACAGGCTCTGGGTTCGCGCTGTTTGTCTGCCACCGGAGAGGCCTGTAGCTGTGCAAGGAGGATGATATCTTTTAATACTAGTACTTCTTCTGGGGATCCGTGATGGCTGGAGCATGCGGATCCTTAATTTGCGGGTCTGGAAAAAGGTGTCTTATACAGGGAGCAGCGCGGTTAGGTGGAGTTGATTATGACAGGTGCTGCTCTGTAACCTCGTGCCCGATGTTGTAAGGGGCGGTACTGAGATATCGGGAACGAAGGTTAGGTTGAACCCTCGTGGCCGAGATTTGACCTGGTCAAATGTCCTGCAAAGTCAGAGATGAGTCAGCAAATCAATCAATCAAATGGAGGCCAGCGTGTACGGTCAGGATGCAGTGCAGGAACCACATGTTAACATTAGCACCCCGCATTGTCAGGGCGCGAATATTGATATGGGTCCTGGAATGCGAACCATCTCGAGGGTGGACGCGCTGCCCTAGGCTTGCAAGGATAAGATGGGGGCAGCGCCCGCCGATCCATGTCCTTGTGCCCCCACTCTGAGATTTTTCCCCTGCAAGAGAGAGATTGTTAGAGAGAAGATGGCGGAAGAAGGAGAATGAACCACCCTGGCGAGCATTTCAAAGAAGAAGAGAACAGGCAGAGCTTCGGCTGAGGCTCCCCCTCCGGAGAAGAAGAGGCCGGAAGTTCTGCATGAAAAGATGCTGCGGGAGGAGGTGCCGGCACATGTCGAGGCGGCTCCTAGTGAAGAAGTGGGACCCCCGGCGGCTAAGGTCATCATCGTTTTCGCGTAGGTGCTGGAGTCCGTGCAGGAGTCGGTAGGCACGGAGGCTGCTGAAGTGGTGGTTGTCTCTGACTCTCCCGTCAAATTGCCTCAACAGGCCAGAGAGCTGAAGGAGGTGGCCTTGATGAGTGAGACAGCTACAGGGGAGAAGTTAGCGCCTGGGAAGGTCTTTCTCAAGGAGGAAGAGGTTGAGCAACTCCTTCCCAGGTTTGAGGTTCCTGAAGAAGGTTTGAAGAAATCTCCCTTGCTAGTTTGTGGTCTTTCTTCCCTTGGCGCCCCAGTCCCCGCTTCTGAGAAGAAAAGGAAACCTCTTCTCCTTGCTCTCCCTCCGTTGAACCTTCGAAGTGATGAGGAGAAGGAAGAGAAGGATAAGAAGGGTGAGAAGGAGGAAGGCACCAAGATGGAGGAAGTGACCAAGGAGAAGAAGGGAGAGTCCCTTCTTACTACCTCTGCAAGCGCTCCTGGCACTGAAGGGTCAGGAGGCAAAATAGAGGAGGTGATCAAGGAGAAGGGGAAGGTCCTTCCGGCTGCCTCCAATGCCCCCTCCGGTATTGACGGGGCCTGGAGTGTGCTGGGAGACAGATTATGTGAGATAAGGAGGGAAGAGGAGAAGATCTTGGGGAACACCTCTGAGGTTCTGGAGGTGGTAAAATCTCTGAAGGGCAAGGAGGAAGGGGAGGCCCGTCACCTTCAGAAGATAAAGGAGTTGGAGGGCGCTTTGTCTCAAGTTACAAAGTGCTCTCTGAATGACCATAAGGAGGAGCTAGGGAAGTTGCACAAATTGGAGGATAGGTTGGCTTCCATGGCCCTGGTAAATGCAGAGTGGGCTAATAAAAATGAGATTGCGAGAAAAGAATTCCATCGTAGTCTGTCATATGTGAGTCAGGCCCACTCTGCCCATGTTAAAGACCTCCAGAAGAGAATAAGGGAGTTGGATGATGAGAGGGAGGCATTGAGAGGGGAAAGAAGGCGGCTGAGGGAGGAGCTGACCAAGGCCAGGGAGGCTTCGTCGGGGGCAAAGGAGGCGGCCTTCGAGGCTTGTCGCCGGGAGGAGTTGCTGAAGTCTAAAGTCCGCTCTCTGCGGGCCTTGGTGGAAAACAACTCTGGATGGCGGGGACAACGTATGGAAGACTTGGAAGAAGCGGTGAGGAGGGCGGTGAGATCGTCAGCGCCTCACCGGTGGGCCACCACGTGAAGAGCCATGCCGCTTTTGACGTTCTTCTGCAGACATTGGTTGATGCAAGCATCTTGAACCAGGAGAACATCAGAGGCCCAGCGGTTCTTCCCTTCTGTGGTCCTAAGGGACTGGATAGGTTCTTCGACGTCGGGAGTCCCTGCCCAGAGGAGATTCCTCCACCAAAGTCCTATGCAAGTTGGGGGTATCAGCTAGCTCCCTCCCGGAGAAGTCCTGAAGAAGGTCAGACTACTCCTCTTGACGCCAGCTGGTTGGGACGAACGTCGCCTCCCCCAGTCCAGCAGCAGGATCAGCCAGGGGGCCAGAAGTGACCTGTCCCATCCTCGACCAGTTCGTCAGCCTTATATGTTTGAAGGAACCATGGTCAGAGGAAAGGGGAGACCCTCTTCCTTTGCAACACTTGAAGGACCTATTTGTCAAATAGATAACCCCGAGAAGAAATTCAGGGAAGAGGTGGTCTCAAAGAGGAGGGTCCTTTGGCCAGGAGATCAGGGTTACCATTCCAGGTGTCTAAGTTCTGAAGCCTTGTATTTTTCTTTGTTTTCTTCTGTACTCATGAGAGAAACATGTGAGGACAAAGAAAAATGAATTTGTAACAAGATTTATCATTAATGAAAATGTATTTTTCTTTTCAAAAACTTGCTATGAATGAATTCTTGCTTGCATGTCTCTTCTTTCGTGTTAGAAACAGGTACCACGAAGTTTAGAAAAGAGGACAAATTCATAAGTGAAAGTAAAAACTCAAAAATGAACTAAGAAAATTTCTAAGTAGAAAGATGAAATAGCAATCCTCGTGCACGATAGTAGAATATAGGGCGAGGATAAGAATGACTATCCCCCGCACCCTCGTGCACAATAGTAAAATATCGAGCGAGGATAAGAATGACTATCCTCCGCACTCTCGTGCACAATAGTAAAATATCGAGTGAGGATAAGAATGACTATCCTCCACACCCTCGTGCACGATAGTAAAATATCTAGCGAGGATAAGAATGACTATCCTCCGCACCCTCGTGCACGATAGTAAAATATCGAGCAATATTACGAAGGGACGGGGAAAGAGATGCTTCGAAATCCGTGCGTTGCATCGAAAACCGTGCATCACTTTGGGCTCTGAGTTTGTCAGAGAGCGCGAACGGTTCGATTGCGCTCACACGCTGACCAAGGAGATCAGACGATCAGGAGGTGAAATGACACAGTTGTCTTTCTATCAAAAGGGGCTCCTTCAAGAGGGTCAGCTGGTGCGTCTTTAATCTCCAAACCCTAAGAGAGAAAAGAGAGACCGCTCCGCCCTTAGTGAATCTCAACCATGGGGGGAGGAAAGATCGAGTGGGCGGAACTAGCCATCCAGTTCCAAAAGGATTCCAGCTATCAGGAGAGTCTCTTGATAGAGCACGAGGTGCTTAACACCACCAGGGGCTTCAGAGGAAATCCCAACCTGTCGACTATTCCTCCCTCCGCTGACCTCCGACCGAACCGTCCTCCTCAGGGGGCTGTCTGCGTATACCGTACTCAAGTGGAGTACGGCCTGTTGTTACCACCGCAACTGAAGTTTAGGGAGATTCTGACAGCTCGTCCCAGCACAACTCTCTCCCAACGCCATTGCCTATGTGTATTCCTTTGTGAAGCTGTTACAAGCTCAAGGGATACCATGGACTCTGACGTTGTTCAGGAGTTTATTTAGTTGGATGACGGTGCCAGGGTATGGGGGGTGCCTGGCCCTTCGGTCGAAGACGAGAAGGGCGATGTTTTCAGGAGCGAGTAGTTCCCATTCTGACTGGAGGGACTACTATTTCTTCGTCGGAGGTGACTTGGGAATCCCTCTGACGCCCAGGGTGTGCCCTCCTGAGTTCTCTGGGGATGTCAAGTGGGCGGCAGGGCAGGATACCCTGAGAAATTTGGAGAGGTTGAAGGGGCAGAGTTGGCCCTTTTGAGACATGTAAGGAATGACATATCCTTACATGCCAAGGCGCTGGGGTACAGCGTCTTGAAAGAAGTTGTCCCTCCTGCTGGCGTAGTTGTGATGAAGAGGGCCAGGAGGGGGCACCCTGCCACTCAACTCAGTAAGGAGGTTGCTGAGGTGGGCGAAGGAGAAGAAATAAGGGTCCCTGAGTCGGTATGTGGCAGGGCCGTTGTCGATGTGGTATCCTCTCCTGAGGATACCACAGATGACAAGAAGATACTGGCTGAGCTGGGTTCTACAGGGAAAGGTAAGGGTCTCATGCCAGCCACCAAGCCCCAGGCAATCTCTAAAAGTGGTACAGGGGTTGTCATAGGGGGAAAGAATGAAGGAGATAAGGCCGACAGGGGCCCAGAAAAGGAGAAGGTGGAGGGACCTTGTCTGGATTTGATACTCAGGGAGGTCCATGGAGAGAAGAGGGGTTCCTCCGGGAACAAAGAGCCTGAGCCCCCACAAAAGAAGGCAAGGAGTGTGGAGGAGAGGGGTTTTACTGCCGGGGAAGAGCATGACTGGCAGCGAAGCGTAGAGCCCCCTTATAGTACCAATTTTTCGGGGACGTAGGTATGAAGTTGGCGGTGAGGACAACAGGGGATGATCGAAGGATGACTATCCTCACCATGTCATCCAAGAATAAAGGTCAAGTTTACCGAGGAGAGGTAGGTCTGGCCCTAGGGAGCGGTCTGGTGGCTAAAGATTTGGAGGAGAAGATGGAGGCAACTTCCACCCCAGATCTATACTCGGGAATGACCAACAGGGTAGCCAAGGTAAGGATCCCTTTTCAGGATTTCTTATCCGCTTTAATCTTGTGTGCTGACTTGTTTTGTGCTTGTAGGTTCTCGCTCGCTTGCCGTTGGCTTTGAACAGGGCTTTGAGGACCAAGGAGCAAGTGCTGGAGCAGGGGTCTCGACTTCATCAGAAAGATGGAGAGATAGAGGCCCTGAGGACCGAGCTTGGGGTGAGGTCTTCAGAGCTTGACGCCGTTGAGGGGGAAAAGGCCAAGCTGCTCGAGGAAAGGGATAAGCTGCAAGAGGAGAAGGCCAAGCTGCAGGAGGAACTTGCAGCCCATCAGTCTGCCTTTGTCGTCGCGGAGGCTGGCAATAAAGTCCTGCAGGGGAAGCTCGTCGAAGTCGCCGAGCACCAGGAAGCCCTTATCGCCGAGAAGTCCACGGCTGCTGTGGAAGCTTATAAGACTAGTCTTCCTTGCATGAAGCTAAGGTTAGAAGGGATCAGGCGCTCATGGGAGGGATTGACTTCCACTTTAATTCAATGGGGGAAGGTTACTGCCGCCGAACTTGAAGAAGTGAATCCTTTCCCTTGCATGGCTGCTGATCCCACTTACAAAGAGGAGAGATTTAACCTGTCTGATGACCTTATCCATCAGGTATTTAGGCTTTTGGATAGGGCCGACAGAGGGTAGCTTATTTTCCTTGTAAGAGCAGTAAATTTGTAATTTTTTGTAATTTTTGAAAGTAATAATAGAAAGAGTTTGTCTTCCATACCTGTTTTGTTTTGATGTGTATGTGATGAACAGGTACCTTTGTATGAATTTGAGATGTCCTGACTGGTTCTGAGAGAAAAACCCCTTAATAGGATAATAAAGAGCTTTTTGAACCATATGATAGCTTAAGTTCAAATTTGAAATGCTTCGAGATCCATATAGATAAAGGATAATGATAACAGGAAGGATTCCGCCCATGAGGGGTTATCTGGCCCAATGCCAAAAGGACTTTTCGTCTTTAAAACATCGTGCACGGTGTTTATACTTTTGGGCAAGGGCTACCCTCGGGGATCCCCTTCGTTAGGGTCGTAGATACTTCTTTGTGAACCTGCACAGGGAAGAAGCAATAATAATAATGGAGATCCTGCTTAGGGGGAGTTATCTGACCCAATGTCAAAAGGACTTGATCGTCTGAAACATCGTGTACGATGTTTGTACTTGAGGCAAGGGCTGACTCTCTTGGAATGGCAGATCCTAGTGGAAGCGAAGGCACCCTGCTTAGGGGGGACCTGTATCGTAAGTCGATATCAGGGACTGCCCTAAGGTTATGAGCAAGCCTTCAGACCTTTCGCTGGCCAGATGGGCTTACAGAAGGGTCCCAGATGTTTGTAGGAAACCCCGCCTGCCAGGCACAATTAGGCTTAGCGATCACCGTATAAGGGTGGTTAGTTTTTTACGGGATCATCGTATACGCGGTCCGAAACCTCGGGCACGATGATTGGGATTTGAGTTTTGAGACCATACCTGAGCGATGCTTAGGTCGATATGAATGTCTCAGTATGTATTGACGAATGTAGGGTTCATTTATACGAACTCCGGAGTCTGAGAAATAACCTTTAGTATATAAAGAAATCCAAATGTCTGAAGAATATCCCAGAACCTCTTGATTGAATCAGTGTAATAAATTTTCGAATAAATCTGTACAGAATCAATGATGTATAAGGAACATCAAGGTGAGCTGCCCTTAGTCTTCAGGCGTAAAATTTCTTTAGGTCGTCCCCACTCCAACTCCTGGGAATCTGAATGCCTTCAGAAGTCATGAGGTAGTAAGAATTTAGTCCAGCAACCTCGCGTACGATGTAAGGACCTTCCCAATTCGGCTCAAGCTTGGGAACCCCCAAATTGCTGCCGGCGAGAAGTCGCCGCTTGAGGACTAGATCTCCCCCCACGAAAGTTCTGGGATTAACTTTCCGGTTGTAATATCATTCTATTCGTCGCTTGTGTTCCAGACACTTTAGTGTGGCCAATTCTCTTTTTTGTTCTAGGAGATCACCCTTCGTGAATCATCATTTTCGTCCACCCATGTTTGTAAAGCCTCAGGTTCGAAGTTAGCTGCAGCCTCTATTCTGGGGGGGAGGTGCTCTAGCTCAACTGGTATGACAGCATCCATCCAGAACTATAGGGAGAAAGGGGACTCTTGGGTGACCTCGGAAGGGGCTGTGTTGTATGCCCAGAGAGCTCCTAGTAATTCTTCCGGCCAACGGGCTTTGGCGCCGTCTAGGCGTTTCTTCAGAATGTTTAGGATGTTCTTATTAGCGGCCTCCGCCTGTCCGTTGGTATGAGGATGCCAAACAGAAGCGTACTTGAGGTTGATCTGGTGTTCTCCGCAGAAATCATGGATCCTCTGATTGGCGAATGGGGTGTCATTATCTGTGATGATCACCATTGATATGCTATACCTGCAAACAATGTTGACCCAAAGGAAACTTTCGACATTTTGGGCGGAGGGTTGAGCAAGCGGCGTAGCTTCAATCCACTTTGTAAAGTAGTCTACTGCGACTAGTATCCATTTGTAGTTCTTCATGGCCGTAGGCATTGGGCCTAGGAAATCCAGCCCCCAAACAGCGAAAGGCCAAGATAAATTAATAGGCTTGAGATAACCTGCAGGCTGCCTTTGCATGTCGGCGTAGTATTGGCATTGGGAACATCTTTCCACAAATACTTGAGTGTCTTTGTGGATGTTGAGCCAGAAGAATCCTTGGCGTAGGATTCGCATGACCAGGCTTTTGCCACGAGCATGTGTTCTACACTCCCCTCGGTGTACCGCTTCCATAACCTTAAGGGCTTCTTCTGGTCTTAAACATTTGGTGAGGGGCTTGGCGTAGGATCTCCTGTAGAGCTCCCCGTCGACGAGGGTGTACCTGGCGCAAACAAGTTTCAGCTTTTGCGCTTCTTGTCTGTTGTCTGGCTGAGTTCGTTTTTTCAGGTAATCTAGGATTCTGTCCATCCAGCAGGGTGGTTGCTCCTCAGAAGAAACTTCGGCGCACTCGAAGCTAGGCCTTTCGAACACCTGAGTCCGGTGAAGGTCGGGGAGTCCCTCCTTTGCAAGACGGTCCGCCACTCGGTTCTCCTCCCAAGGTATGTGTGTCAAAGAGAAGTCCTCAAATTGAGAAATCAAGGATCTAGCCAACTGTAGATATTTCTTTAATACCTCGTCTTTTATCTCAAATATGCGGTTGACCTGGTTGACGACTAACTGGGAGTCGCTGAACACTTGTATGTGCTTCACAGTCATGCTAAGCGCAAAGTTGAGTCCTGCAATGAGGGCCTCATATTCTGCTTGGTTATTTGTTGCTTTGAACTGAAGTGTTACCGCTTGATGTAGTGTAGCCCCCACTGGGCTGGTTAGGAGGATCCCAACCCCATGGGATTGTGATCCGGATGCGCCGTCAACATGGAGGGACCAGAGGTTTGCTAGGGACCTGGCAGGTGGCGGCTTTGAAGTAGAAAGTTCAGCGACGAAGTCCGCCAGGGCTTGAGCCTTGATTGCTGTTCGCAGGACGAATTTGATATCATACTCACCCAGTTCAATAGACCATTTGAGCAACCTTCCTGAAATCTCGGGGGTGCGCAGTATCTTCAGTAGTGGTTGATCTGTGACAACCTGGATAGTGTGGGATTGAAAATAAGGTCGTAGCTTTCTGGTAGTCGTTAGGAGGGCCAGAGCGAGCTTCTCCAAAGTGGGATACCGACTCTCGGTGTCTAGGAGCATGTGGCTGGTATAGAAGATAGGGTGTTGTACCCCCTTCTCGCTGTCTAGGAGGACCGCTGAGACCGCAGTGTCGGATACTCCCAAATAAAAAGATAGGACCGTACCTTCCTTTGGCGCTACTAATATCAGAGCCGAGGTAAGATATTTCTTCAACTCTGTAAAGGCTGATTCGCACTCGTCAGTTTATTCCCCCTGTTTGTTATTGCGCAGACACCGAAAGAATGGAGAACATCGGTCATCAGCTTTTGAGATAAACCTACCTAAACTGTTGATCCGCCCTGCTAGCTTCTGAATCTCTTTGGCTGTCTTCGGGGAGGGCATACTCACAATAGCCGATATTTTATCAGGATTGGCCTCTATCCCTCTGGCAGAGACTAGGTACCCCAAAAATTTTCCCGAAGCCGCGTCGAAGGTACACTTAGCTGGGTTAAGCTTGAGGTTGTACCTTCGAAGGGTGTCGAGTGTTTCCCTGAGATCAACAAGGTGCTCTGTCAAGGTTTTGCTTTTGACCAGGATATCGTCCACGTAAGCCTCGAGATTCCTCCCCCTTTGGCTTTTAAAGACGGCATCAATCATGCGTTGGTAGGTAGCGCTGGCATTTTTGAGGCCAAAGGGCATGACTTTGTAGCAGTAAGTGTCGTAGTCAGTAATGAAGGCAGTCTTCTCCTCGTCTTCTTTGGCCATCCAGATCTGATGATACCCGGAGAAAGCGTCTAGGAAACTCATAACCTCGTACCCGAAGGTGCGGTCTACCATCGTGTCGATGCGAGGGAGAGGATAAGTATCTTTAGGGCAGGCCTGATTCAATGTTCTGAAGTCTACGCACATTCTCGACTTCCCATTGGCCTTTTTTACCATAACAACATTGGTTAGCCATCGGGGATACTGAACCTCCCTGATGACAGGCTCCCAGCAACTTGTTAATCTCCTCCTTGATGGCATCTTGCCTCTCCCCGGCCATTACTCTTTTCTTTTGTACAATGGAGGAGACGGCCTGAGATACATTCAAGTGGTGTTCACAGACAGCCCTGTCTATGCCTGTAACATCTTCAGGAGACCATGCAAAGACATTGATATACTCCGAAAGCAGGGCGATAACTTCCGCCTGCTGTTTGTCATTCAGATAAGATAAAATATTTACAATTTTGGGAGAGTTTTCACCCCCTAAGGCTATATTGATGACCCATTCCTGCGGTATGACCGGTTGGGTTTCTCTGGGATCCATTTGGTCGACCACAAGCTGCGCCGCTATTTGAAAACAACGGGTAGCTTGTCTGGAGTCTCCTCTGATGGTGACAACGCCGCTGGAGGTCGGAAACTTTGCGCATAGGTGGGGTGTGGAAATCACCATCCTGAAGGAGTTTAGAGTTGTCCTCCCTAGGATGACGTTGTAGCCCGATTTAGCCCTGATCACTGCGAAGTTGACTATGCTCATAGCGTGGCCGTTGTTATCGCCAAAGGAGACGGGTAGAGTGATGAATCCCAGAGGTTGGACCATTTCACCGGAAAAATCGAGCAAGGTGGTCCCAGCGCGAAGGAGGTTCGCTTCTTTGAGCCCCAACTGGAGGAAGGTGGACTCAAAGAGGATGTCGGCGGCGCTCCCAGAGTCGAGGAGCACCCGTCGGACATCGAAATCGGCGATGCGGGCGACGACCACTATCGGGTCGTTATGCAGATTGCCCTGCTAGGGAAGATCTCTGCTGCAGAAAGTAAGGGGGATAGATGAGGCGTGTTGCTCAGAAATACCACTGACTTCGGTTGTCTGGCGGTGAGTGATTGGATGAATGCTAAAGATAGCATTGATCATCCTGGTGGCCGGAGGGTAAGGACGTCCTGATTGACTGGGGCCTGCAGATGGTGAGGCCTTGGCAAGAACTTCGACAACCTCGGGGGCCTTCCCCTTCTGGGCGGCTGTGAAAGCCGGCGCCATCCGCATGAATTCTTTGAGCTTGCCCCAATTCATCAGTTTCTCCAGCAAGGCTCTGAGACCTCGGCACTTGTGAAGTCTGTGCCCATAGTTCCCATGGAACTCGCAGTAGTCGTTGGGATCCACTCCGGGTGGCGGTGTTGGCCTGGGTCCGGCAGGTCTGATCCAGCCCTGCTTGACAGCTGCTGCATAGACCTCAGGGAGTGGTCGGGAGAGAAAAAGCTTTGGAGGCGGGGGGCGCCGAGGTTTTTCCTCCTCTCTATCATGACGTCTGGCCACACGCATCCTCGTGGTCGAGGGTTCAACATCTCGATGTTTCCTCTTGCTCCTTTCCTGCTTAACCCCGGGAGCGTCTGTAGGAGAGGACTCAGCGTCTTCGAGAAGCATAAATTGACTGGCCCTGGCCACCAGCTCTGGATAGCTTCGGGGTTTGGCCAACTGTAGGGATTTGGACAGGTCTCCCACCTTGAGTCCCCGTCGGAAGTTGTGCATGGCCACTGCAGGCTCTACATCTTCAGCTTCTGCTGTAGCGGCGAAGAAGCGGTTGGTGTAATCTCGGAGACTTTCTCTCTCTCCTTGCTTGATGTTGGTGAGTACCATGTCAGAGACGACCATCCAGGTCCGGCCGATGAAACGGGCGATCAGCTCCCATTTCAGATGCTTGTAGGAAGAGATGTGACCCCTGGGCAGCTTGATGAACCAGCTAAATGCTGCCCCTTTCAGGGTGTTAGCCAGGAGGTGACACTTTATGGCCTCGTCCGGCTGGCGGTACCGGACTGTAGCCTCAAATCCTTGCACATGCTCACGGGGGTCTGTCACGCCCCTGTAGACCTCCAGCCTGGGAGGCCTGAAATCCTCTGGGATGGGGGCCAGACGGATGGCGTCGGAAAAGGGAGCATTGCCATCCATCGTTCCAAAGAAGGGATCAGGCCCATGATGGGGGACCTGAACGCCTGGAAAGAGGGGATCTCTTCCGGCAAGGAAAGGAGGAAAAGCAGGTGGAAGAAAAGCGGGTTGTGGTAGTGGACAAGGTGGAAGAAAGTTTTGGCGAGCCTCCTGTAGGCCGAAAGGATGTCTAGGTGGTCTGGAGGAGCCAGAAGACTGGATGGAGGGTACTGCGACCGGAGGTGGTGGTGCAAGAATTCCAGCGGCCGGAGGAAAAAGTGCCAGGACCGCCGCGACCGACGGAAGTAACTCTGGGGCCGCAGCGACCGGCGGGGGAGCAGGGACTGCTGCGACCGGCGGGAGAGGGACAGGGACCGCCGCTACCGGCGGGAGAGGGAGCACCGCACATACTGGTTGAGTCTGTCTGAGGATCACGGCTTGCTGGACTGTAAGACCGGTGACCAGGTCAGTGAGATTTGCGAGCATCCCCTGAAGTTCTAAGACGCGGGTGCCCCTGGAGGAAGAAGCAGATTCGGCGTGACGCCGAGAGGTCGAGGCCGAAGCTCTATCGTCCGACGCTCGAACAGAGGGTTCTCCCGCGTGCACACCATGGGTCGCAGAGTTGGTTTTGCGCTTTCTGGCCACCATCATTCCAGGTCTCAATGAAAGCACCAGAAGATGTTGACGTAGAATGTAGATATCCTAGAAAACACCAGAAAGAAAGAGAGTTCCGGGAGACAGCGGTGCGCAAAGGGGGCAGCCCGTTAATGAAAGCTTAAGGAGAAAATCAGTTCAGAGCATTCAGAAAAACACACAGAGGTTTAAGGTGGTTCAGGGAGGAAATCCCCTACGTCCACCGGTCGGTCAGCGAAGAAGTTTCACTAATGGAGAAAAAGTAGCCTTGAAGGCTTGTACAGTGTTGTTTTGGAAGAAAAGGAGAAGAAGGGGAAGAAAGAGAGCTCCTAAGTTGGGGGCCTCTCTCCAATGAAAGTTAGTTTATATTTATATTTATTTCTATTTTACTTATTTAATAGTCTTTATATATTTATTCTCTTTTATTTGTTTAAAAAATCATATATATTTTTTATTTGTTGTTATTTATTTTTGTGTTTCTTTTTTTATTTATGTAAATTTTTTTTGGTTCTTTATTAATTTATTTAATATTATTTATTTAAAATAGAAATGATTCTTTTTTTTTAAACAAGAGAATTCTATTATATATATAACTTGCAAACAAATAAATTTTTCAGAACAAACTCAATATTATTTTAGTCATGTTTAGGGAAGAGTACATGCAATAATACAAAAAAAAAGATACACCAAAATATATGAAAATACAAATTCTAATCAATATTTCCTCCAAATTCTGCACCCGGACCGTTAAGTCCTGTACCCATTATTTCATACCACAAATTAACACATGTCCTATAACGAGCCGCCCACCTTTAGCTTCGTCAGATGAATGATTCCATCACCACGTTGGAAAGGGTGGTACAGGGTAACGAGGGTGTAAGAAAACTTGCACGAAGTGTTGGCCAACATGGGCGATAGCTATTTTTCAGGGCTCTTGGTCTGGAACTGGAGGGGACCTTAATGGCAAGTAAGTAAAACAACTCCAATTATTCTGACCAAATGTATGCAGTACAAGGTTGTACCTTGATGCGATGACAATTCCCAAAGTCATAGACTCCATCGAATGCCTCCTGGTGTCGGCTGTCCGAAATAGTCTAGTAAAAATAATATATTGTCTGTCATTTTCTGATCTGGATAAAACTGATCATATTGACGCTTATTTTGTTGAATCTTCTCCATAAGATTGTATCGTACTTGAAACCAACCTTCTTCACCATACCCGATTAGTGCGGCTATCGCCCTAAATCCACAGTGACCGTCAGGTTCAACGTCAACATTATATAGCTAATTTAACCATGATATAACCATGAGAGGCTGAAAGGGAGAGATCAGGGGAAGGATGTGTGACAAAGTATCTTGCAACTTATAACTCCTTCCATTATATAGCCAGAACTTATTGGATGTTGGCCTCATTAGTCAACAAAAGCAAATTTGATTCTGCTATTCTAATCACATCAATATCTTGTAAAAGCAGATTTGATTCTTCAGTAAGTTGTCAACAAACGCAGATTTGATTCTGCTAGTCTAATCACATCACTATCTTGAAAAAAAAAATTTGATTCTTCAGTGAGTAGAAAATAATTTAATTAATTAAATTTAATGAATAAAAAAATTAATTAATTAAATTTAATGAATAAAAAAATATAATAATCAAATTAAATAAAAATAATAATTAATTCAAGAGAGTGTTCTAAAGAATACTAAATAAATAAAGTAAAAAAAAATTAGAACATAATTAATTAATTAAATTTAATAAATAAGAAAATTAATCATTTAAAATTAATGAATAAAAAAACATAATAATCAAATTAAATAAAAAAAAGTAATTAACTAAAGAGACTGATCTAAAGAATATTAAATAAATAAAGTATTAAAAAAATTTTATAAAATAATTAATTAATTAAATTTAATGAATAAGAAAAATATAATAGCTAGGGGAAGGATGTGTGACAAAGTATTTTGCAACTTATAACCCATAGCCAGAACTTATTGGATGTTGGCCTCATTAGTCAACAAAATCAGATTTGATTTTGCTATTCTGCTCACATCAATATCTTGTTAAAGCAGATTTGATTCTTCATTAAGTTATCAACAAATGCAGATTTGATCAAACTAGTCTAATCACATCAGTATCTTGGAAAAAAAATTTAATTCTTCAGTGAGTAGAAAATAATTTAATTAATTAAATTTAATGAATAAAAAAATTTTTAATTAATTAAATTTAATGAATAAAAAAAATATAATAGCGATGTGTGACAAAGTATCTTGCAATTTATAACTCATAGCCAGAACTTATTGGATGTTGGCTTCATTGGTCAACAAAATCAGATTTGATTCCGCTATTCTAATCGCATCAATATCTTGTAAAAGCAGATTTGATTCTTCAGTAAGTTGTCAACAAACGCAGATTTGATTCTGCTAGTCTAATCACATCAGTATTTCGAAAAAAAAAATTTAATTCTTCAGTGAGTAGAAAATAATTTAATTAATTATATTTAATGAATAAGAAAATTAATTAATTAAATTTAATGAATAAAAAATAATAATAATCAAATTAAATAAAAAAAAGTATTTAATTCAAAAAAGTGTTCTAAAGAATACTAAATAAATAAAGTAAAAAAAATATTAAAAAATAATTAATTAATTAAATTTAATCAATAAGAAAATTAATTATTTAAAATTAATGAATAAAAAAATATAATAATTAAATTAAATAAAAAAATAATTAACTAAAGAAAGTGATCTAAAAAACATTAAATAAATAAAGTAAAAAAAATATATTAGAAAATAATTAATTAATTAAATTTAATGAATTAAAAAATATTAATTAAATTTAATAATTAATTAAAAAGAGTGATCTAAAAAATATTAAATAAATAAAGTAGAGGAAATATTAAAAAATAATTAATTAATTAAATTTAATAAATAAAAAATATTAAATAAATTAAATAAACAAGTATTTACTTAAAAAAAATGAGGGCAAAACTGTAATTTTAGAGAAGAGGGTGAGGCCCCGGGCGGGGTGCTGTCAGGGGAATAGAAATTTGCTTTTTAAACACATACAATCTAATAGTAATTTTTATTTGATTTATTTAATGTTATAATATTACTACAAATTAAAGTATCTATTATTATGAAAATCAGTGATCTGTTAATCTATTTTTGAAATCACATATTCTCATGGATATTTAAATGCCATCCCTTACAGTTGTTATGTCTAGTACAATAATCCTAATAATTTATGATATAAATTAAATATAAAAAAATATATAATATAATAAATTTACTGTAAAATATAAATAATTATCTCATAAAAAATATCAAATATTATAAAAAAGAAAAAATCCAATATCAGGAACAATTTACCCTAATAAAAAACACAATCAGGGCCAGTGGCACACCCCGCTCAGATGCTTAACGTAATAGATAGGTTTCTCGAAGGCCTATCATTGTATGCAAGAAATGACATGAAACACCATAAATTATACTTTTTGATTAAGTTTTTTTTTTTTTTTTGCATAATATATCATATTTGCAAAAAAAAAAAAAAAACTATATAAGCTAGACCAGCAAATGCCTACACATTCATAAGTGGTTTTATGCTTCGTATATACGATGCAAAAAAAAAGAAAGTGCAAAGTTACAAATATCTATACAACGTAAAAAAATTACAATTAACGGTGTTCTATGTGCTGCTTCACACATTCAAACACGTAAAAGTGCTCAAAGGTCTCCAAAAATCCTAACTTGTGCATTGCCCAAACCCAAAAATGTCTCCAAAGGATTGACGACAGACGGATCCAATTTGCAACCAAAGTGAAAGAAACAAATTGTTTCACAGTTCACTACGTCCAGAATAGGCCTGAAAATAAGTCGGATCTTGATCCGATCTGATCCGTGATCCAAACTGATTATCTTATGAAACGGAATAAATTTTTGACCCCGCACGATTAGTCCGAAAAACCGATCCGCTCCATTTAAGTATTACCGGGTCGGATCCAAGTCGATGTTGATCCGACCCGAAATTTATAAATATGAAATTATTTTACGTATTTATATACTTATTATTTAATTGCATATGTCAATTATTATTTTATTTTATAAAAATTTTGAAATATGACTGAGGCTATAACTATTAAAGAGGCTATTGTAAATTATTTTAAGTGCAGTAACCAGGAAGTGCTTACATTGTACAAATTATTTTAAGTGCAGTAACCCGAAATCCGATCCGAAAATCCGAACCGTGGCTGGTCATGGAACGGATCTGGGTTGACCTTGATCCGATCCGTTGACAGGGCTGATTCCAGAATAGAGAAACATTCTCAGCAGAAGATTTCTCAAGAAGGAAAACAACAATGCATAAACATAACATTTGATCAGGTTCTAGCTATCCAATTTTACCCGTAAAGCGAAGTTGCGCTAAAGAAGCTTCCCTCCTCATGTGTGTGGATGATGCCTGTGGCGATCTTTGTCTCGAAAGGAATGTGAATGCTCGCTACGATCTGGTTAGACAGAAGGGTAAAAAGAAATGATCCTCAGTTTGGTTGGGAGGTAATGAGTCCTAATAGGCGTTATGAATAATCTGAGTCAGTAAACAAGAACGCAAACCACCTGGTAAAACATTGTAACAGGATCAGAATTTCAGATACAATTTCAGTTTTTTTTAGATTAGCACTTTTCTGTCTAGTTTCAACTTTATAGGATAATTTTAGTAAAAAGATTGGCATGCTGCTAAATTTATCATTGATTTCAACATGAATTAAATAAAAAATGAGAGAAAATAAATACTTTTATGCAATATGTAGAAAACAAACAGTAAGTAAATATCACGACGTGTATTAAAAGATGATGTCAGTGCGGTAGCCTAGCCATTATTATTATTATATGTGTATATGAATTGAAATAATTAATACTATTTTATCTAGAATGAGAAATAAAAGTGATTTTTATTGAAATATATGTTGGATGTGAAATAAAATTAATTTATTTGTTAATAAGAAATTTATGTTAGATGTGAAATAAATAAATAAAAAATAATATGGGCTCTTTTGAACTTAATTGCATGGGAGGTGTGTTCGAGTTATGTCACACCCATGTTGCCTCGCGACAAGGATTGACACGTTAAAAACCAACATTTTTAAGCTACCTTTCCTTGTTTGGCAAATGCTCAAAATTGGGCAAAAAAATATAATAATAATATTTTTAATTTATTATAAATTTTAATAACTTTATTTCACTTCCAACACAAATTCCAACCTTAAAAATCAACTTTATTTCACATCCAACACAAATTCCAACCTTAAAAATCAACTTTATTTCACATCCAACACAAATTCCAACCTTAAAATCAACTTTATTTCACATCCTACCCACCTCCCAATATTAAAATAAATTTCTTTCCCATCAACTCTATAAAATAAAATATTTTTTCTTTCCTTACCCAAATTTATCCTCCAACCAAACAAGCCCTTAAGAGATCTAGCAACCAATAATAGTTATTTCAAATTTATTTTAGCCAAGCATAAAAGACAAAGCAACGAGCCAATAACATACCTCGAGAAGAATGGCGTCGTGATTTTTCTGAATGGCCTGGCATCACAAAGAGAAAATGGCATGAGTATATAGCCAACCATATCGTATTGCACATGAAAGAAAAATGGCATTTGAAGCACCTGAGCTCTTCTCTTTATAGTGATGGCCTCGTTCCTTCTCCTGGTCTCTATCCCTATCGAAGTCTCGACCCCTACTATCATGGTCAGCATCTCTCGTCCTGGAATCACGATCGCGTTCTCTAGCTTTCAACCTTTCCCTTTCCCTTTCGCGATTCTTCTCTATATTGGCATCTGACTTATGATCACCTTTATATTTTGTAGTACCTTCCCTACCAACCGTTTCAGCAAGCATTTCTTTATCTTCATCACTAATCTTGGACTCCTTCAATTTATCTAAGGCTGCTTTAATTTTTGCATCATTGGGATTGCTGGTGTCATTCGTAGTACCATCAAGAGGATTACCCTGTATAGAACAAAATCAAAAAAATAAAAAGTAAAATCAAATAGATAGTAATAGATTCAAAATAATGTAGTTAACTACAAAAATAACCAAGCTTTTACCCCACTAAGTGGGATTGGCTTTATAAATCTTTTATTTTCATTGTACTCTTATTAAGTATCAGATCCACATTAAGCTCTAAGTATGTAAAATCATTACTTATAATTTCTTAACATGTCTTTCTTGGTCTTTCTCTTTTTTTTTTATATAGATAAGATCCAATAAATTAATTTTCCGTATTGGAGTTTCTGTTGGCCTATAATTTATATGTTCAAATTATTTAAACTGACTCTCTCTAAACTTACCCGCAATTGAGATGGTAACAAAAGAGATCATAGGTTCTAAGATAGGGATGACAAACAAAAATAAACATCAAGATAAATAGAATACATAATCTACAATGTAAGATGAAAAATGACATTGTAACATTAGGGTCTGTTTGTTTGTAAGGTTAAATTTAACGAGATTAAAATTAAATTTGGACAGAGATATTTTTTTATTGAAAGTTGTGAATGATGTGAAATAAAATTAATTATTATATTGGGATATGTGAGGGATGTGATATAAAGTTAGTTATTATGTTGGGATATGTGAGGGATGTGATATAAGTTAGTTATTATGTTGGGATATGTGAGGGATGTGATATAAGTTAGTTGTTATTTTAGTAATGTGTGTAAGATGTGAAATAAAATTAATTTTTAATATTAAATTTTAGGTGTGATGTGATATGTCTGGTTAAAATTAAATCAAGTTAATTTTTTTATTTGAAAACAAACGGGGCCTAAAATGTAATTTAAAATATGATCACTGCAAAATAAGCAAGATCATTATTATTAGGGAAATGAAACTAGCAAATTTGGTAACAGAAGAGGCCAACTCTGAAAAATGAAATAATGCTATTGTTTGCCAACGAGTCAAGACGTGGCTGAAGGGAGACAATAATGTATGCCCACTGTCAAATACAGACGCAATTTTTTTTAATTACAGATACAAAAACTAATTGCATCTGCACACTCAGGAAATCAACATTCACGGTAGTGTCCTAATCTAAAGCAAATGCTGTTAAGTAGCATGAGCATTGGTTGGAAACAAATGGATAAGGTTATTATCTTAAAAAACATTCCCCATTGTTCATGATCAGATAATCCTCCATCAGTGACCTATTTTCTCATTCGAAAAGTAAATTAATGTACTATTTCAAACTTCCACAAGCTTAGTAAAAAAAGACAACATAGCATAAATGTAATCATTTGGTGGGGACACAGATCAATAAGATCAATATTAAATTAGACGGTTAGAATAACACCATATGCTGAATCAAAATTTAAATTCAAATTAAAGCTATTAGAGATTTTCATATTAGCTTTATTTAAATTTGATTTGATTCAGAGTAGATTTGAGAGATTTGAAAACTCATCATATTTAGAATTAATTTTATTTTATTATAATAGAATTAATTATATATTTGCCTTCATTTATTTGGCATTTTATTTCCTACAATTAATATTGTATTTTTAAATTTCTTCGTGAGATCTATGTATATAAAGAGGTCGCTTTGCATTGTAATAGTTAGTTGTATTTGATGAATAAAAGTATAAGTTTTCTGAGTGTCTAAATCCAGGCTAAGGGGTCAATATTCTGGTGAAAGAAATGGTAGAATTAGCTTTTGGTGAGAATCCTTAAATAACCTAATTATCCACTCCAATTACAAAAAAAAATCATGTTTATTCTGCTGTCCTCTGCATCGCCTGATCGCGAGCCACGCCTATGCCGAACAACCAACCAATGCCAACACCCCTGCCACCAGCGCCGCCCGCACCTCAACTATCCTGCCACTCATACTGCTCTCACCAGCGAATTCGCCGACTTGCGGCGACCACCACCCGCCTGCCACTTCCGCCCATCGCTACTTTTCCAGAGAGCTGCATGTGTAGTCCACCTTCTGCTGCGAATGTGACGACTCTGTCGTTTGCTGCATCACCGCGCCCCCCGCCACACCCATAGTCGCACCCAATGCGCGCAATCTCACCGCACTCCTGTCGGCTCTCGGCATGCTTGCAGGCTCCATCATCTGGTTCTGCCGTCAGCCCCGCCTCTGACTCCGGTCACTTGCTTCGCCAACTACGCCCAAGCTATGTGTAGGATGATCTCAAACCTAATATTGAGAACATTACAATGTGGTTCTTAAATATTTTGATTCAAGTATAAATTCTTTTCTAAAACGCGCTGTTGTCGGATCCCAAGTCCCAAATGAGAAACGCGGAGGGTTGCGTTAGGCAGTCAACAGCCAACGTAAAACTTGTCGAATCAATCATGATACGAATTCTTTAAAAAATTGCGCTAAAGCTAGGACGTTCCCTGGAAGCGACGCGCTGTATTGCCTGAATACAGTGAAAAATGAGCAAGGGCCGCTGCATCGGCACTCGGGTGTAGTGAAAAGTGAGCAAGGGTCCCCACATCATAGACGGATGCGGGTAAAGAAGCTAGTCCATCATACTAGAACTCAGTCAGTAGGATTAGATTAGGAACTTGGAATATAGGCAGCCTGACGGGCAAGCTAATGGAGTTGATGGATATTATGATTCATAGAAAGATTAATGTTTTGTGCCTGCAGAAAACAAAATAGGTTAGAGAGAAAGCTAAGGAAATTGACGGCTTAGGTTTTAAACTTTGGTACTCTAGTAAGAATAAAAATAAGAATAGAGTGGGTATAATTCTCGATAAGAGCTTAAAGGATCACGTAGTGGAAGTTAAGAAAAATTGTGATAGAATTATGGCTTTAAAAATTATAATTAATGGAATGATTAATAACATTATAAGTGTGTATACTCCCCCAAATAGGCTTGGATGCGCGCATAAAGAAAAAAATTTGGAATGATTTGGAAGAGTCAATACAAGAGATATCTCAGGAGAAAAAATTATTTATTGGAAGAGATTTAAATGGACATATTGGAAGTATTGCTGAGGAATTTAATAGCATCCATGGTGGTATGATTTTGGAGAGATAAATGAGGTTTAAAACTATTTTAGAGTTTTCTTCAGCATGTGATTTTGTAATTGCTAATATTTTATTCAAGAAGAGAGAGGAGCATGTTATCACGTACAAAAATGGAACTTCAAGAACTCAGATTGATTATTTTCTTATAAAGAAACGAGATCGCTTGGATTGTAAAGATTGTAAAGTTATTCCAAATGAATGTTTGACTACTCAATATCAATTAATAATTTTAAATTCCGAGATAAAGTATTGAAGAAGAAATAATAAGTCAAAATTCTATCCTCGGACTCGATGGTGGAATCTAAAGAATGAGAACAGATGTATAGGCCCCACTAGTACAGAAGAGGAGAAAGGGACGGAGTATGATCCTAGATCGTAGGATACTCCTCGCGACTTAGAGAGCTTGAACGGTAGGAACAGGGGAACAAATCATGATAAATTTGGACCATAGAGCTTGGACCATCCTCCGAGTTCGGTTTAGCTTGGCCTTGCAATGAATTGGATGGTCTCTGTTGGTGTGATGTGGAGGGCTAAGATGCCTTGAAGTTTTCCCGCACAGACAATAACTTTATTCCAATAAAGAAATACTATCATTATTAACATGCATAATTTCATGAATCCTTCCATGTCAAGTATGTGCAAGAAAGTGGAAGACTAATAGTTGGAAATCATCACCTGAGAACCTTGAGGAAGTCGGTCTGGCATCCTGCTGATCGATGTAAAAGAATCATCATCTTTGTATACTGATATATATTGTGCTTTCGGTAAACTATAGAGGACTTCTAGAGTACTACAAACTTCCTCTATTCCAGTCTGATCAGCATCAAAAACAAGCCACCAAGGTGGGTTTTCTGGGAGGGGAACCTGGAATCTTCGCGCTGCAGCATATACAACCCCACATGCTACTACTTCACTCTTAAAGCGAACACATAATGTTGTTCTCAAACTACAAAGCAAACCAAAAACAAAAACTCAAGTGAAATAATTACATTAAAACATCTTCAGTCGTAAGAATTTATCTAGAACCTATGTGATAAACAAAATATTATTATTATTATGAATTCCCAAATGATAGTTGCTACAAACTATTTAATGCAGCACTAAAAATGGAAAGAGATTACGAGGATGAAAACACCAACATATTATAGTCTAATTGCAGCAAATACACTGTGCTCAAAGACTAAAAAGGCAACAAATTAGTTGGGAAAATCACACGTAACCTTTAAATAATGATTAAGCACAAGACAACATGTAAGACAGAGTTCAAGATGTCAAGTAAGAAGAGAAGATATGATCCACAGGCATGATGAGATTCAAAACTATGCCAACTCATGAGGCTACAATGAGTAGAAGCTTGAAGTGGCTAGAGCATAAGCTACAACCTTCATAACTATAGAATTTAATGTAAAAACACTAAGGTCCATGTATGTAATTTAAGGGATAATTCTGGGCCCTGAGGTAGCCTAATATTCCATGTAACTAAAAATAAAAAATAAAAACATGTCATCTGAGTTCTTCTCATCCAAAATGTTTTCCACATGCATCCTTTTTTACAGGAACTGTTAAGTTTGACCATTAAATAGATATTTTAAAAAAATAAAAATACATGTTTAAGTATTGAAAATTACTATTATAGGCTATGATAAAAAAAAGAAAAATTTGAAGTTATAATAACAATTGAAAATGCATAAACATATTTTTAATACTTAAACATGCTTTTTAAATTTTTTTAAATAACTTGACGGTTAAACTTAATAGAATCAGTCAAAAAAAACTCATGCGTAAAAAATTTTGGGCGGAAAAAACTTAGAAGGCATGTTATCGATTTTATGGACCTGAGTGGAATTAATGGTCAACCTCAAGGGCATGAATGGAATTACCCTTTAATTTAATGATGTGCGATAGGATTATAATCAAAGAAAAATGAGTAGCATGACTATCTTGCTATCAAAAAAAAATACTATCTATTTAACTATGAATAGAAAATTTGTATAGAATGTAAAATAACGTTAATTCTAATGTTAGAGTTTATGTAGAATTTGAATATTGATATTTAATGTTAGAATTTCTGTATGATGTGACCTGTAATGTTAATTTTAACTCAAATTAAAGTTACCCTGGCAAACAAACAATAGCAAGTCATATTTCATGAACATAGATGTAACCAAGCTTGTTTTCGAAAAGCATCAAGTTTTCAACTTCTTCAAGAGCTAATCAAAATGGCATACTAAAAAAAATCAGAATGGCATACTAACACCACCAAACTTTTATTTAATACAAACATAACAGTGCCCAATAGAAGCCAGTCCTCTAAATTCTAGTCAATCTAGCCTATAAAATTGCAGATCATATCAGCCATCCAGAACAAATATTTTTGATGCGGAAGGTCATTGGCTCAATCAAAAGTTCAAATCATCATAATGATGAAACTTAATTTGCAGATATTACTGATGTCAAAATTAAATTTAAGCTAGGGTTTTCCACTAAATGACTATATAAGACAATAGAGCTAAAATAAGGAGGGGAGAGAATCGCTTTCCATGAGAAAGACCATCCATGTATACATGTGTATATATCTATTCTATACTATGTATGCATATGGATGTGCACGTACATTTTTTTACATAAAGCACCAAATACAGAAGTAAAGAACCATGAATTCTAGGACTTCATCAAACTTAAGCTAAATCAAAGATTTTGCCAGAAAGACAAGAAAATGGATTTAGTTAAACATAAGCAACTCCAATAAATGGTAAAAAATAGGGTTAGACTTAACAAGATTACAAAATAGCCACTTAGTGTAACAAAATAGCAAATCAAAAAACTCCACAAATTCAGAGTTTAGTAAAACAGGTAGAAAGTGCAAAAGTTCATGCATATTAAAAATATGAACGATGGTTACAAGCATAATGAAAATGGCATAATATACCTATCATTGGCAAGGTTCCATGCTTCCTGTCGTAGTACAGAAGGAGCTTCAAGTGTTGCAAGGTAGTTTGATATAAATTTGTGAGGATGCTCAACATGACAGATAAAACCCATTTCCTTCAGCAAATGCCTCTCCGTCTTAATTATATCATTCTTTAATTCAGAGTATTTCTGTGGCAATGGCACATGTCAACATGAGATTGAAAAAGCAAGTAACAACAGTCCTTGCACAACATTTTAACATAGATAAGTGACTAATATAGTAGCATTAACAGCAATAGTTTTGGACTAGTTGATCCCAAAGAAAAGGAATTCAACGTCAAATTCAAATTCCCAAGAAAGGGTAAATTATTTCCAGGCCACTATAGTTCGAGGTATCTTACAAATTGGTCTATATTTTTTAAATTCCATCAATAAGGTCACTATGATTAATTAAATCATTTAATTAGGTCCCTACAATTAATGCCTTCATTTTAATTAGGTCCATTTTTAAGTTATTCATTTAAAATGCTGCTAAATCCGCTCAAATGATTGTTTTAATTGACCATTATCTTCATATTTATGCCTAAATTACCCTTGGTCCTTTTTCTTAAGCATAATTTTGTGAAAAAATTACAAACAATTACCAAAAACAAAAAAATTTAGGGAAACCCACTGAAAGTTTTCAGAGTATTAGTAATTTAATAGAATATTGGTCCTCCTAAGTTATCATATTCATTTTACACTTTGGACCAACATATCATAGATCTTGAGGGTAAAGTGATCATTCCACTTCTAGTTAACAAGTAATTTAACAGAAAAAATTTATAAACTATAGGAATCTAATTGAAAAAATTTCAAAAACGTGGAACAAATTGCAAGGTACCTCAAACTACAAGGACCTAAAAGTAATTTGAACTTAAAGAAATACCAACCTTAGAGAATACATCCAGATGCACTATTGGTAAATTCTCTCTTCTACACTCCATTCGGTGAAAGACCATTAAAACATACTTCAACTTTCTAGGATTCTCCTCCAGTTTTGAGGCTAGCCAAACACAACTAGCTGCTACCCTCTAATTAAGCAAAAAAAAGGTAAGAAATAGATTAACTAAAAAAAGACTCTAGTTTTACTGTTCAAAAAAAATGGAGGTGAAAGAGGACTACCTTCACACTAAAGCGTGCAAATGACTTCTTGCAATAAAAGCGGTGAAAGAGGACTTGTCCAGTGGCCATGACTGCTTGAGGTCTAACAAGGTCAGGATAACTAAAAGCAAATTCACATAGGACAACCAGTGAAATTAACCTAGACCTACGTAAGACATTCATCAAAAAAAAAGACCTACATAAGACGAACAAAAGGGACAAAAGAGGATACAATCTAAGAAGAATGCCACTCTCTTGTATGAGGTCACACCCATATATTCGCAGCAGCATCTCTGTAGCCTCATCAATGCCATCTTTGCGTGAAGGGGTGTTTTTCAACTGCTCATCAGTGAGGTAGAACGTATCTATTGCGGTGTATATCATTATGAAAAAAGGATGTGACAATACAGCAAGACGATGCTGCTCAATCACATGAAAGAAGAAAGCACACTGTTACATAGCCAAGTAAACCTGTACAGAAAATGAAAGATATATACCATTGTACAAAACGATGCTGCTCTATCATATTTGTTTTCTACGATTGTGCTTTACCTTATGCAGCAATAGTTATCATTTCTTTGTGCTTTGTCATATCAATATTTTTTACTCGAAAATTTTTATATAGAAAATTGTGTTTCATATCATCAGATTCAAAGATGCCTCCAAAAAAAGCTGAGAAGTTACAATCACAAAGATATACAGATATAAATATTAGTCAACCATCACAAACTCAGGGCCAAGCTACAAATGGAGAAGTTAGCAAAAGAATAAATAAATTTAATGAAAATGAGGTCAAGCAATTGTGTATTATAATGCAGGAGTTTACGTTAAAGCTTGTTCACAGGGAAAGCCAAATGCATGTACATGGACAGAGATTTAAAGGCAATGGCTACCCTTTTCTGAAGAGCCAACAACAGAGCTCCAGCTAAAGACATTATGGAAGAACACAAAAGCACGTTATAAAAACTTTAAAGAACTAAAAGAAAAGAGCAGCTAGGGGTGGGTAGTTGAGTCAAATGCTGATCGTAAGGCAAAATATTGAGTCAAATGTAGATTGTAACTCGTTAAGTTAGATGCAAATTGTAAGGTGATCTTTATTAATACAGACCGGTCCATGCCACAGTGTTGGATTGAAAATATTGTATGACTAAACATACCATGGGATGCAGACCTGATTTGGGATGGCCCTCCACCATTATAAAGAAATATTTAGATAAAGTTATATTTGTTTTTGATTGATGAAGAGCTAGTTTGAGGTATATATGTAGCTTTTATTAGTTTATGCAGGATCATATCTGATGACTTTGATATGAGGATTCAATGAATATTTAGTTAATGAAGACTCAATAATTTTATTATTTGTTATTTTCTATATTTAATTTCATAGAAATTGCATTTAAAAATTAGTCTGATAAGTATTGGTATATTTTACATTCTGGTTTAACTTCCTACGTTAAGCACAAATAATGCACTTTTATAATTGGGATAAAATTTGCGTGCATATGACCTTTAGAAGTAATGAGAATTAATATTGCAATATGGTTTAGTTTGTGAGCATGAGGTCTCAATGAATGTTTGTATGGACAATTGATGGGGATATAAAACAATGATCCAGTTTCGATCCAAAGATTTTTATTATTATGTGAGATGACATTTTTAATAACTTTAGCACTTAGATTGATAATATTGCTAAGAATTTAAATAAGGAATTTGTTCATTCTAAAAATTATTTGATTGCATGTTATAAAAGTATTCTTCATATTTTGCATGTTGAATTTTCTTTAGTTGTGAATCAAGATATTTATTAAGTTAAAACTTTTTCCCCATAAAAAACCTCTTATTTTTTTCGGGTTTTATGAAATTTATCTAATGAAAAAATAATTTGATGATGTAATTGGGATTATACCCTTAAATTTTTAAAATGATATTGTTAGATGAAGCAAATCTAATATAATTTTCATGCAAACAGAATTAATTTTAAAAGCAGCTTCAAGCATTTCATTAGTCAAATAATATTTAAATTTAAAGCCACTTCACTTATCCAAAACTGCTTCAAACTTTAAATTTGATTCTATTTATTTTGAAGCCTAATCTGCTTCAAACAGACCGAAAGTTTTGAGTCTGCATTCTAGGGTTTTTGTTTCCACCTGTAGTTGATTGCCACGATTGAAGGCTGAACTATTCTTGAATCATGGGCTATGGAGGGTGGGAATATCCTCGGTTGAATCATCAGCTACATCTTTAATTAGTTAGTCGCCAAAGGGTTTGCGAAAAAGTATGTTTTTCACAATATACTTCAAACTTTTGGTGTCCTTAAATTTCTAAGATTTATTTTCTATCTCTTAGCGGCTGCTCTTTGTATTCCATTTAGATGTATAATATGTGTTGATAGTGTGTTTGACCAAAATTATAGTGATCAAAGGTTTATTTAGTGACTTGGAGGTGTTTGAGATGTAGGATCTAGGAATGGACTTGGACCCAAACATATGAATTTGAGATATGTGATTGGTATTTTGTCAAGGATGAATAACTACGCATTTTCACATGATGTTGGAGCCATAAATATAATCATAAGTTCTGAATTTTGAGTATTTTTGACATCTTTGCCTATCTTTATTAAATTCATTAGTTCCTACACTGATCATTGGAAAGCTTGTTTATCCTTCAACGTTGTTTGTGCTGTCCCAGTGTTCATATTGTTTTTTTTTTTTTAGGGAAGCAGTGTTTATATTGTTTACTCAATAAAGAAAGTTGGCATTCTCTGCTATTGATCTTAATCCAATTCATACGTATTGAGCCAAGAGGCCATGCCACGATTTTAAACAGTAAAATTTACCCCAAAATGTCGCAATCTAGCAATTACTGGACAACCACATCTCCATTCTCGTCTTTTCCTCTTATGCGAAATCTAGGAATACAACAACAACAATGGTAACAAAACTTTAACTCAAACAGATTGATTTTACCTTGAGCAAGGGGGCACAGCAGTGGTGCCTAACGAGGGGGGGCGCTGCGGGGCGTTGCGAGCCGAAGGAAGCGGACGCGGGACCCCGGCGGATGTAGTGGGTGACGGGCGGAGAGGTCGGCAGTTGCCGACGCCTGGCGGCTGTCCGGCAATGGAAGCGGGGGCGGACGAGTGGGGGGTCGCCGCGGTTGCGGCGGAGGCGCGGGCTAAGCGGTGTCGGCAAAGACGAGGCTGGCGCACGGTTCCCGTCCTGTGAGGGCTCGGGAGGAAGGTATAGGGCTCGACAAATTATGCGGGAGTACCTGGATTATGAGTTTAGTTTAAGACAGAGAATGTAAGCTCAAAAAAATTTGCATTAAATTTCTTTTTTAAGTTATTTAAAATTCTCACTCAAGACCCTAATATTTTCCTTCACTAAGATTTAAAATACTAATTTTAAACTCAATTTTATTTCATCCTTAAATTAAAATAAATACTACTAATCCATACCTATAAAGTTTGTTATATTAAAAATTTAAATTTTAAAAATAAATATAAATATAAATATATCAAATGTAAATATCTACAAAGTAAATAAAATTAGCCAAATATTAAAGATTTTATCCAAATCAATTAATTGATTACAATAAAAATTCACAATTTAATCAGCCAACAATCACGTCTACTCTCAAATTTATCAATGTCAATTATCCATTCAGATCAATGCAATATGATAAGATCTCAGACGTCGAGTACAGACCATGCTTAAAATAAATCAACGGTTTAATGCCGTGTCCCCACTAATAAAATTCTATGAAAAGCCTTGTTTGGTTCACGCATATTTTAAAGTAAAATCATATTTTATTAATATTTTAATAAGGATTGGACAATCTCATTTCAATTTTGATTTTGATTTCGATCACGAAGCATTAACTTAAAATTTTTCGATAATTCCATTAGTATCGATGAATTTTGTATCCAAGTGGAATTAAGAAGTCAACTTCTTAGTTGGCTTGTGATCTCATATCTGAATTTAGTACATATGACATGTTCCTACCACCCATTTCTAAAGTGGAAATTAGTACACAAAGGTCCTGTTTGGTCCGAGGATTAAAATCAGAACCAAAATATTACTAGTTTGAAAAATAATAATAATAATAATAATAAATAAATATTTTTTTAAAAATTATTTTATATAAATTTTATTATAAAAAATATTATTTTACTTCACATACTCAATAATTTATAATAAAAATATCTACTTTAATTACATCCTGAATCACAATATATTCAAATCAAATATTTTAATTTAAAATGTAAAATAAAATTCATATTTTTATTAAAAATTATTGAGTATGTGAAGAAAAATAATATTTTTTATATTAAAATTTTTATAGAATGATTAAAAAATTTATTTATTTATTATTATTATTGTTTCTTAAATTAGTATTATTTTAGTCCTGAATTTAGTAATCGCACTAAACAGGACTTTTAGCCAACTTTTTAGCAAATGTCAACTCGTTAACCAAAACTAAATTTATTTGATTTTAATTTGCCTTTAGAAGAGATATCAACATTCTATTTTGTGCTAATTCTAAATGTGATTTATCTTCATAATGTAAAATATGTGTAGCAAAAAAAAAAATTCTTAAAACAACAAAAATAATTAAACGCAAACATATTGAAAGAGTATATTACTTGAATGTGCATTTTGAAGGTTTCATTATAAGATCAATAAAAGGTAAATAAATAAATTTTTTTAATCGATTTTTAGTCCGGTTCTGAAGACTCTGTTTGGCGCGAGTACTAATATCGAAACCACAATAGTACTGATTTTAAAAACAACAATAATAATAATAAATAATTTTTTTAATCATTCTACATAAATTCTAATATAAAAAAAATATTATTTTACTTCACATACTCAATAATTTTCAATAAAAATATCAACTTTATTTCATGTCCTAAACTAAAATATTTGAATCGAGTATTTTGATCTACGATACGAAATAAAGTTAATATTTTTATTAAAAATTATTGAATATGTGAAGTAAAATAATATTTTTTTATATTTAAATTTATATAGAATGATTAAAAAAATAATTTATTATTATTATTTTTTTAAAATTAATACCATTTTGATCCTGATTTTGATCCTCACGTCAAACATGGGCCGACGGTTTTTTCTCCATAATAAAATAGCTATTCAAAAAATCATGTGGTTAAATAGTATTAGCCTCCTAAGAGGGAATTGATCTTGAGAACCACATAGAACACAAAAAAAAAAACATCACAGAACACAGAGTGAAAATTAGGGTTTATTTTGAAAATTAGGGTTTATTTGGTTGGAAGATAAATTTAAGTAAAAAAAAATTTATTTTATAGAATTGATGGGAAAAAATTATTTTAATATCAGGAGGTGTGTAGGATGTGAAATAAAGTTGATTTTAAGGTTAAAATTTGTGTTGGAAGTGAAATAAAATTAATTTTTAAAGTTGAAATTTGTGTTAGATATGAAATAAAGTTATTAAAATTTATAGAAAGTTAAAAACAAAAAGTTAAAAGTCATCACCTGAGAACCTTGAGCAAGTCAGTCGAGTTTCCTGCTGACGGATGAAATAGAATCATCTTTGTTTACTGTTACAAAGCATGAACAGGATACGAGATACGATACCACACAAACATGAGATATGTCAATCTTTAAAAAAAAAAAAGACACGACACTTCTTAGACAGTTAAATAAATAAAATATAATAACAATAGTAATTATCGACTCATTGATCCCAAAGAAAAGCAATTTCAATTTCCCACAAAAGACTATAAAGAGGGCAAGTAGCCTATTGTTTGAGATATCTACAACTTGGTCCACTCTTTTTTTAAATTCCTTCAATTAAGTCTAGATGCTCCATATTATGTTTTTTTAATCTCGATGCTTCCTATTATATTTTTCTTTTGAAAAAAAAATGAAATAAACTCGTTTGTTTCGAGGTTTTTTTTTTTAGCTCAACACAAATTTCAACTGTAAAAATCAACTTTATTACACATCTAACATAAATACAAATCTTAGAATCAACTCTATTTCACATCTTATGTACTTTTTAATATTAAAATAAAGTTCTTTGATATTAAATTTAAAAAATAAATTAATTTTTTTTCTTATCTAAAAAAAACTCGAACCAAACGAGACCGAAAAGTAGTTTTTTTAGCATAAGAGAGAAATTTTTTTATTTTATAAATTTAATTTAATATTAAGAAATGTGTAAAATATAAATTAATGCTGAAATTTATATTAGATGCGAAATAAATTTAATTTAAAATTAAGTTTTGTATTGAATATGAAATAAAATTATTAAAATCTATAAAAAATTCTAAATATTAATAAAATAATTTTTACCTCAAAATACATGGCCCAAACAAGACCTATATCAATTTTTAATATTTAAATTTATATTTTAATTCTAGAAGAGATGGTAAAGGCTTTACATTGAAAAATTAAAAAAAATTCAGATGACACATTTTTATTGTTTGATTGGAGAAAAAAAAAGATGATTTAAAAAAAATTTATGAAAATTTTTAAAAAAATATGTATGATGTAAAATAAAGTGAATTAGTTATATTAAAAATTATGTTGGATGTGAAGTAAAGTGATTGTTTAATGTTGAAATTTGTATAAGATGAGATATAAAATATTTTTTTTAAATTTTTTTAAATTTTTTTAAAATAAATTTTAAAATTTTAGTCATGACTAAAATAAGTTATTTTTTTAGCCTATTACTAAAAAGAGCCTTAGATAGAATTTCAAATAAAATTATTGTAAATAATTATCCACATGATACTTTATTATATATTATTTTTTACACAAAGATTATCATATAAATTTAATTTAGTAAAATTAAAATTAAACTAATTAAACAAACACAAAAATGAGGTTTGGTTCAAGGCAAGATTTTTGCCCAACATAAATTTCAACTGTAAAAATCAACTTTATTTCACATCCAATACAAATACGAATATTAGAATTGAAAGTATTTCATATTTTATACATTTTTTAATAGTAAAATAAATTTTTCTCTCAGTAAAATTTAAAAATAAAATAATTTTTTTTTATATCTAAAAAAATATTCGAACAAAATGAGGCCAGCTCCGTGAAAATGGAATGGCCCCACACCAGAAGTTGTGCAAGAGTAAGGTTGAGGTCGGTGTGTCGATCCAATTTGAAATTCGCTTGAAACTCTCTTTTACTCGATTTAAAATAATCCAAAAAAATTTTATGCCTCGAAACTAATTTGTTCTAAATGAAAAAGATTTAACATGTAAAATATAAATATAGTAACATATAAATTAAAAAAATTTCAATATATATATATATATAACATCTAAAAACTATCTTAAGCCTTAAAATATGATTTTAAAAAAATTGGAGTTGATTTAACTCAAAAATTAACTTAAAGTTGATATAAGTTTACCTACTCGACTTCAGGTGAACCATGATTTTCTTATAAAAATGTTATGTTTCTCTAATAGTTAATTAATAAATAATTATTTATAATTTAGGCTTTTAATTCAATGAATTATGTGATAGATGACAACTTAATCTATTAGATAATTTAATGAACTAAAATTTAAAATTATAATTATGCAATTTATAAACTAATTATTAACTCCTTTGACAAATAAAAAATTCTTAACTACGAAATTTTGATCAGATCTTATTCATATTCAATTCAAATTTAATAAGTAGACTGATATTTCTTCAAATTCGATACTCCAATCTATTTATTCGACTTGATCTATTTATAATTATCAAATCAAATTTCAGAATTCTCTGATCAGTTCTTGGCATTTTAATTATTAAATTTAAACAATAAAATTGCTAATTTAAATTTTTAATATGCAAATGTTGAGTCAAGACTCAAGAGTCTTACTTTTTATTAGTAATTTTTAAATTATTTTAAAAAAATATATCAATTTATACAATAATTTTTAGATATTTAATATTTATTACAAAATTTTCTAAATATTTCTTCAAATAATTGATGCTAATTTATTCAATGTTTGGTGCACCTACAGCAATTACATATTGGGAAGCAGTGAATGAAAGATCGGGGATATTTACACACAAGTACCAAAAAACATAAGTAATTATATATTAACACCAAACAAATACCTAATATTCAAATTCCTGTGCCCTCCTAGCCGTTAAGCTCACCATCCTAATTAGTTGAAGAGAACGCCCTTCTCTTCAGCCCCATTCTCCTCCCCATTACTTCAGTAACTCTGCTTCCCCACCCTTCACCCAGCTCCTCTACAGCCGTAGGATTCCCGGCGAACCTCGAGCTCGATGCCAACTCCGGCGAGCCATCACTGCCATTCTCTTCGGACCCCGAACTCACAGCCCCCACCGGTTCCTTCCCCTTCGCCGCCATTTCACTTTCCCCACAGCTCTGCCACTTCTCACCTCTCCCGCTGCTTCCACTCTCAATGGAAGTAGAACTCTCACTGAGTGTGTTGAAGATTGTCACACTCTCATTCCTTGGACTCTGGAACGAATGACTCCTGCCATTTCCATCATACAATGGCAACAAAGAGCCTCGGCGTGAGCCGAAGCTATCTCGGCCCAAGCTGTAAGAAGTCGACAGCTTTCGCTCGATTCCTTCCTTCGTCTTCACCATCTCTCCCAGTTGCTCCAATGCTTCATGGGAGCTTGCTTCCTCTGCTGCCTTTTCCTCCAGCTCAGATATCACCCTCCTCAGTGCTTTCTTCCTCTGGTGCAGTGATCTCTAAAATTGAAAGCAAACCGTTAAAATGTTGGATGAAGTATAACAAATTGTATCGATCATGTCAGCAAATGCGATATCAAGGTCAAAAACTTGCCCTTTTCTCCAGAAATCTCACTAGACCGTGGGCTTGGAGCTTCTTCTTCCTCCAAAAAATGCAACAGAAGCGAACACAACAAGAAAGAATCAGCAGGATTGCCAACTGAAAGAAGAGAAAAAGCACTACTGCTCTCTCATTGCCTGAGAGAAAAGTTACCGTTAGTTGTTTGTAATTCTACAGTATAAACAACGAAGAATACATAACAATGTCATTAATTACCTATGTATGTGCTGGAGAACTTCGGCTGAGCTTGCGAACAAGTCCATGAATTTCTATGCCCTAGCGGAACACCATAAACAACCAATAAAAACAGAGGTTTTTTTTTTTTTGAAGGTAAGACATAGTTTGATTGAAGATGGTCAAAGGAGTAGATCTTACTCATTGTGTAGCAAGGCAAAGTAATCCCAATTCCTGCTTCGAAAGCAGTATAAAATCAATGAGAACGTAAATATACCTCTAAGTGCATCTTTTCACAAGAATAGAACTACTGTTAAATTGAGCTCAACTGAAAACTTAACTTGAAGAAGACAAGAACGTGAGAAAAATCCTTTGATCAATGGCAAAGTACCTTAGATCACTATAAGAGAGTAGATTACTCAGATCACCTGAAAGATAGAGATTGCGTTTAAGATGAAGCAAATCTTCACACTTTTTAATTTATTTAGGGGCTGTTTGGTTCAATGCCATCACTTTATGATTTTAAAGTCATTTGATTTGGATGTAAACCTGAGGGCACTGTTGGTTAACCCACCAAGCGCTTTTAAAGATATATTTGGCTTACCCCTGCTTACCCCGTCTTAACCCACTACTAAACCTATCTCACCATTGCAGTAAAGCTCATGAAGAATAGCAACCATATGCAGTTCTGAGTTAAATTTCCTACCTTAGTTGAGATAACTCATTAATGTGGTATGTATACCATAGTTTAACTAACTTTATCTTAATCCAAACAGCAAATTGCTAGCTTCTCCACCGTGGAATTAGATCATAGTCTCTCTTATTTAGACTTTGCTTATTAATTCGTAATGGAAAGAGACATCTAGATATCACTCGATTTTAGTTAACATCTAGATATCTCACCTTAAAGTGACATTTTTATAATATTTTATAGCACTACCTAAACATGTCATTGAATTAAATAATTACTTTTTTTCAAATAATATAATATTATATTACAATAATATTGAACCAAACGCCCTGCGCTAATCAAACGAAAAATAAACAAGTAAATGAAGCATATTACCGGGATATCTTCCAGTCCAGTAAACAGTTCCTGTAGCTGGAGTCAATACTGTAAAAACAAAGCTTATTGGCTTCATTGCTGATATGTAGGTATAATTACTAATTACATGGCTTGATTTTCCTTCCATCACAGTCTGGGAGGTATAGACTGCAAAACCTGAGCAATCAAGAACTGGACTAGCTTGAATAACTGAGTCAGAAGCAGCTGCCTCTAGGAGTTTTTTCACTTCACCAGTTGGTGAGAAGGAATACAAGTAACCATCCAGTGAGCCAATAGATATCCAACCTTGTAATGCAGTTCACAAGAATATTAGAGAGAACAAACTTGTGTTGTATTCACGAAAACAAGTAGAAGAATTTGATTATGACAGAATAAACTCAGTTTCATGTTATACGAAAAAGAGTAACAGAAGTACACCAAATACATGTTGCATTAAAAAATTCTACGCTACAAAATAGATAAGCTAGCTTGCATTAAAAAATATGTGAGGCATAACCTTACAAGCTTGAGCTTTTAGCTCAATTGGTAATCATAGACTTAACAATGATGATGATGAATTACCATTTGAATCGACGATAGGCGAACTTAGATCTATACTGAGAGGGCCAGATGTCTGCTGCCATGTAACATTTCCGGTATAAGCATCAAGAGCCACAATTGAGTCTTTTGCAGGAAAAATTACATATAGAAGCCCGTTATTTCCAGAGCTAATTATCATCAACTTGTCAATTGAACTGAGATCCTGAATCCATCTGAAGTGAGGGTTGCGTAAGTATAAGGCATACAGCTGGCCCTCTGTGTTGGATATCTGCAAATGGGCAAAGATCACTAGATGTAATCTTCATAGTGTTAACTTGATGGAGAAAGAAGAACAAAGAGGAAATTCTATGAAGTAGTCTCTTGATTTGATTAACATCTTAAATTTTACAGCACAAATAATCAGAGGACTAGATATACATTCTAGAGTTATATTGTTGACCCTCAGTTCTTTGATTTTTCATAAAAATTCTTTTGTTCTTCTAAACACCACAAACAGTGGTGGTATTTTCAATTTTTTTGAAAAATTTGTGACGTATCGAAATCTGATAAAAATACATATTTTACACTATTTTGTAAAAAAAATATTAAATAATTTATTGATGCATTCTCATGAATCTTACAAACTCCATAATAAAAGCTTTTCTCTTATTAGGTTAAGTTTAAAGTAGAATACATTATGGCTAATTAATGAAAACTAAAACTTAGTTTTTAGAATTTATTTTTAAGGTTTAAGAGACTGTTTGTTTGTAAAGTTAAATTTAACAAATTTAAAATTAAATTAAAATAGAGATATTTTTTATTGAAAGTTGTGAATGATATGAAATAAAATTAGTTATTATGTTGAAATATGTGAGGGATGTGACATAAGTTAGTTATTATTTCAGTAATACGTGTGGATGTGAAATAAAGTTAATTTTTAATATTAAATTTTATGTGTGATGTGATATGCGAGGTTAAAATTAAACCAGATTAATTTTTAACTTCAAAACAAATGGGGCCTAAATTTTATGTGTGATGTAATATGCTAGGTTAAAATTAAATCAGGTTAATTTTTAACTTTAAAACAAACGAGGCTAGGGTTTAATATTAAATTTTTAGTATTAAAGTAATTTAGGATATAGAGTTCAGGATTTTAGATTTTGTGTGATGGTTCTAGGGCTTAGGATTTACGGTATATTAAAATTTTCATCTTAATTTTTAAAAATTTATTTGAAATATATATATTTTTTGGATTTTGGTGTGCCTTTTTTTTTTACCTTGAATGTCACAATTCCTTCTACTCTAATTGGTAGTGCAACTCGTGTGAATTTAAATCTATGACATCTAGTACCTATGTACGCTCTCTCCTCACCGAGTTATGTGATATATTTATTATGCTATTAGAATATAATATTACTTTTGTACCATAATTTACAATTGTAAGTTTTTGAGTTAGAGATCTTAAGTTTAAACTCTGATGACCCCCAATTATCTATAACATATTTTTTTTAAAAATGTACACATGCTAACAAATAAACTTACGCATGAGATGACATGTTGAAATCTAAATTTATAGCCTACGAGCCTAAACTTTTAAATCAGTTAGTAATCAAAGACTCAATAGTGCTTCAAAAAATTGGACTTCTATGTAATAGGAAAAGATTTCAAGGGCCCATACCTAATTTTCTTTCAGAACACAAATAAAAAGACTCAAATGTCCCAAACCCAACCAGAGTTATGCTCTTAAGAATATGAACCAAGAGTAGTAGTTCAAGGAAAAAAGAGGAAAAGGACTTACATATAGGGTACCCTCACATTGATCAATAATAGGCACTGAACTAAAATAACAGTCTCTCAAATTTTCCTTGCAGCCCTGGGGGTAACCAAATCTATAAAGAGTAGGGCCAGCACTCCACAGCAGCTTCCCTCCTAGCAAGACTGCAAAGAGCCCCCTATCCTTCATAGTGATGTACAGAGAAGAATACAAGATGCTAATTGAAAATCCAATGATCTCTCCTGATCCTTCAACAGTTGAATTTGGGCCAAAGAAGGCCTCCACTGTAGGCTCTGATGTTCCTATGTGTGATGGTGAGACCTTCAGAATTCTGTCTTCGGTCAGCACATAGATCTACCAATCATGGAAAATTATAAAATCAGGATTCAAAAGAAGAAACATTCTATAGAAGTGCATTAAATTTAACTCGTATCCAATGCCTCCTACAAAAAGTGATCTCGATCTGCATCAAGAGTAGTCAACTAATTTAAGATCAAATTTTGATTTCGAACAGTTCCTTGAATGGCATTGCTTAGAAGAGCAAACCACTTAACAATGAAGTTGGAGAAGAGTATTTACTACTCACCTTCCCTCTCTCATCAACAGCAGGGGAAATTTCCATGTTGCACGAGTGACTCAGTGGTACAATCCACTGAACAGTACCATTTCTATCGAAGGCAAAGAGGTTTCTCTCCGAGCATGTATAAATTTTTCCATCATCTGTAACAAGTGGCTTCGATAGCCGAGCTGCAAGCCTGGGATAAGATGCCTCATCTGAAAGAAAATAACCACAAAATAAAAGAAAACTAACCAAGTGTTGAACATTTAAGTAAGATTATTTACTAAAAAGATAAATTTTACAAAATTCTCGAGAACAAATGTATATTTTTAAATATACAAATGAATTATAGATACATAAAAAAATTTCCATTCAGTTCCAACCGTAGTTGTTCCAAACTTGGTTCGGTTATGACCGTATCGAATACATCAACTTATAACAGTGACCTTATAATAATTCATAAAATTACAATAAACTAAAAATAAAAGATATAACACATAAAACTAACAGTACATCCTTGCTAAAAATATACCTATTATTATTTTTTTTCACTTATCAAATATCATCTATATATATATATATATATCAAAATTTAATCCTCGAACTAAACGAGACGGGGTTCACTTAAAGGTGTCATAACTCATTGAAGATTACTAAATCAACCAGTTGCCTTCAATAAATAGAGCAAATCTTGGCATATTTGTCAACTTACACACATGAGATATATTTGTCTGTATTTTTGCAATGTAATTATATTTTCATTGATTTTTTTTTTGGTTTCATGTAATTATCTATTAAATTAGTAGTTTGGAATTATATATAAACTAGTTAGTACTATTTCATTTTAGTCCCATAAGGGTGCTCATTAATTTTCTAGTACTTTGGACAGCTAGAATCATGGTTAGAAGAACCTCGGAGTTTTTCGTAAGTGAAAGGAAAATAAAAGAGATGAAATTCTTATTAGAATATGCAATGTTATAAAAATATACTTAGGGAGCGTTTGGTTCAATGTTATCTAGAGAACTCAATTTTTTGGTTTAATGACATCTATAAATAATCCTCCATAAGAGAAGATTATAGAATTATTAGTTAAAAAATGATATCTAAATATTATGACATCTAGATTACATGATATAACATCAAGATAACAATGAACCAAATGCCCTCTTAGTTAAATCAAAAGAGACATATGAATAAACTTAGATTACTAAATCTGTGATATTATTCTATTAGGGTTTCTTACATAATTCATTTAGGGTAAATTACACTCAGATCTCTGAGTTTAAGACTTAATAATATACAGGTCCACGTTTTTAGAATTTATTGTGTACGATGAGTAATCCATGATAGTGGTTTGCTCGCAAATCCCAGCTTGTAGCATGTGCAAGGTGGGCTCGTGCTTCACAGTGACCAAATGGAGCAGATGTCTGAACCATCTGGTTGCACCAACATCGTGGCCCAACCAGATGGTCTAGTCTAATCGGACCATTTGACAATGCCGAACCAAACAGTCCTATCAAGCATTGTAGGACCCTCGCTGAAAGGTCCATCCAGATCAACATTGTGGCCTGACCAAATTGTCCGGTGTTGCCAGCTGGGTGGTTCGGCTAAACTAGATCATCTGATTTAGCTACAGCATTGGCGCGACTGAATGGTCTGGCCGTTTGCTTCATTTAGTCGTCGTGAAACACAAGCCCTCATGCACTCGCGATGAGCTGCGATTGGCAAGTAATCCATGCGATAATTTCTCGAATCTTGATTGGTTGATATATTTAAATGTTTTTTTTATATTGAGATACATCTAGAATTGGGATCAAAACTTAACTCAACTAACTCAAACAATTTATTGGCCGACTCGTTTTGCTTAGTTTTTATCCTTAATGCCCCGTTTGTCTAGGAGTTTAAAATTAACCTGGTTTAATTTTAACCAGGCATATCACATCACACATAAAATTTAATATTAAAAATTAAATTTATTTCACATCCTTCACATATTACTAAAATAATAACTAACTTATATCACATCCCTCACATATTCCAACATAATAACTAACTTTATATCACATCCCTCACATATCCCAACATAATAACTAACTTTATTTCACATCATTCACAATTTTTAATAAAAAAAATATCTCCATCCAAATTTAATTTTAACCTCCTTAAATTTAACCTTACAAACAAACACCAAGAACTTATTTCAAAAATAATGACAAAAAGACTTAAAACTTGCATTGTCTTTCATTTATATGATCCATTAAAATAAAATGATTATTACATAAACATTTTTGGGATTTATTCAAGCTTTATCTTAAAGTTAAGTAAAATATTTAAAACTCAAAAATCCATAAAAATTGAATTTATTTAAAATTAAATCTAAAATAATTGAATCAAATTATGAAGTAACTAGATAAAAAATGACTCAAAGTTAATTTCGAGTTATTTTTTTAAATTGATATTACATTCTCAAAATCAATTAGAGCCAACTGAAAATTTATATTTAATATATATATACATATTTTATAAATAAATTTTGATAAAAAAAACTTGATCCCAATAGCTAACAGTTGGCACTCTCCCAAGATGAAACTGGGTAATATTTAATCCCAAATTGTGTGAGAAAAAAAAATAGTCTTAGAAAAGACTTATTAAAGTCAAATACTTAATGAAGTTGAAAATTGATCTATTATTTCATAACGAAAATAAAGTTTCAATTTAATTTATTTAAAATTAGCATTAACTCTTTATATTCAATTATATTTTTATTTATTGAAAATAATCTTATTTAATAATATCAGTTTAAAATTATAAAATTTTTGCAATCATAGAATTCAAAAAAAAAATTCAAAAAATTGGGACCAATATGTAATGTCCTTCCAACCTTGAGAGCCTGAATGCAATTTATTTTCAAAAAAACTAATATAAAATCTTGTCCTTATTTTTTATTTTTAAATAAATTATATTTAAATTTATTATTGTTTATTTAATAAAAAAAAACTCTTAATAATTATTATTTTTTATTTATATAATTAAATGTGAAAATAATAAAATAAAACATACCTGTATAAATGGTTAGAAACTTCTTGAAGTCCAAAGACTGGGAGACAATGGTTGACCATAAAAGATATATTGTGATATATATCATGTCCATATGCAATATTCCTAAATAAAAAAATAAAAATAATTAAAAAATAATAATAAAAAAATTATATAAAAAATAAAAAATAATTAAAAAATAATAAAAATAAAAAATTATATCACTATCAATGAATATAAAAATATTATAAAAAATTAATTGGAAGATATAACTTACAATCCATTTCTTTAATGAAAGCACGGCAAAGTATGAGAAAAACAAATAATAAAGAAGAGAACAGAGAAAGATTGAGAAGAAAGAGGAAAGAAAAAGATGAAAGAGACAGCAGGCGTTTTCTCGCCAACCGACTCCCCAACTGATTACCACAACGTTTCGTCCCAGTTAATATTTTATTATATTTTAAATTACTTATATACATTTTAAAAAATAAAATTTAATTTATTTCAGATTCAACAAAAAATTTAATATAATAAATAAACAATTTAAGATAATAATTTATTTTATTTTATTTAATTATTATTTTAAATATATTCTCTCAATAATTTAAGTTTAATTTCAGCATTATATTTATTTAAAAAATATTAAGATAATTTGCATATATTTTATGCTCCAAGTATATTCGCTATTATTGGATGCTTTCATTATTTTTTTGGCATTGCGTCTAATTCTATATAGATGAAACTGCATTACGATGGAATCACATTTTTTTGTATTTATTTTAGCGCACATGAAAGGAAGAATAAAAAACTTATAAGATATTAAATTTTGAAAAAAAAACTCATTAAAAAAAAACAAAAAAAGTTAGCAATCTTTCACAAAAATATATTCCTATGATATTAGAAACTAAATTTTCATTTCATTATATATATATAGTATGATGTGTTTGTTTGCAAATGTTAAATTAATAAAATTAAAATTAAAATTAAATGATAATAATTTTTTACAAAAAATTATGTATAATATAAAATAAAGATAAATATTACATTAAAATATTATTTTTTAGATGAAACTTAAATTTATTATAATTTTATACACGTGAGATGCAAAATAAAATTATATATTTTTTATTTATTTTAAAATATGTGTTTGATGTAAAATACAGTCAAATTTAATATTAAAATTTATATATGATAAATTAATTTCAACTCGAGTGAACAAACACATAATATGATTAATATGAAAATTTTAAAGTTAAACTTCATGCTAATCAATATCTCGTGTAAATATTCCTTCCCCCACTTAGTGCATCCAAATTATTATCAACCTACACCTTTTCGCATTTTTAGTTCATCATATCGAAGACGATCTGTGCAAGCGGAGAAATTATTGCGCCCGTGGGGATGGTAATTTTTTATCAAAGACCATTTAATTCGCCCTGACTCGCCTCTGATTGGATGGGTATGTGTTGCAAACTTGTACTTGTGACCCGTGTTCTGTCTCGACCTGTTATGGAGTCGGCGGGTTCTTGTATAATAAAATTATGCCCGCCCGTGATGCAGCGCAGGGATCGATTTTAAGGCGAACCTAACGCTACCAATATTAAATTAGTGCCTAAGTTTTTTATTTTTATATAAAATACTAAATGCAAATGAAGAGGAGATTAAAACTAAATTTTTCAAATTATATTAAATATAATTATTTGCAAATTCACATACGTGTCACGAAATTACTTTGATGATTAAATTTTATTCCGAGCAAATTCAGAAAACTATTGCGAATAAGATAGCAAAATT
The DNA here is from genome assembly GCA_002786265.1 of Apostasia shenzhenica. Taxonomy (NCBI): domain Eukaryota; kingdom Viridiplantae; phylum Streptophyta; class Magnoliopsida; order Asparagales; family Orchidaceae; genus Apostasia; species Apostasia shenzhenica. The sequence continues at coordinate 2,745,877 of KZ451903.1, read as the reverse complement.
ATCAAATTTTAGAAATGATTTAACACGCATGCATATTATCTTAAAGGACTTCGCACATGATAATTTTAATCGATTCATTTAATATATATTTTTTCCATGCATGAGTTAAACAGGAAATAACAAAAATTCAGAATTGGAATTATAATTTTCGTAGCATGATGAAAATGAAACAAGGAATCAGAGTAAATTCTTATAAATTCTAGAAGCAAGAAAATTCAAACACCAACAGGAAACTTGAAACACCATTCATTCTACCAAAATGAAAACATTTTTTGAAAATAACTACAGGTAATCGAAGAATAATGGAAGGAAACAAAGCAGGAAAACAGGGAAAACAGCGAGATTTGAGAACTAAGAAATACTCTAAGCAAACCAAGGATAATCGGATCTCAAAGTCGAAGCCTCAGTCCCCTGCCGTAGCCTCAGACGAAGACGAACTGTCCCCGAGATGAAACCGCAGCCACCTGCTCGGTTCGATCAGTGGAAGAACGCCGACCGCAGCCGCCTGCTGCCGTGCCGATGATGAAATCCGTGACCACCTGTCCGGATCTCTGAGTCGTCCTTGAACGAAACCGCAGCCTCCTGCTTGGCTCCGATCAGAGGAGAAATTGCCTAATGCAGCCACCTGCGTCGAGATCGAACAGTCGACGAAGAGATATACTTCTCACAGCAAAATCCCGCCCTCCAGCAACGAAGCCGCAGCCCACAGATTTATAGATGGCTAGGAAGAAGAGGAAGGCGTTTTTGCGTACACTATGTAGAACGTGGCCGACGGTTGGAGACGAGGCGATCGTGGCCGGCGGTTGGAGTCGAGGGACGTGTGGCCAGCGAAAAGAACCGCTGAGTCCGGCGGGGTCGGCGACGCGGACCGAGGGCGAGCGACGAGCCAGAGAAGAGGAGCCGGTTGCAGCCCTGGATCGGGAGCCAGAACCAGAGCATTTTAGGGATTTTAAGGGAGAATTGCAATCAAGTCCTCCTCTCTTTGCTCCTTCACAAACAAACCACTCATCCCTTGCCTCTTCACCAACAGAGTTAAATTTAAATTTAATTTAATTCAAATTGGATCAATCAAATTGACCCAAGCAAGACTCATACTAATCCCAATTGATCTCAATTGCACCTTAACTCAGTATACCTGGGTTCAATTGAATCAAATCCAAACTAATTTGATTAATTTGAATTTAATTTGACTCAAATTGAATAATTCATTTCGAATCGAATTAACCCAAATTAATCAAATAAAACTCAAAATACCAAAGTGAGCATTCTCACCGATATAAAAACAAATTATTCGACTCATAACAATTCAAATAAAATGCAGAATAAAAGATAACTATGTACAAGCTGATAAATTGTTATAATCTACGCTCGAGATCGTAGATTATAATGAACTCGCTGTCGCTGATGATCTGGCGCTGCATCAGCCCGATTAGTGTTTTGCCAGTAATTAAATAAAATTATATAATTTTAAAATTTAAAAAATAGATGTTATCTATTCAAGTTTCTTTAAAATAAGTTCTAAGTAAGAGATTTGATGTGGTGCGAGGCACAAGTATGAGTGGTAGAAATGGAATAGGGTGAGGAGGGACTGAGTGGGTACAAGATTTGGAAGAAATGAGATGGGGCTGGAAGCGGATATGGGGTGGGTATATGTAACCGTTAAAATAAAGCGAAATAGTTATAAGTTTTAGGGATAATTCCACTTAGGCCCCTGAGCTTTACTCGACTTGTCACGCAGGTCCATAATTTTGAAAACATGCAAGACAGGTCCTCAAAACTTACTGTATAGGTCACTAGGGTCCTTAATATTTATAAAAAACTTCCAATAAAATCCAATTAAATATTTTCCGTTAAAAATTTCGTTAAATTAAAATTTTAATTAAGAAATCATAATTTTTTTTAATGTAACATTACAATTGTAACCCTGGTCCTCGCTGCTGCTGGCAGCGCGCGGCTGCCGGCGTCCGCGAGTAGACGGTTTTGTACGCCGCCGCGCGCGCAGGCGACGCTGCAGCGACCCGCGTGCCGGGGATTTGTGTACGGCCCGACGCGCTGGAGACATTGCGGCGACTCGTGGGCTTTCAGGCGCGAGACGCGCACTGCATCGACCCACACGGCGGCGCACGTAGATGTCGACGGCGCACGCTGCCAGCAGCCTGTGCGTGGACGCCGGCGCGGCGGGCAGCCGGAAATATTGAAGGATCTACGTGCACCGCCGTACGCTGCCAGCAGCCTGCGCGTGGACGCCGGCGCGGCGGGCAGCCAGAAATATTGAAGGATAAAAGGGGTATTTTCATAATTTTAACCGCATTTAATGAATACTGTAACAAAAAGGACCACAATGACATATACAATAATTTTTGGGACCTATCTAGCATGTTTTCAAAATTGTGGATCTGTGTGGCAAGTCGAGTAAACCTCAGGAGCCTAAGTGGAATTACCCCTAAGTTTTATTTAACTCAACTCAAGCGCACCCCATTGTCATTCCCATGCTATGCGTTGCATCACAAATGTGGTGGCCAATTATATTGCCACGTTGCTATTGCGGGCCCACGACGCTAACAGAGCTGAACATTATATATATTAAATAAATACAATGTTCAGTACAATTATAGAAGTGTTAAGTACAAATTGTGTGACGTTAAATAAAATCATAAGTGCTAAGTGCAGATTGCATTATATTAAGTGTGAGCATAAAAATGCTAAATACAAATTGCACATAGCATATAGTATTAAATAGTGATATGGCGTAATCTGATTGGGTCCTGAACTTTCGAGTTGTTATACTGCCAAAACCTAATGGGCTTGTTTGGTTGACGGCTTCAAGCGGTTTCAAGCGGGACGAAGACGATTTAATAAAATTAATTAGCCAAATAATTCTAATTTATCTCATAAATTTGAATCCATTTTATAAGTATGAAACGGCTTCAAGGGATAATTTTTGGTATTTTTAAATTTGGTATTTTTCTTAAGGCTAAAATTAAGGGATAATTAAATCTGATAAATTCAAAATTTAAAAAATAATAACAAATCATCTTTTGACTCATAACCACATCCCTTAAATAGAATTTTAAATTAATAATATTCAAATAAATTATAAAATTTTGAATAAATATTTTTTATTTACTTTTATTATAAAATTTATATATTTTTATTATTTTTGAAATTTTATTGTGAGATAAAGTAGTTTCTAAATTAATATTGATCCAAACAAAAAAAAATTAAAGTAGATTCAAAATTAGTTTCAAGCCACTTTTTATCCAAACAAAATTTAAATTTGAAGCTGCTTCATTTATCTGAAACCGCTTCAAACTTTAAATCCGATTTTATTTATTTTGAATATGAATCCGCTGTCAAACATGCCCAATAATTTTCTGTATAAATGTAACTCGTATTTTAAACTAAAAAAATATTAGAATCAATTTGCAACCGATTAAGATCCAGTTTGATCGTAAGTGTTAGACTCGATTCTTCATTTTGATCGAATCCGACTCGGCTAATTATCGGGTTTAGATTTCAATTGCACATAGCATTCACGTTATTCTGTTTTCTGCAGACAGAGAATGGAAAACTTGCAGGAAAGAAATGAAGATGTTCTTCGTTTATCTGGAAGAATAATGAGGACTTTTAGACATGTAATACGCATATCAATCGTAATGTAGACACGCCTCTCCATGATATAACAAAAAAGAATGATCAATATAAAACTATTTGAAATCAGTGACGAGAAACTATTACCTTGCCGCTCTACATCCCAATCAGGACAATGCCGAATTCCACGAGAGGCGGAGGATTAATGTTGGCGGCGAGACGCGACGATTGACGGCAGACGAGGTTTCGGGGAGGGGAATGAAGCGGGGAGACGGGCTTCCGCGAGGGCGAGCAGCAGTAGGAGAAATTATTGCGTTCGGGCTGCGCAACACGTCATTTTTTTGGTAGCTGCTGCGACGTCGTTGCATGCGGGTCCCACATTCAGCGCTCCCGACTAAGGGCGAGGTTTTTTTACGCCGTTTGCCCTTGTGTCTGGCGGGATATCGGTGAACTCAAATCCCTAATCAGCAGAGCACCGCAACTCTCGCCTTGCCTGGCTACCAAAGCACCGCCGTCTTCAAACCCCGCGACCGATCTCGCCTTGCCTTGCTACCAGAGCACCGTCGTTGTCCAAACCCTGCCGCCCAACTAATAA
>KZ451903.1:2653372-2713868 GCA_002786265.1 Apostasia shenzhenica | reverse complement strand
AATACTATTTGTATCCTTTTATAATATCTAAATATTATATTCAATTTGTAATTTACAAATATTTTGTAAGATTATTATTACTTCGATTTACTTGGAATTATTATTTGGGTTATTGACACAAGATATTATTTATTAAATTCAATTGTTAAACATTTATTTTATCTAATTGTTATATTAGTGTGTGAATAATATATATCTCAACTATATTTACATTATATTTTATAAGTTTTTTTAATTTTTACATCATTCTGGTTCGACCCCGGTTCGACCTCGATTTTATCATTGAACCTTGAACCTTTCAGTCTACCGATTCTGAAGCCGATTTGATTTTCAAAACCTTGCATGTAAGTGCTGCAGGTGCACCAAACATTGAATAAATTAACATCAATTATTTGAAGAAAATTTAGAAAATTTTGTAATAAATATTAAATATCTAAAAAATATTGTATAAAATAATATATTTTTTTAAATAATTTAAAAATTACTAATAAAAAGTAAGACTCTTGAGTCCTGACTCAACATTTGCATATTAAAAATTTAAATTAGTAATTTTATTGTTTAAATTTAATAATTAAACTGCCAAGAACTGATCAGAGAAATCTAAAATTTGATTTGATAATTATAAATAGATCAAGTCGAATAAATAGATTGGAGTTTCGAATTTGAAGAAATATCAGTCTACTTATTAAATTTGAATTGAATATGAATAGGATCTGATCAAAATTTCATAGTTAAATAATTTTTTATTTGTCAAAAGAGTTAATAATTAGTTTATAAATTGCATAATTACAATTTAAAATTTTATTTCATTAAATTATCTAATAGATTAAGTTGTCATCTATCACATAATTCATTGAATTAAAAGCCTAAATTATAAATAATTATTTATTAATTAATTATTAGAGAAACATAATATTTTTATAAAAAAATCATGGTTCACCTGAAGTCGAGTAGGTAAATTTATATCAACTTTAAGTTATTTTTTGAGTTAAATCAACTCTAATTTTTTAGGAATATTTATATGATGTACACAGAATTAAGCTAATTACGGATTTCACCGTAAATCTCAAAATATTACAGATATCACATTTAAAACAGCTATTTTTTCGTTTTCACATCCTGCGGTAAATTCTATCAGAAGATTTAACCATAGTTAAATTTCAATAAAATCTCAGTCATTGATCGCATCGTTTAACCATCGACCTTCATGTTAAGGCATCACGGAGCTGCATTGGTTCCAGCGGCAGCATATTCACGCGAGGCGACAACGTATTCTCGCGAGGCGACAGCGTATTCACGCAAGTATCGTTCTGCTATTTGCTTCTTCTTCTTACACGGGCATCACGAGCGAGCATCAGACTTTTCTGAAATTTAACTATAGTTAAATCTTCTGATAGAATTTGCTTTCGGATATGAAAAATGAAAAAATAGCTGTTTCAGATGTGATATCTGTAATATTTTGAGATTTATGATGAAATCCATAAATTAGCGTAATTTCTATGTCCACAATGTAAATGTTCCTTTTTTTAAATCATATTTTAAGACTTAAAATAGTTTTTAGATGTTATATATATATATTGAATTTTTTTTTAATTTATATGTTAGTATATTTATATTTTACATGTTAAATCTTTTTCATTTAGAACAAATTAGTTTCGAGCCATAAAAATTTTTCGGGTTATTTTGAATCGAGTAAAAGAGAGTTTCAAGCGAATTTCAAATTGGATCGACACACCGAACTCAACCTAACTCTTGCACAACTTCTGGTGTGGGGCCATTCCAATTTCACGGAGCACCAAAGCATATCTCCTCTGTGTTCAAACTACAACCACAAGATCATTCTTTTGACCCATCACTCTATGCCAAAGGAATCAAACCTCACTTTTGTTTTTGTTTAATTAGATTAATTTTAATTTTGCTAAATTAAATTTAACGTAAATTGCACAGGGGCTCCTGAAATTAGAATGGTGCTGCAAATAAGTCTCATATTTTAAAAAGCCTAAATTTGGGTTCTCGAGTTTGTGTTTACGCTGTCGTTTGGTCCCACGTCTAAAATTTGCTGATTTTTTATTATTTTACCCTCAGATTTTTTACCCATTTTTCATATTATTCTAAAGCATTTTGACAGAGTTATAAGGGTATTTTGGTCCATATAAATGTGACAAATAGTCAAATTTAACTGTTACTGTCTAATTAGACCATCCAAAAAAGTGATATTTATGGAGAGAGGAGAAAGTTGAGCAGAGAAATTTAAGTCAAGAGTTTTCTAGGAGAAGAACCCTTTTCTTTCTATTATAATGAGATTTTATACCATAATTTAATCTGTGGGGTCACTTCAATGGTATGGGCTTCACCTCTGATGTCAGGCTAATGATGTCTGCTAGGCCGGCATATAATGGCTCTGACTATACGATCAGTACTATCCAGGAGGCGGGGGGTCATGCCTTTTAAAAATGGTGTAGCCCACTGTACCTCACGTATCGTTCGGGCAGTTCGACTTGATCTATTCGGCTTGACCTCTTCGACAGCAGCTTTTCGACGTGGGATCTTCTCCATTCAGCATTGAGTGCATGTGACGCTAATGCCACGTAAGCCTTCACGTGTATGCTCCAGATGAGGCAGCGTGGATCCAGATATAACAATTTATGAATCCTAAAAAAATCATCCTAGCCAGAAAATCATATCTAAGTACTTTATTTGTTCAATTACAATTAAGAGCCTACATGCTTCAAATATTTTACTTGCATCCCTACATGTTATTGAATATAATAAAAGTTCATGTGATATAGGAAGTAACATATATATCTACTTATATCATGTAAATAAAGATTTTGTTAGCAAATGAATTTATGTATTTTAATTTATTTATGAATTTATGTATTTTAATTTATTTATCCTTTTTAAAATTTCCAATTAGGATGCCGAATTTAAATCCACATGACTATAATTTTTAATTGAAATAAAAAAATTGATGTGTTTACAGTAAAAAATAAAAAAATATATTAGAATTTAAATATTAATGAATTTATACATTTTAATTTACATATAATATTATAAAGTATATGAAATATGTGAAATATGTGAAATGCGTAAATTTTAAATGAATATAATGTGATAATGTTAATTTTTAAGAATTGACGGTGAAATGTATAATTTTGTCTAAATAAAAATTTTAAAATATTTTATTTGCGCCTCGAGCCCCGCACCACTGACGTAGTTTGGTCCCAGTTTTGTCCTGACACGCATAAAACGACAAACAAAAATACCGTTTCATTTATTTAATTTCTTTGTTGTTATACATTTTCAGATTTGTAAATATCTATATAAAAAAAGACAGATTTATATATATATTTTTTAATTCATCTTAAATTATATATTAAATTTTTTTATTTTACAAATTTACCTCTCAAATATTCTAATAATGAAAACTAATAAAATACAAATATTTATAAATATATTTATAATATTTTATATATACATATTATTGATAATAAGCATCTAAATAACTATAATCATCAAAAAAAATCTTTTAAAAATTCTGAGAAAGACCTAAATGTGTTATTTTTGGATGATTTAGGGGGTAAAATTGTAAAATTAAAAAATAAATAATTTAATATATAATTCAAGATGAATTAACGGATATGTATGTAAATGCCCATAAAAAAATGATAATACTAAATAAAAAATGATAATACTAAATAAAAATATCACGCAAAATATAAAATTAATTATATAAAATATTATGTTCACTATAATTACTTTTACATTTCTTATGAATTGTTACTATTTTATATAGACTTTTTTTATGCTTTCTACATATATATAATTAAATATTTATATAAAATAAAAATTCATATATAACAAATATATATATATAGATATGAAATACTCGAAAAACTGCTATTACATGCATTGCTAAATTGGCAAGCCATGCATGCTCGGAGATGTGCAGAAATTTTCCACTTTAGTTTATATCTGGGCATGCCCATTTTTTAATTTTTTTTATAAAAAAATAATATTTTTTTTGATATATATATATATATATATATATAATAATAAATAAAATTATTAAAAATATTATATATCCTATATTTGAGTACACTTCTCCATACTAATTCCAAATGCAATTTATCCTTATTTTTATGAAGACAGGTGGCGAGCGAGGCGCAAAAGACGGACGGAAAGTCTTACCAGACGTTAAACTTCTCTCAAGAGGGACAGAGTGCAGGTAGAGGATGTAGGACGCAGATAGCCCTGATGCCTTTGTCTCCCATAGCTGAGCTCCTTTAGCTTCTTAACTGTTTCCGATGCACCGCGGAGGACCAGACCGGTCAAAGCTGCCCCCGCTCCCCCCTTCTCTTTATTCTTCTCTCTTCCGTCATCCTGGCCCCACGTCTCCATCCTGCGCCTCTTACTTTGCTTTCAACGATTTGAAAACTGCCACTCAAACATTGACCGTCGTGGGGACCAAACACGTGGCATCTTCCCTTACGTCGTAACATTCTCCTACGTGGCACTAAAGATAAATGTTATTTTATATTTTAAAATATTAATATAAAAACTAATGTAGAATTACATAACTCACCCTCGGGCTTTATCTGACAGGAGCTTACAATCGCATCAAATTTACTTAAGCCTTGTTTTGCCCTGTTAAAAAAAAGAACCAAAATAACAATAATTTAGAAAATAATAATAAATAAATTTTTAATTATTTTACTTAAATTTCATACAAAAAAATTATTTTATTTAACATACTTGATAATTTTTAATTAAAATATCAATTTTATTCCACATTCTAAACTAAAATATTCGATTATGTGAAATAAAATTAATATTTTTATTAAAAATTATTAAGTACGTGAAGCTAAATAATATTTTTTTATATTAAAAATTTTATTTATTATTATTATTTTTTTAAATTAGTAATATTTTAATTCTGATTTTAGTCTTCACCTTAAAAAATATTTTATTAATATTTTTTTATTTCACACTATATCTATATATATTTCAACATTAAAATTTTCTATATAAAATATATAAATTATACTATAAAAAAAATATTAAAAATTAATTTACTTTATATATTACATAAATTTTAATTTGAAAAATTAATTTTATTTATCATATAATATTAAATAATTTTTAATATTCCAAAGAAAATTTAAATAAACACTTTTTACTCATTTAATATTAATAATTAATATTTATATATAGCTTCATTTTTTATATATATAATTATAAATTACAATCTACTCAAAAAATTGAGAAGGATAAAAGACATAGCTATTTATTTTATTAAATGAGTTGAAGATCTATCAATTCATTAATATAAATAAATACAATTTGTAATTATGCATTCTTTAGATGATATATGTAATTTTTCAAAAAATTATTTTTATTTTTCACTATTATTAATTTCTAATATAATGTATTTTACAAATTACATATTTTTAAATTAATTAATTAATTTTATTACTTTAACATTAGTCATACAAAATTTTAAGATTAATTAAAAGCTCTCAGCCCAATAACAACTTTTAAAATTAAATATGTTTAAAAATCAAGCATAATTTCAAAATTAAAAAACTAAATTTCAATAAGATTAAATGTAAAAACAAATGTGAAAGAACTATAAGTAAATTTACATAAGAGAATATAAAAAAATAAGAGAATTGTTTAAAGCATTTTCATAAATTTTATTAAATAATTATATATAATTTATTATTATGAAATTTAATTTATAAACAAATTTTAATCTAAATTTAGTAAACATTAATAAATCTAAAAAGTTTAATTGAATTTAAATTAAAATTTCCTAGCTCGATAGTTTATTTTAATCAACTCAACATGGCATTAATTACAGTGATTAAAATTTTTTATCATTTCGTAGGATTACTGTTAATTGAGATAAAAAATAAAGTTTGATTTTATATAATTTTTTTTAGATTTGATAAATATTTAAAATGCAACAAAATTTTATTTTGAGAAACATGTAAAACAAATAAATAATATTAATTTGAGTAGCGTTTGAACGAGTTGAACACAATACTCAAATTTGAGTCAAATTTAATTCTGGCTAAAATTTATTCAATAATATGAGTTTAATTTCAATTTAATTTTTAATTAAAATATTTATTTCATATATAATTTAAATTAAATATAAATTTTTATTAAATTTTTATGTATTATACATGGACTTATAAATTAATTCATTTAATATATACTTTCAATAATATATTATTACACATAAAATATTTTAATATATATATTTTTTTCAAATACATATCATAATATCAAATTTATTATAGGCTAAACATATTTATTTCAAAAGCATTATACAAAAAATGAATGAAGTTGAGCTCCACACTCGAGTCCAACTCAATTCTCGATGATTTTTTAAGCTTCATTTTGTTCAAATTTTTCTTTGATCCAATAAAATTTTTAATTATAAAAATTTTATTTATTTCATATCTAATTTAAATGTAAATATTAAAATTAATTTATTTTATGTGTTATGCTTGTTTAATATTAAAATATTTTTTTTTAAAAAAAAATCGAAACTAGTTATTTTGTCTCATAATATATGTGAAACTAGTAAAGGAGCAGGCAGTCCACCTACTATGCTTTTTGAACGACTGGTTTATAAGAATATTAATTAATTATTAAAATATGTGATTAATGATGATGATTAACGAGCTCTTAAGTCATAATGGTAGGTGGGTCCGGTCACCTCCCACAGGCTCACCGCTTCCGATGCCTGGCCGGCAGTACTCACTGCCAAAAGGTACTAGAAGAATGGAATAAATGCCCCCTGATCCCCTCCATAACCAAATCCCAGAACGAGAACGAGACAGCGTTAGCTTATCGTCACCCCCGTCTTCTTCTTTCTCGTCTTTCGCCCTTCGGAGTTTGGAGAGATGAAGCAGATTACGGCGCGAACTCCGAACGAGTCATCCTTCTCCTTCTCCCGGCGCCACTTCAGCTGGATCATCGCCAGAGTCGAGAGCGCCGCTGGCTTCAAGCCCAGCGCTGGCGGCGCCGAGGAAGAAGAGTCGCTCGCTCCGACGACGGCAGCCTCAGTCTCCCTGGCCGCCGCGGCCGCCGCGGCGCCGGCGCACCCTCCTGCTCGAAAAACTGCTTCTTTGACGGCGACGCGCCGAGCGGTGCGACGGATTCGGTCGGCCTTGAGACTGGCCGTCTCCGGCAGGAACCGTCGGCCGGCCGGGCTCGGCCCTCGGGTGATCGGAACGCTATTTGGACCGCGGCGCGGGCACGTGCGGATCGCCTTCCAGTCGGACCCGCGCGCCTGCCCGGCGCTGCTCGTCGAGCTCCCCACGCCGACCAGCTCCCTCGTCAAGGAGATGGCTTCGGGCCTCGTCCGCATCGCCCTCGAGTGCGAGCACAAGACCCCCGCCTCCGCGGTCTCCGCCGATGGCGGCGGCGAAGGTGGCGGCGGTAAGGTTAGACTGGTGGAGGAGCGGCTGTGGAGGGCGTACTGTAACGGAAGGAAATGCGGTTACGCTTTGCGGAGGGAGTGCGGGCCGGGGGACTGGCGCGTGCTGCGCGCCGTGGAGCCGGTGTCGATGGGCGCCGGAGTGCTGCCATCGGCGGCGGCGGCGGAGGCCGGCGGCGGGTCGGAGGAGGAGATGATGTACATGAGGGCGAGATTCGAGCGGGTGGTGGGGTCCGGGGACTCCGAGGCCTTCTACATGATGAGCCCGGACGGCAACGGCGGCGGGCCGGAGCTCAGCATCTACTTGCTCAGGGTCTCGCAGATATAATTAATTTCCTTTTTGTCTTATTAAATTTTAATTTTGAATTTTAATTTTATTTTTAGGTTGCTATGTGGGACTAATACCTATTTGGTTCAAGCCAATATTTTCAATCAAAACTCCAGCTTTAAAATTACTTTATTTTATAAAATATTAATTTTATTTTATATTTTAAATTATAACTATAAATTTTATCTTTTTCACAAGTTATTTCCATCAATTTAAAAAAAAATAGTATTTTATTTTATTTAAAGAATGAAAAGTTTAAATTAAACGATATATATAAATATTAAGTTCTAAAATTAAGTAAAAGAGGGCTTTTAAAGGTGACATGTAATAAAAAACATTATTATTATTATGAAAATAATTTTATTATCTATGATAATTTCTTTAAGTTCATCTCGCATAATTTTTTGTTCACATAATTATTTTTTTATATTTGATTGTTAAATTATTATTTTTAAAAAATTTAAAAATAAATATTTAATATTATAATTATATTTAATTATTTTCAATTGTTATTCAAACATCAGCTTTTATTTTATTATATTATAATCTATAATAACTATTTTATATTTGACAATATATTTTAAATTAATTTTTAAAAAATAATTTAATGTTGAAGCTTAATGAAATCTATCAAACAAAATTTAAGCAAAAAGAATTTTTTTTTATTTTTATAAACCTACGTATAATCAAATTTGCCTAAGGAGTGCAGATGAAATTACCAAAATAAATAAGAAATAATTACTTATATGTCACATAATTTAATTTTATTTATACCTTACTGATTCATTTTTAGTTAATTACGCTATGCATATTTATAATATTATAAAATTTTATATTAATATACTCTGAGGAAGAAAAAATATGTAAAATTATGAATTAAAATATAATTTTAATAATTTACTAACAGATATATTTTTTTCAAATAGATTTTGATTAAGTTTTAATTCAAATATGTGTATGTAAGATTTTATAATATTTTGAGTGTGCATAGTATAATTAACTAAGAATGAATGGGTAAAACATAAATAAAACTAAATTGTGTGATATATAGGTAATTATTCTAATAAATAAATAAATAATGAATCAAGAAACAGTCATTTATCTCCCTAGCAATATCATAGATGAAGAAAACCGATTTAAAAATAAATAAATTTTCTCTCATGCCCACAGCAGAATATATTGAACAAACATTATTATTATTATTATTATTTTTCTAACACTAAACTGAACAAGAACATTCATAATAGCATGTGAATACAAAAAAAGACCAGCCTAAGAGAAGAAAATGAAAAAAAAATATATATATATATATATATATATATAAAAAGATTTTAAAAAAATTAAATTTTGGTCAGCTTTGTGTGCATTTCAATTCACTGCTGCTGCTGCTGCTGCATTCTGCTTAGCCCATGCAAACCCTGGCTGGAGAAGATAATCAGCAATGTGTGGCCCCCACATGAACATAAACCAGAAACAGTGATATGCAAGCTGCATCAGTAGCAGAACACTCACAAAAAGCATACTGTTTTTTTATTAAAAATGGTAAATTACATTGGGGCTCCTGAGGTTAGGTCACAATATCACACAAGTCTGTATTTTCAAAATTTTAAACTTATAGTGAGTCCCTGAGATAGTTTTAACGCTCTCAATCAAATCCCTAAAGTTATGTGAAACACTTTACGTAGATCCATTTAGACGATTTCCATCAATGATCTATATTTTCAATAAATTTCTATTTCTCTCCATCCCTCTTCTTCCTCTTTGGTTGCTCTGGAGATGGTTGAGAGAACGAGAGAGAAGGAGAGGTAAAACTGTCATTTACTGTAACATCCTGTGATTTTATTGTAGATGTATTGTCCGCTATGGCCTTAGAAAAATTGCGTGACTTGAGTGCTTTCCAGGAGGTCACCCCAAACACGCTCAACTATCGAGTTTTCCATCATTAGTCTCTATCATTTGAGATCATGTTATCTACTTATACAGCTCAGGATCTCTCTCCTTTTTCGATGTAGGACGATTCATTCCTGTGCCCCTCTCACCACTCATTATTGGTGCTAGAAGTCACACTTTGCCTTAGTGATTCATTTCTCTTAGAACATCACCCGGCAATCACTCCCCGCCCTCTTCAGCTACGGACGTCACATTTACCAAGAATTGAACAATAAAAATAACTGTTTAGACTAAATTGAAAAATATAGATCTACTCGATATTATGCCCTAGTATCAAGAACCTGAATGCAATTTATCCCATGAATTACTTGTAGATGTGTGAAGCCTAAGTGTTTTTTCATATATATTCGGCCAGTCAATTTTCATTTAACAAACATTTGACCGGGTCTTTTAAAATTTGATGGTATGTCATATTATAGATTTTGCGCAAGTCATTTTTTTTTCGGCATGATAATTAAACCCGAATTCGTTAAATGCGTTGCAGGATAAAGACTTGCAGAAATCTAATAACAGAAAATGCAAGAGGACCTATTTGAAATAAAAACCTACTCACAGGGACTAAAGTGAAAAAAATTTAAAAACTGTGCTTATTTAGTATATCAATCTCGTGCCTTCTTTAACAATTTAATAATGTTAAAATTATTTTTTAACTCTATTTATATCCCCCCCTCTCTCTCTTGTGAATTATTTATATCAACTCAGGGACCCAATTGAAACTATTTTTAAAACTAAGGAATCAAAATAAAAAAATTTCAAGACCTACCTGATATTATTTATTAACTTTAAGAACTTTAATGATATTTACTCTTTCTAAAATAGAAATGTATGGCGCTCATGAAATGAGAAACTACGTTAAATATTAGGGATAATTACTTACATGCCACATAATTTAGTTTTATTTATGTCTTACCCATCCATTCTTAATTAATTACGTTATGCACACTCAAAACATTATAAAATCTTACATACACACATTTGAGTTAAAACTTAATCAAAATCTATTTGAAAAAAAAATATTCTATTAGTAAATCATTAAAATTATATTTTTACTCTTAATGGTATATATTTTTCTCTTTCTCAATACCACACTAAAGCGCTGATTTGTCCTAAAATCAATTCACGTCGCGGATGTCTCCTTCCTTTGCCGCCACCTAAATATTAAGGTTTTAGAATTTTCACTTAAAATATATTTAAATATCCTTAAAATAATATGATGAATGACTCAGATTTTTTGTAATCTAACTATAGTTAGGTTATTGAAAAATTATGATTACTCATTATAATAGAAATAAGTTAAAATGTGTGTATATAAGATTTTATAATATTTTGAGTGTGCATAGCATAATTAACTAAGAATGGATGGGTAAAACGTAAATAAAATTAAAATTTGTAGCATGTAGTTAATTATTCCTAAATACTATTTTATTATATATAGACCATTTTTTAACAATTACATATATTGAGTATATATTTTAATGAGAGAATTACATGCATATCTCTCAAATTTTTTTCATTAATATATTAATTTTTTTTATAATTAATTCTCAAATATTCTAAACATAATATATTGAATTGTTTTTTGCTAATTATAATTATTTAAATTTTTTTATTATGTTATGTATATATAAAATTTTCTAATTATCTTTATAAATGGAAATGTGCCTATGATTTTTGTTTTTAAAATATTTAGAACGTTAAGTTTTAAAATGAAATAATAAGGAATTTAATATATAATTAACAAAAATGAAGAGGTAAGGTATATAAATGCTCTTATTTTAATTTATAATTTCTGTTATGAACTGAGATGATTTGAATTTTTTTTTTAAATATAAATAATGGTAGTTAACACTAAGTTTTTAAAACTCGATTGCGATTTTGATTTCAGTGATAACATAAAAGTATTAATTTGGGTAATTTTAATAGTTTTGATAATTATAATATTAGCAATTTCAAAATTTTCTATAAATTATTTAAATTTTATAAATTTAAAATTATTCAGTGAATATTGTTTTTTATAATATTAGCAATTTTAAATTTTATAAATTTAAAATTCCTAATATTAGTGAATAATATTAGGAATTTGGGTATATAAAGTATTTAGTGAATATTATTTTTTTTTAAGAAAGATGAGTTTCGGTAATTTCAATCGATTTTCAATAATTTTGATCAAAACTCAGTTGAAACTGCCGAAACATTCAAGTTTTGACAGAAACCGAAATTCGGTAGCATTTTCGAATCGGTTTGCACAAAAACCGATTGAAAACTATGACCGAGTTGCTAAAACATTCAGGTTTCGGAAGAAACCGAAACTTGGTAGCATTTTCAAATCGGTTTGGACAGAAATCGATTCGAAACTATGACTGAGTTTTAAAATCTTACTAAAAACTCATTCCAATCGTTATATAATTTACATATACACTCGTTATATGTAAGTATTTCACTTTTTTAACTACGTACTCGATAGCCGGGCCCAATACACCATGTGGTGTGTGACGGCCTCGCACTAACGATACGGGGTAATGGCGTTAATTTTTTTCTTAAGGTAAGTACAATTAAAAAATTGATGGGCATTAATTTTGTTTAAACAATATAATGCTAAGTATAAAAATTAAAGAATTAACTCATAATTATTAATTAATTTATTGTTTTCAAAAAAATATTAAAATATTTTTATTTTAAAATTTTTATAATAATAAAGATTACTGTAAATTATAATTCTTATATGTTAAAATTATATGAAATGCAGGGCATTCTAATAAATTTTTAAAAATTGTGAATTAAATAGTAATTATAATTTATCTATAGAATTTTTATTAAATTAACTCAATAAAATTTTATGATATTTTTTTTTCAAATACCTAGGGAGGGAGGCAGGGAGAGAGAGAGAGAGAGAGAGAGAGAGAGAGATCTCACCGGAACGAGCAGCGAAGGAGCCGGAGGAGATTGGGGAGCAAGCACATCCACATGGCTTCTCGTCTTCCTTCCATTAGCAGTAGCGACGGAGGGACTATTAGCAGCGCTAATATCCCAGAAGCTCCTCTTCTTCTTCGCAGCGGTCGCTTGAGGAGAGACGAGCCGGTGAGCATGGCTCGGCAAGTCTTCCTTAAGCGGTCTTCCTCCTCTCTTCCCCAAGCGGCTCTTTCCTTCCCCTCCGCAAGGAGAATTCACACCCTTCTTCGCGATCAACTGACGGATGAAACAGTCCTTCTGCTTAATCTGAAGCTCGTGCTCCTTTTTCAGCTTCTCAATCTCTGCTTCCAGCGCCTTTACTCTCTTCTGAAGCTCTGCGACGAAGGTCTCGTTGGCTGCTACTGCTGGAGAGCTGAAGCAGTTTCCGCTGAGAATGGAGCGCTTGGGTTTTCGGTTAATGGAGCATGGGGTGTTCGAGAGGATGGGCGGCGGTGGCTGCGGGGACGACGACGCTATTGCTTGAGCTTCGACGCTGAAGAGCTTCTGCTGGAGGCGGGCAGTTTGCTGCCTTAGCTCACTGTTTTCCTTCTGCAGCTCCAGGAGCAGTTTTGTTTGATTGGTTTCAGACTCTGGCAATGGCACTGCTTCATTTGCTGTACATGCCTGAAAGGAAATCATCTTCAAAACTTTAACTTGAACGTTTTTTATAAAGAAAAACTTATTTGGAGATATCGAAGAATCATTTGAATTTTATCTTACACAATGAAATAATGAGCCAAGATAAAAAAAATCATAAATTTGAATTCAGTAAGCAACAAATATTAAGAATTGTAATTAGGAGGAAAAAATTGGTCGGAATTATTGAAATGAGTAATCGATCCCATATTGCTCGTATAAGGCTATCGATGGAGATGAGAATCACATACTACTAGTAGTTCAATAGTGGAGCTCTAGCATTTTCTGAGAGAATTCAAGATAATAAAAAATTTTAGGCCGGCTCTCTTAAGGATGAAATGTTGCATTAATATATGCTTTATAGGTAAACATGAAGAACATCTCATAAAGAAAGACTACAGAGATGTATTTCTAAAGAACAAAGATAATAACATACCTTTGTTCTTATTTCCTTTGCTCGATCAGCCCAATGAAGAGTATTCTGAGTCTCGTTGAAAGAGAGATTGCTCGGGCTGATGTTTGCGATCATGACAGTATGGCATGGCCCTCCCAAGGAGTCCTTTAAGAGCTGCGTGAGCTTCGAATTTCGATAAGGAATGTGCTTCTTTCCCTCTACAAGAGCATTGATGCAACTACTTAACGCAAGGAGCGATCTGTTTATGTTGGCTCCCTCTATT
The DNA here is from genome assembly GCA_002786265.1 of Apostasia shenzhenica. Classification (NCBI taxonomy): domain Eukaryota; kingdom Viridiplantae; phylum Streptophyta; class Magnoliopsida; order Asparagales; family Orchidaceae; genus Apostasia; species Apostasia shenzhenica. The sequence continues at coordinate 2,699,875 of KZ451903.1, read as the reverse complement.
GATCTCTGGCTCCTTTGATCAGTAGCAAGAGCTCTCTCTGAGCCAGCTAGATCTATGAGAGACAGTTTCCCAACTCGAGTCGCTGTCATATTCGAGTCTTTGACTTGATACTCTGCTATAACCTTAGTTCAACAACCAAAAATAAATAACATTGTACAAAATTAATAGACAAAAATTTGATATATTTTAGGAGGAAGAGGGGAAGTACTTGAAGTATGGCATGTGATCTTGATGAGGTCTCATTTACTCTTGTGGGCTCAGTTGTTCGATTTTGATTTCCTTGCTGAAGCAATTGCATAACCTGAGAAAAGAATTCAACAATCAATTTGTCTTCGTGTCCATCACTAAAGTTTATAATATGAAAGCTGGCGGTAGTGTAAGTCATAAGGGTTACTTCATTTGTTGAATAAGCTCTGTATTGAGTGAGCCCAGCTGCTGTTATTCCCTAAAAAAAAAAAACACACACAATACAAGCACTTTTTAGCGCTTAATTTTCAATAGTATTCACAATATGCAAAGCAATGTAGAAGCAACATAAGTTTGATGATTGGTAGAAGAATTATATCTCAAACTCTGAAGTAGCATGCGTTCATCATCAGTTGGTAACTAGAGATTCAACATAGTATCAAAAGTCAGAGGTCTCAAGTTTGAATTCTAGTGAATTATCTGTAGCATAAAGCTTTAAAAAACCAATAACTATCCTGAACTAAAGCATGTCATAAAGTGAATAAGTACGCGTGCAACGGGATGTGTAAGAATATGAAATTATTACTAGGAAATAACATACAAGCAATCATCCTGCTTTAATGCAAGTAAAAATCGTAGCTTGAAAGGCTTAAGTATTAACCTGTTTATCTTCTCTGAGGACAAGTGGTCTCCCAGGAGACAGAAGGTCTACAACAGTTTCATTATAGACCTCAAGGTAGGAGAGGAGGACTGAGTGTTTTCCTTCAAAACTCCTCTGTCTGATTTTTGCAAATAGGTCCTTTATAGCCAACACCATTACTCCTGGGTTCTCTAAAGTCCCAAGCATCGTGTACGTTTTCCCAGCACCAGTTGCTCCGTAGCAGAATACAGAGCCGTTCCTACCTTGAAGAACACCTTCCACCAGCTCTGCTGTCCTGCATACATGATTTGGCTTCATACTGAGGATTTAGGGAAATCTTTATCTTGGATATAATTGATGGCGACAAAGAATTAAATTTGAGAATATGAAGGAGCCCAACAAAGAGAATCAAAAGAGCATTTCCATTGTGAACTTACGTGGTTGAGTACACTACTTGTTGTGTGGTAGATTCAGGGAATGAGGCATCGAAGCAGAAATGGCGGCCTCTAACCCTTTTGAGCCGAAGGTAGTCCATCTCAGAAGCAAATTCAGTAAGATAGATGTCTCTTTTATTGACAATCCTAACGCAGCTCCTCGCCCCGGCCTCCTCCTCTTTCTTCCCCATGGGCCTTAGCCGCACAAACACCATTATTCTGCTTCCGAGGTCTCCGCAGACCTCTGCCTCCTCATCAGTCTTCTTCGTCCCCATTGAAACTTTAACCTCCGACACTGGGGCCAATGATGACCTTCTCGCAGCAGCTCGGGACACTGTTGCTGCCTTCTCTTGCATCGCGTAGGCTGGAATCCTGTTGCAGTTCTTCAATTCTTCATTTTCCTTGGCTTCAGATTTAGAGAAGACAGCAGTTTTCTTCTTCGGAATCACAATGTTCTCTCTCATAACCGCTGCTTCCCCGTTCCTCCTCAACTCTTGTTCTTGTTTGCGATCATCTGTGGGATTCTTGCGATTGGAGTGGAGAAGATCAGCGCTTGGGTGATGGATTAGGACCTGAGACTTTTTATTCTGCTGATCATATAAAAGGGTAAGTGCTTTCATCTTCTCCTTGAGGCCATGGTGGGGATCTCGCAGCAGAGATTGGCGGCGAGCCGGAAATATGTACGATCCCTCCGAGCTACCGCCGGAGATTTGTGAGCGAGTAATGACGGGCATCTCTTCGAGAATCCACAAGGAAGAGAATCAAAGAAATGGACGGCAGCTTTACAAATCCGGCATGAATTTGCCGAATCGAGAAGCTCAAATCCAGGTTTAAAAGCGAAAGAGCGTTTCTTTGAAGGAGATAGGCGACATCAAACTATCTCAACTCAGTCCTTCTGAAAATTTCCATCTTCCACTTCGGAGATTCAGCGCCTATTGCTCTCCTAAAATGAAGACTGCAATGGTAGGTATTTTGTTGGAGTTTCTTGAACGAGATCGTCAGCTGAAGCACAAAAGCTGAACGGAGAGAGAGAGCTGGACAGAGCGAAAAGGAGAGAGGCCGAGGATCTGGAGACGGAATCTGAGCCGTTGGTGGGGTTAAAGCGAACGGCTGGGACGTGATCTGCTGCCGGACTTCCGGATTTTGAAATCTTGACGTAACGGTCGGAAAGGCCGAAAGGAATGCAGCCCCGAAACGGTCAAATTTTTTAAATAGGTTTAATTATTAGAAGGATAACGAATTAACGATATCTGATCTCCCTAATCTTTTCAGATAATAATTACAAGATCCTTCTGTAGGCCACATTAAAGCCATCGAATATGGGCTCCTTTAAAGCCCATTTAAAGCCCATTTAAAGCCCATTGCCACTCTTGATAAGTTTAAGATCTAAAATCTCATCGGAAAAATCATTATAATATAACGATTCAAAAATAATATTCATAAAATATTATAATACAACGATGATTTGAATCAGTACATCATGTACCTTTGCTCGAATCTTACGGAAACAAAAGAATTTTTTGTTCTTAAAAATAACATTCATAAAATATTATAATGCATTTACTGCATACCGCAAAACCTTTCAAATTCAAATTTAAGTCTACGATAGATACGTAGAACTCATTAAAACTCAATGTTGCTGTGAAGTAAAGTTATTTCAAAAAAAAAATTTATTTGATTTTATAATATTATAAATTTGATATTCTAGGATGACATCCAAATGTTACTCAAAATCGAACGACGTTCAAACACCAGTAGTCTTACGAATCGATGACATTATATAATGATATTCAACGAAATAAACAAAAATTATTCGATTATAATCTACATCTAGGTGACAATGATATTTAAATAATATTAATATATGAATTGCATTTAACCAAAAAGTCCTCCTTTGTATAGGCCTATAGGGCATGGTGCCATCAGTTCTGCCCCCCAGGATTGCATCAATGGGGCCAGTCTTCAGCTAATTTTTTTTGACAGAAGACCTTCATGACAGTTGCTATTTGCATTGTTTTTTTCTCGATTTATTTGGTTGGCAATGCTTAAAAAAACGATTTGGATACGATGTTTGAAACCTATTTGCTTTCAAATTCGAGCGCTGACAGATCTGGCGCAACCTATCCGTAAGCTCCTCGTTGGACTGGATTCGATCAAAGATCATCCCGTCCTGCTCTGATGATGTTCCCTGTTCATAACTTTATCTTCTTAAGCCTCATTGCTCAGTAGTTTAAGTAGCTATTTCTCGATTTTGATAACTTTCGAAACTGCTATGAATGTTAGTAATCCTAATATCTTTGAGACTATAGCACTACGGTATTCACCGAACTTTTTTCTTTTTTCTCTCTCTTTCGAGCTATGCTTCTCATATCTGTAATTTTTCATATTTTATTTCTATTAATCTTTCTGAAAGGCTTCTTCCGTTGCTCCTTCGAAGACTGTATCAACTCCGTCAAAAGCAGCTAATCAAACTCTTTAATAAAACTATGAAAGTGATACATAAAGAAAAGTCTAAAGTGAGAGAAGATTGAGAAAGAGATGTATGCAAGAGCACATGATGAACAAGGCCCACCGTGAATGTACCCTTTAAATAAGCTTCATTTGGCCACTCGAAAACGTATCGAAATTGGTTGATCAGCAGCACATGTGCCAAAGAAACGGGTTGGCTTAATTTGTTCCTCTCTAATGTGTTAAGAAAATGCAACTTAGTTTACAAGCTTTTGCTTGACCTAGAAATAAACATACATTTAAAAGGGGGTTGACTTTAATATCATGTGTTGGGCTTTATGGTGACATTTTGTTCTCTCTTTCAACTATACTAACTCAAGGTTTATTGAAAGGTCACTATAATGGCATGATGGGTGGGACTTTCTCTATAGGGATCTTACTGACAATGATACAGTGGTGTTCTCTTAGTCGAGTAGAGAATGAGTTTGTTTAAATATCAAAAATAGAGGTGACAATATATGACCCAACCCGTGAATCCGACCTGAACTTGACTAAAAAATTTTAGTTATAGGTCATGAACTTAAACCGATTTATTAACAAATTGAGTTTGGTTTGGACATAATTGGGTCAGGTTAGATTTGGGTTACCCATTTATTAACAATTGTTCTATAAATCCGTTGGGTTCAGGTCATTAATTTTCACTTATTTAATAAATAAGTTAGATTCAGATCGAGCCAAATTCGAGTTCGGGAAGAACCTGATCCACCAACCCATCTTGCCACCCCTAACCAGGAAGTCTCAGATTTGAACCATGTATACTATCATAATTTTTAAATGAGACAAAGAAAATTGCTGTGTTCAGAGTAAAAAGAAAAAAAAGATATAAAAATATTATTTAACCTCTTATATCTTAGGAACCTTTATGTGATTTACCCATGATTAGATAATTTCTTTCTACTTACACTATTATTGGATTATTTTGTTTATATATATACGAATACACGCACATGTCAAGTTGATACGTCATGAGACATAATTAATTCGCTGTTAAAATTGCATAAAGGAAAGTTGTTTGGTAACTTAAAAGAAGTACATAAAATATCGTGTACTATCATTTAGACGATCTGAGTCTTCATAGTAATAAGTTGAAGAATCAGCTTGTTGAAATTTCAAAGTAAAAACTAAGATTTGTAATAGGGAATGGGTTTGAAGTAGAGAAAACTTGCTCTTAGCATAACCTTGTTAATTTGAAAGAAATTCCGTGCAAATGTAACCCTATGGCTGGTAATATAACTTCGAGCAATGATTTTGAATTTTATAGAATTCATTTGTTCACATAATTCTTGAGAAGAGAAACATCAATTAATTTGAATAAGTGCTTCTAAAAGATTCACAAAATCATAGACGTTTATGGGATATTGACCACATTAGCAACTTAGTGTTTGCCAAAATCTATTTGAAGAAGTGGATTGGTTGAGAAAAATAACATAGGAGGAGGGTATTTTTGGTACTTCATTCACTTCCAACTTTATAAAAAGCCACTTAGAGCCGAAGTGGTGACACTGTTATTATGAGAACTATTACTGAGTAACGAGAAGATGATGTGAGATACATAAAGAGAGTACTTTGCTTATGTTGTGAAGGCCAACATAAGGTGATCAGTGGAGTATGTCATAAGTCATTCAAAATTTTAATCACCTTAGAATTGTCTTCGTACTAACAAAAAGAAATAGCAGGGAAGTTGTTTTTTACTAGCTATCTAAAGATCTTCAGACTTTAAGTTAAGAGACAGAAGCACTCTTAAACTTAGCTAGTTATTTAAGCGCTCTTAAGTTAAACTCTTTGTAATGTCCCTTCTTATCTCTTCTATATTATATAAGATCCTAGTTAGTTTAGATATTAAATTAGGTGTTTATTATGCACTCTCTGAAATTAGCTTGAATGACCATAGAGTTTGATCAGGTTACTACATTCTCATAACAAGTCGCGTCGGAGCATCGATAAATACACTCTTAATAGAAGATGGACTCGGCTATCCCATCAAAGATGATCATGCTTGACAAAAAAGACTATAGCCTCTGAAAATAGAGAAGATGAACTCGGTTGTGTCATTAATGATGTTCATGCTTTAGAAAAAGAACTATAGCATTTGGAAAAGGATAATATGAGAAATTTTGATATGAAAACTCTATATAAAGTTTGAAGAAATCTGAAGAAGTTGAAGTCGAAAAGTGAAAGAGAGTACATGAAAGATCATCCAACCTAATTCAAATACAGCTAAACAAAGCTAAACTCCCTTTCATTTTTCGATGCATAGTCAGTTATATGCCTCTCTCATTAAGCTTAAATGCCTATCAGGAGTCATTCTATGCATTACTAATTTCATTTTTCCCTCAAAATATCACCATACAATCATTTCTCACTCTCTTTGGTTATAAGCATCACGGGTCACAATCTGATCACATATATAAGACAGGAACTCCCCGGCTTCTACCTTTCGATATGAAATAATTCATTCATATCCCTCTTTCACTAATGCTAGAAGCCGTTTCTTATACCAGTGATCCTCTTATCTTATGAGACATAACTTAGTGATCACTCCATGCACCTTTTGGTCATGGTTCGTCACAGCGGTGCATTTAATAGACATGCCGCCTAACAAACCATTTTAAGGAGAGCTTCTTACATCTTTGCAAGTATTCCGCTATGGCACAGTGATATTTCTCTCCTAATATTAGTTATACTGAATATAATATGATATAATATTATAATGAGTTAATTACTAAATTATTTTTATTGTTAACTTCTAATTATATTTTGATTTAAAATTTCAAAAAACTTATTGAAAGGTTCCAACATTGAAAACTTCGTAACAATAAAAGTCCCTAAAAATTCAAATTATTATAACTTCGTAAGCATCTAAGAAATATTTTATTATTAAAATTTTAAAATTTTAAATTTATCTTCTTTCTCTCGTGTCTACTCCCAGGCAGGAGCAGGTGGAAGGGGCGAGCATCCCGCCCCTATCCTCTCTCTCTCTATCTCTCTCACTTGCTCTCGCCTGCTCATGTCGGGGAGCAAGAGGAGGCGGATGGGCCATCACCCCCCTCCACTCTCTCTCTCTCTCTCTCTCTTTAGCGAATGCCCAGCCGTTCCACACACATTCTCTCTCTCTTCTCCCTCTCCCTCAAACAAGGTTGACGGCGAGGCGGTAGCGATTGTAAAAATAACAAGAGCTCGTTTATAAAAAATATATATATATAAATCAAAATATAATTAAAATTTAACTATAAATTTTTTTCAAAAATCAACATGCGTGCGCGTTTGTGTGTGATTGGGGAACGGAGGGGTGGGGGTCCGTTTGATCAGTGGGCATGGCCGCATGGTCGCAATCCAACCCCACATGCATTTGAATGCATCATGGGTACGTACAATTGTACAAAGGCAAAGCGACTCTAATCAAGTGGTCCTCGTTTGGTCGTATCCCTACTATTCCGACACGCGCTGCACTAAACAATAGACTAGCTTGCACATGATCGGTCTATGGTCTAATTGAAGAATTTAATTTTATTTTAAGATTTTTCTTCAACACCTTAAACAATTAATTATTAACTAAAATGATATTTTCATGCATGGTTTCAAAAAAATTCATATCATCTTATCAGATGCATTCTATTATTTTGCATTAAAATAAAGTAAATTACATCCAAGCCCCTCACGTCAGACGAGCATTACATTTCAATTTTTTAAAAACTTTAATTTAAATTCTCAAAGAATTTTATTTTTTACTAATATGCTATAAAATTATTATCATTCATTAATTTTTTGATTTTTTAAAATATAATTTTGAAATATTAATATTAATATTTTTATTTTTACATATTTAATGTAAAGAATGAAAGAGACGAGCGAAATTAAATTTTAAAAAATAATAAAAATAAAAAAGTGTAATATTTTTTTAAAATATGTAAATAATTCAAATCATTGAAAAGACGGTCAAATTTCATATTTTTAATAAAAAAATCAGCGAAAATTATGAAATTCTATAAGACGGACTAAAATTGTAGCACTTTATCTTAGAGACCCAAACAAAGATTTGTAAAAAGTTGAGATCAAATTGCAAACAAAAGAGTTTATTACTCGAAAGAAAAAGAGAGCGAACGAGATGCATTAAAAAAAGAGTTTAATTATAGAAAAAAAAATTTACATATCATAAATTTTTACTGTTCACTTGTAATTACATTTTAGTCTAACACCTTTTAAAATTCTTCAATTAGATCCTTAAACAAAAAGCTTTAGAAACATATTAAGTCGCTGTATATTTTGTTTTGCTCTTAAATCTCAAGTGATGGAATTCGAAAAACATGAATCATTAGTGTAATTATAAGTAATAAACTGTAGTGACCTATTAAAAATTTATTCTTATAAATATAAAAGTAAATTTATATTTGTTATCTCCAAAAATATTTTTTTTACAAGTAGTGTTGGATCTGGACCGCACACGTGGAAGCTCACATGGCATCAGCAAGAACGAGCGCTCGGTGTCGAACATGAGAGGTATCACCCCGAACAACACATGCCGAAGCAGCCAAGAAGAACAGCAGGGACCAGAGCTGACCGTGGAGTAATGGATATTATTATTATTATTATTATTATTATTATTTTAAATTGTGATTGGAGAATTATTGATGAATGAAGTTGTGAAGAGAATTGAATCAGTGAAATGGGACCAACCTCTAGCTGAGATGAAGTAGCCCATGCTAGGAGATCTCATGAGGATCAAACAAACACATGACAAATATCGCACATCGAAACTCGCCTTTAAGTAGACCCGTAAATCGATCAAAATTCAACTCGACCTATTGACAACCGAGCAGTCCTATCAACTTAAACACGGAGATAAAATCTAAATCTAAATCAAAATATCAGACATCATGTCAAATATAATAAAATGTTTTCCTCTTCTCAATTTTAAATTAATTTTGTTTAACTTAAGACTTCTTTGACAAGCAGCATAAAATGACTTCCAACTTTTTTGAAGCAGATTCACTCGAGTAAATCTACTAAATATATTTTTTGATCAAATAACACTGAATCCAAAAAAAAAAAAAAGCTATTTAGCCGAAAATATCTATTACATGGTTTCAATCAAAGCCGCTTCACTTATCCAAAGTCAATTTGAGAATTGAATCCGATGGTATTTATTAGAGCCAACTTTGTTATCAAATATGTGCGGGATGCAAAACACGAAAAATTAAACTTGCTTTTTTTTTTGCTTAATTTTTTTTTAATGTCAACAACTACTAAATATTAATAAGTATCCGTAGGAGCATAAATTAAGGTAAACTGTATTCGGGCCTCTGGGATCGAAAGGGCGTTACAAATTATTCTAAGTTTTTAAAAACCTCTATCGAAATCTTGGAGGTTGCAAAATCGCTATAGTTTTGATACTAATTAAAGCATAATTATTAATTTTTTATTCGTATATTATAAAATTATTCTCGTTTATTAAATTTTTGGACTTTTAAAATGTAATTTTAAACTATAATATTTAGATTATTTATTTATAATTTTTTAGTGGAAAAAGTAAGAGATAATAGAAATTAAACTTTTAAAAAATAATAAGAATAGAAGGGATATGGTCTTTTAAAATATGCAAATATTTTAAACTTGTCAAAAAAATCAAATTTTACATTTTCTATTGAAAAATTCAATGAAAATTATAAAATTTTGAAAGAACGACTAAAACTGCAGTGCTTTCTCAATCTCAGAACTCAAACTTATAAAAGGTCTTGTTTGGTTCAAAAAAATTTTTTTTACCTAACACAAATTTTAACTATAAAAATTAACTTTATTTTGCATCCAATACAAATACAGATATTAAAATTTAAATTATTTTATATTTTACATAGTTTTTAATATTAAAATAATTTTTTTATTAAATTTAAAAAATACAATATCTTTTTTATAAAAATAGTAGAACTAAATGAGGCCAAAGTGTTTAAAAAATTAAGATTAATTTACAATATTTTTTGATCTCCGGGCTCGATGCAATTTACCATTTTATTTATGGTAAAACAGATGAAAATTTTAATTTTACCTTTATAATAATAATATCTCATAATAAATTTTAATTAACTTTAATATTTGGGATGATTTTAGCATTACTCTTATATAATTAGAAATAAAATAAATGAATTTGAACTAAGTATTCAAAACTCGATTTCGATCACAACGGTATAAATTTTCGCAGTTTCGACTGTGTTGAGTATTGATAGCTTTAATTTTTTTTTCTATAAAATCTTTAAATTTTATAAATTTAAATTAAAATTATTAATGATAATTAATGAACATTATTTTTTAAAAAAAACTTCAGTAGTTTTAACTGAATTTTGATCGAGTTTTCATCGACTTTGATAATTTAAGAGGAGTTTTAAAATCCTGATAAGCACGAGGACCAAAATCAAGACTAAAATGATACTAGTTTAAAAAAAATAATAATAATAATGATAAATAAATTTTTTTAATCATTCTACACATATTTTAATATAAAAAACAATTATTTTAGTTCACATACTCAATAATTTTTAAAAAAATATTAATTTTATTTCACATCCTAGACTAAAATACTCGATTCAAATATTTTAATTTAGAATGTGAAATAAAATTAATATTTTTATTAAAAAATATTAAACATATAAGATAAATAAATATTTTTTATATTGAAATATATATATAATAATTTTAAAAAATTATTTATTATTATTATTATTTTTTTAAATTAGTAATATTTTGCTCTTGATTTTTTTCCTCACTTTGAATTGAAGTCGAAGTTAAAGTAAAACTAATATTTAAGCCTGGACCCCAATCCGCCGGTAGACCATGCATGAACCAGCGATCCCCCGCGACCTGCAACTGACACGTGGACCCCCGTGCCACCTCTCCTTTCGCCGGGCCCCAGTCCAGCTGTCCACTGCTCTCTGGCTCTCACTACCTTCTGCCCTTTTAAGACCGATCGGGTTTTCCCGATCCGCATCCTAAACTGGTTCGTTTCGGCCAAGGCTAACCGTTCGGATCTGAATGCCGCCGAGCCGGACCCGGACCAGGCACTTAGGCCATATTTAACGCAAAACCAAAATGATATTAATTTAAAACTATATATATATATATAATTTTTTTAATCATTATACATAAATTTTAATATAAAAAATAATATTTTATTTTACATACTTAATAATTTTTAATAAAAATATCAACTTTATTTTATATCGTAAACTAAAATACTAGATTTTAGTATTTTGGCCAAAAATGTGAAGTAAAGTTGATATTTTTATTGAAAATTATTAAGCATGTGAAATAAAATAATATTTTTTTTAGATTAGAATTTATGTAAAATAATTAAAAAAATTTATTTATTATTATTATTTTTAAAGTAGTACTATTTTGATTTTGATTTTGATCTCTGCGCCAAACAGGCCCTTAATCGTGATATTCGCATTTTTCTCCTCCGAAGGAGAAAAAATTACAATAATCATACTTTAAAAAGTTGGCCAACAAATTAGGAGGAGTTTCGATCCAAGTTTTTAACTCAATTAAATAAATAATATTATTAAAAATAAAAATTGATTACTCGACTAAAAATCAAACCCAAATCAATTCATTTTTTTTGCAGTATGAGTCTTGATGTCATCCCAATCCAATTAAAGCACGAATAAATATACAATTCATGTATCATTATATAAATATAAAATTATTTTATTATATATATTAAGAATATTATTGACAGGAAAAGATGGAGTCCTAACAATTAGCAGTATGCAACGTCTCTAGCTCAGAATACTAATGCAGAGAAGCTAAGAATCATCTGAAAAAATAAAAATATAAAGTGATTCAGAGATAGCTTCCCCTACATTCACTTGGGAGCCAAAGAAAAAAGATTTTACTAGAACTCAAAAGATTTGATCAGAAGACCAATGCAAAGAGAAAAAAAAATACAAGCTTATTGATAATGATGATCATCCTTCTCTTTCTGGAGCTATCGAAAGGAATTTATAGATGAGTTAAGATGGTGCTTAGCCAGTTCGAGATTGGAACACTGTAGCTGTAGGCTCCATGGAGACCATTAATAATATCAAAAAGACACATGGATTATTGATTTATGTGATTGTCGGAAACCAGATAACTGGAAACATGCAACTCCCAATTAACGAATAAATGCGCAGGGTTCTACAGTGAAAATTGTGCAAACAAAACGTTGACGTGGCAATCTCCGTCGGGCTGAGGGATAGCAACAGTTGTGGATGATCAAATATCTTGTTGATATAACCAGCAGGAAGCAATACATCGTCCTCGATGGTTTAATATTTCTGCAAAAGTAAGAAATATGATTAGTAAAATATTATAGCCAATAAAGCAAACATCGTGCACGATAATAGATAGACAGAGTTTGAAAGCCTTTAGACGCTGCGTGTACAACTGAGATTCAACTTGAATCTGTGTAAAAAACTATAAATATTCTATTATAACATCATGAGATCTAAGTGTAGAAGTATTATCTGGTTTAGTTTTAGAAAACTGCTTGACTTAAATACTTTATAGAAGTCTACACTTTCCTATTATCTTAAGCTCTCTTGTAATGCTAGTGACTGATGAGGATGAAAAGTAATCGTCGAGTGATGTCCCAAAAGAAAAGAATCATTAGAGCAAAGTGCAGTTTCTAGCAAGCTCTAGGCTGATAAATAGTGGTGGGAGAAGCACAAAAATGAATAGTCCCACATTGAAAAGAAATAGGAGATCTTGAGATATATAAGTAGATAGCATGATTCCAAATAGTAAAAATATCTTTTAGAACAAAACCGTGAGACTAACAATAAAAAACTCCATAATTAATTATGCTTGGGCTGAAGTAGTACTGTGATGAATGATCTCTTAAGAAGTACTTAAGTCAGCAATACCTCTATATTTGTATCACGGGATGTTACATCTACAGTTAAGGAAAGAACGATAATTTAATTTTAATTTGAAATTATATTATTTTTAAAGTTTATCTTTTAAAAATTAATAAATTCATTAAAATTAATTTACTATATTACAAAATTAAGTTGCTTCAATTAAAGACAAGCTAAAAAAAAGCAACTTAAATGATTTGAACATATAAATCGTAGGTCACTGAAAGCTTTAATAAAAAGAGTTGAGTTATCAAATCTTGTAGATATAAAAAGAAAAAAAATCAAATAAAACATATAAAAAAATTATCAAAAATAATCTTTCATATTTAGAGATAAATAAAATTTTATAATTTCATAAAGTGTAGTAAAACAAAGAATTTATTTAACTGATCTCACCTATTAAGATAAAAACTTAACTATTATTGTTGTTATATTAATTAAAGTATATTTTATAAGTTATAATAATTTATTTTTATGACTTAAAACATATATAATGAGTTTGTACATAAGAAATTTATAATCAATTTAGTTCAGATTAAATTCAACTCGAATCCAGTTCAAACTCGAGTCAATTACGAGATTACATTGATTGGATTTGAATCAAGATTAGATCCAATCATTCCTAGATTAAATCCGAAATAAGTCGTTCGGATTGGATGTGACCTATTTTGAAGCATAATTTAGGCCTTGGTTCGAATTTTTTTTGAACAAGAAAAATATATATATTTTTATTATTTAATGAAAAAAAAATTATTTTAATATTAAAAAATTTATAAAATATGAAATATTTTAAATTTTTATAATTTAAATTTATATTAAATAAAAAATTAACTTCAATTAAACGAAGCTCAAAGGATTCACGTGCAGAATGTAGAGGAGCTGAAGGCCAGGTAAGTCCAGTTCAGTTACGGGCTATTTAAAGCAGAGGAAGCAGTGAGAGGCAGAGCCACAGTTCACTTCCTACTGCAGAGGAAAGGAGAAGACTGGGAGAAGCCCATCTCTGCGGTTCCCTTTATTTACGACGCATGCCATCCGACTGACGACGACGACGACGACGAAGAAGAAGAAGAAGAAGAAGAAGAAGAAGACGGCAGCACGACGACGTAATGATCACCTGGAAGGACCTTTACACCGTCCTCACAGCCGTAGTGCCGCTCTACGTGGCAATGCTCCTGGCATACGGCTCGGTCCGGTGGTGGAGGATCTTCTCGCCGGAGCAGTGCTCCGGCATCAATCGATTCGTTGCCATCTTCGCCGTGCCCCTGCTCTCCTTCCACTTCATCTCCACTAACAATCCTTACGCCATGAACTTGCGCTTTGTCGCCGCCGACACCCTCGAGAAGCTGATGGTCCTCGCCGCGCTCACCGTCTGGGCTCGCATCGCCTCGCGCGGCTCCCTTGATTGGTCCATCACTATGTTCACCCTCTCCACGCTTCCCAACACTCTGGTGATGGGAATCCCACTTCTCATCGCCATGTACGGACCTTACTCTGGATCGCTCATGGTCCAGATCGTCGTACTGCAGTGCATCATCTGGTATACCCTGATGCTCTTCCTCTTCGAGTACCGCGCCGCGCGGATACTCATTGCCGACCAGTTTCCCGACACGGCGGCCTCGATCGTCTCGTTCCGGGTGGACTCGGACGTAACCTCGCTCGACGGCGGCCGCGATCTGATCCAAACGGACGCTGAGGTCGGCGGCGACGGGAAGATCCATGTGACGGTAAGGAAGTCCACATCGTCGAGGCGATCCATCTCGATGATGACGCCGCGGCCGTCTAACCTCACTGGAGCCGAGATCTATTCGATCAGCTCCTCCAGGAATCCAACCCCAAGGGGATCCAACTTCAATCACTCTGATTTCTTCGCAATGTGTGGCGGAGCCCCGCCGCCGCCCCTCCGTCATTCCAATTTCGGCCCCTGCGATCTATATTCCGTGCAGTCATCTCGCGGGCCGACGCCTCGGCCATCCAATTTCGATGAGCAGCACCACCATCACTCCGGCGGATCGCCGAGGTTCGGGCACTATCCTGCCCCAAACCCCGAGATCACAGCTGGATGCTCCGCCATCGCGAAAAAGCAGCCAGTAACTCCGCCAGCGCCTGCTCAGCACCCTGCTAACCACGATGCAAAGGAGCTTCACATGTTCGTTTGGAGCTCGACCGCATCGCCTGTGTCTGAGGTCAGCGGGCTCCCTGTTTTCGGTGCAGCTGAGCTCACCGGAGCCTCTGGCGATGGTCGATCGGACGCCGGAGCCAAGGAGATCCGCATGATCATTCCCGCTGATCTTCCTCCCAACGGCGGGAGCAAAGGTATTCCTCCATAATCCAACGGTTACCAGATCTTTCTTCTTCACTCAATTCACCAACTCGTTTCGGTTAATCAGCTTCGATCCCGAATCCGGATGAGTTCAGTTTCTGCGGTGGGAAGAGCGCCGAGGAACGCGAGGACGAGAAGGCCGATGTCGGACCTGATGGTTTGTCCAAGCTAGGATCGAGCTCGACGGCGGAGCTACATCCGAAGGGCGGCGGAATCTCCGGGAAGGAGGCGCAGATGCCGCCGGCGAGCGTGATGACCCGCCTCATCCTCATCATGGTGTGGCGGAAGCTCATCCGCAACCCCAACACCTACTCCAGCCTAATCGGCCTGATCTGGTCCCTCGTCGCCTTCCGGTCCCCCAACCCTCCCAGCCTTCAAATCGCAATATCTCCTTAATCCTAATTAATAATTATTAATTAATAATTAATTAATTAATTACAGGTGGCACGTTTCTATGCCGAAGATCATCCAGAAGTCAATATCGATACTCTCCGATGCCGGCCTCGGAATGGCTATGTTTAGCCTAGGTCGGTAAGGAGGGTAGAACAGTAAATTTAAAGTATTCTAGAAAGTTCTCCTGACATTGGATTGGCTGCTTTTGGTGAAGGGCTGTTCATGGCGCTGCAGCCGAAGATCATCGCCTGCGGGAACGCGGTGGCGGCCTTCGCGATGGCAGTCCGATTCCTCACCGGCCCGGCGGTGATGGCCGCCGCCTCCATCGCCGTCGGCCTCCGCGGGGACCTCCTCCGCGTTGCCATCGTCCAGGTGCACACCCCCGATCCCCGTTTTCCTTCCCCGTTTTCGGCACACAGCGCAGCCCGTACGTACGAGTCTAGCGACAGGCCGACACGTGGCCCTTCGTCGACCGCTGTGTGCTGTGGTGGGCTCCGCGGGAGTTTAATACTGACCGTCGGCTTCTGATCAGGCGGCCCTACCGCAAGGAATCGTGCCGTTCGTCTTCGCCAAGGAGTACAACGTCCATCCCACCATCCTGAGCACTGCGTAAGTCCGTTACCGTTAACTACCGTCCGTTAATTGCGCGACTCGTCACCTTTTGTAAATTTTAAATATGTCTAGGGTTATTTTCGGAATGCTGATTGCTCTTCCCATCACGCTGGTTTACTACATCGTCCTCGGGCTATGACGGCGGGCGGGAGGTGGCAGTACGTTGGATGCTCAACGGCGTCGCCTTCGCCGGCGAAACCTGAGCTCCGGCCGGCGGCGCTGGGAACCTACCGGAGAAGAGGGAAGCTCTAAAAGTGCTGAAAAAAGATAGTGGCCTTTATAAAGCTTTCTTTCGTCCTTTCTTTGGTCTTTTTTGTCCTTGGCATAAAAGCGTTTCTTCAGAACACGGACTGGTTAAAGAATCACATTGATTAGACTTCATTAAAATTTAACATGCATTTATTTATATAAAAATATTTTATAGCTCAAAAAAAAAAATTTAATACGTAACATAAAAAAATGAATTTTAGTTTAATTTATTGAATCATTCAATGCATTATGAATTAACTTATCCAATGCATTAAATCATTAATTTATCAAATAATTTGAGAGACCAAAGCCAACAATCTAACTTGCCTACTTATTGATCATTTTTTGAGGTAAGCAACTCTCATTTATATATGGACCCAATGAATTCCAAAATGGGATTTTCAAATTATTAAAATTATGGTTACCTAAATAAATTAATATTCTAATACGTTTATCTACGCACAAGCTAATTTATTTTGCAAAGAAAAGTTTAGCATATCTACTATACTTTCAAATTTTTAATGATATTTATAAATAATTTTTTATAAAATTATAAAATTATTAGTTAAAAATGATATCTAAATTACATGATATAACATTCAGATAATAATAAATAAATGTCCTTAAAACTTTTGATTTTACTATTATATTAAAATTCTGATTGCCAAAAAGTTAAGTTTGTTGCTTAAAACTTGAGAATAATTTTATATTTTATTTTAACACAAATCATTCAATTCGTATGGGTCACAGGCATCCGACATGACAAATGTGATTATAGATTGGTGCAAGAGTTGGAATTTACCTAGGAGGTGGGGATGGTGTTGCATGGCTTGTTCGACTTGAACTTATGAGACGACAAAGTGATGATCGTCTAGTTAGGCTGGTTAAAAAGATTGAAAATGAATCTATTTTAAGCTCTGTTTGGTAATAACAAAAAAAAGAAGATTTGGTTTGAATTTTTAGTCATTTTTTAAAAATTTGTTTGATATAAAATAAAGTGAGTTTGTTATATTAACAATTACGTAGAATGTGAAATAAAATTAATTGATTTATTGAGAATTGTGTTAGATGTGAAATAAAGTAATTGTTTAATGTTGAAATTTGTGTGGGATGAGATATAAAATAATTTTTAAAAAAATTTTTAAAATGAATTTAAAATTTTAGCTATGACTAATTTTAACCTATTGACTTGAACCTTATAATTCTTGTACGACTTGTACCTTATAATTCTTCAAAAGATTGAAAATGAATATTTCAAGCATGCAATAGCCCACTCCTTATCACTTGTTTTCACCTAATAATTCTTCAATATCTTCCTAAAGTTGTGACATAATATTTATGCATTCATTTTCCTAGAGCTTGGCATAATGTTTTTCCTTGTTTTGTGTGAAAATTCTGAGCTCCTTTGCTTATTTATGTAAATGTTTTCTAATCTATATGGTTTAGATTATAAAAATTGTTTACTAATTGTTTACAACTAACTTCAGTGTTGAATATTTATCTATACGCGTGGTATCTAAAGGTTTTTCAAATTTTGTTTATTTATCGTCGTGCACGATGTGTACTTCATCGGCTACGATGTTTGACTAGCCATATTTGCCTACGATATTTAACTAATCATATTTACCCCTTGCGTTGCAGAAATATCAAACTATCGGAGACAATATTTGGTCCATAGCTTCCTGCCAGTACTATCGATCACGATATTTGGTCCACAGCTTCTTGCCAATATTATCAACCACGATATTGGGTCATCTACAACTTCTTACCAGTAATATCGACCCCGATATTTATTCATCCATAGCAATCGCTGTCCCTCAGCCTAGTGGAGACTACCACGTCAGCATCCTAATCGCATAATTTTCACTACAGAACCCTTCACATCATCGATTACTGGGAGTTGCATGTTCCCGGTCACTAGTAGCCAGTCATCTAGTTCCCGACAGCCACATAGTTCAAGAATCCGAGCGTCCATACCACCATCAATGGTCTTTCTTAAAGCCGACAGTTAATAGTGTTCTAGCTCGAAAACCTGCTGCACACCACTTCAGCTCATTTATAAATACCTCTAGGCAGAGCTTCAAAAAAAGGACAAAAAAGAAAGGAGACTTAAGATCATCATTATCGAGGACTAAGCTTGTATTTTTTTTCTTTTTTATTGCATTAGTTCTCTGACCAAACTCTTTTTTGAGCTCTAATGAAACTTTTTTGTCTGACTCCCAAGTGAATGTAGAGGAAGTTATTCCTGAACCACCTTACATTTTTGTGTATTTTTCTGGATAATTCTTGGCTCTTCTGTGCTAGTATTCTAAGCTAGAAACATTGCATACCGCTAAGTCTGAGGACTCTATCTCTCTCCATCAACACTAATTTAAAATTACGTTTACATTTGAAATAAATACAATATATCATGAAGGTGTGGGCATCCACATATACAGTGATAGCCCATATGAGACTGTGTGATTTAATATGTACTTATGTACGGGTGCTCATACTCGTATTATCATTACGATGCATATTTTTCTAACAAATGTGAGAGGAAACTAGAAGATTGGATAAGGAGTTCCACAATTAACTGAAATACAAGCACATTTAGTAGCATATATTTTCACTCTGCTTGTTTGGTTGGAGGATAAATTTGGGTAAGGAAAGAGAAAATAATTTATTTTATAGAGTTGATGGGAAAGAAATTTATTTTAATATTGGGAGGTGTGTAGGATATGAAATAAAGTTGATTTTAAGGTTGAAATTTGTGTTGAATGTGAAATAAAGTTGATTTTTAAGGTTGAAATTTGTGTTGGATGTGAAATAAAGTTATTAAAATTTATAATAAATTTAAAATATTATTAAGATATTTTTTGTCCATTTTTGGGCTCATGCCAAACAAGGTCTTAACATAAAATAAAGCTAGCGCTTCCCTATTAGATGTTTTGTTGGTAATTTCATCCTAAATAGTTTTGTGCAATATATTCCATCTTCTTTAGTTATCTAATTCAGTAACATGTGCCTATGGGTGACAAAAAAAATGAATATTTTTAAATTAAACATATATATTTATTTATGTAAAAAATTGAATCTTTCAACTTTTTTTTACTTCGCAAGTGTTCTCGAACAAGTTAGGGCATAGCGGTGTCACACCGCCGGTGTGGTTTAGTCGAAAACATAGAAAACCAGCTGCACAAACAATTAAGCACGATGAACCAAATTGAGGTGAGTTGCAAAAGTTTTGTGGCGAAGATGCGACATTAATTTGGGACAAATAAGAGATAGAAGTTTCATTTATTCGAATCGAACTCAACCATATTCATCCCTAATCAACAGATTTTAGAAGTTAGATTGTCATCACTCAAATCGATAACTAACTCAAAATTGAGCCAATGAATTTGGGTTAATTCTGATTTGTAAAATATTTCAAACTGATTATATGGTTTAGTTCTCAAATCTAATGCATAAATGTAATAGAATCAAACCGATCTAATTTGGATAGGAGAAAATTACAAAACTCTATAATAATTTCTGTCAATTACTCTAATTTAAATTCTTTACAATTTGTGGTGTTCACTTTTTCACTTAAATTAATCATATTGGAGGAGCTAAGGAAGTGAAAGAATGAGAGGAGAATTAATTCATGAAAATTAAATCATAGCTCTAAATTTCTTTTAATTAGAGTTTATTGTAGTTGGGTGAGTGTATATAATTTGTTCTACTATAAATATTAAAATCAATAATTCTTAGAAAGATAGTTACAACTTGCAATTATGGAATGTTAAAACTAAATATTAATCTTAATATTATCTATTTATTTTTTTTAATTTATGATTAAACTCTTATTTGTTTAGTAGTTCAAAATTAATTTAATTTAATTTTAAACAAACATATTACATTACACATAAAATTTAATATTAAAAATTAAATTTATTTCACATCTTCCCATATCCCAACATGATAATTAATTTTATTTCACATTATTCACAAATTTCAATAAAAAAATATCTCTATTTAAATTTAAATTTTATAAATAAATTAGCCAAAAATTTTAAATTATATATTTTATTTTATTTAAAATTTATATTTGTAATATCAAAATAGAATTATTTCACCTCATAACACAAAGCAAAAGAAAAAATTAATTAAAAAGTAGGAATAATTATCTTTTATTTATATCTTACTAATCCATTCTTAGTTAATTACGCTATGCACACTCAAAAAATATTATACAAACCTTACATACACATATTTTAACTTATTTTTATTATAATGAGTAATCATAATTTTTAAATAACCTAACTATAGTTAGATTACAAAAAATTTAAGCCGTTCATCATATTATTTTAAGAATATTTAAATATATTTTGAGTAAAAATTCTAAAACCTTAATGTTTAGGTGGCTGCAAAGGAAGGAGACATCCACGACGTGAATTAATTTTAGGACAAATCTGCGCTTTAGTGTAGTATTGAGGAAGATAAAAATATGTATCATTAAGAGTAAAAATATAATTTTAATAATTTACTAACAGAATATTTTTTTTCAAAAAAAATTTAATTAAGTTTAAATTTAAATATAAATAAAATTAATTAAATTGTGTGGCATGTAGTTAATTATTTTTAAAAAATAATAATAATTGAAGGTTTGTATTTTATTGTTGGAATATATATATTATGAACACATGGGTTCCCTTGTGCTCGACGTTTAATGCGATTTGCAGTTTCGAGAGACCAATTTGCCGGGGATTTCGATATTTGGAGGCAAATTGGATGAATTATCGCATTAATCAGAGGGAGAGAGAGGCAGGAGCACAGAATTCCATAAATTTATTAATGTTATCCTGGGAGATATTAATTAATCCATAATTAATTATATAAATTACTAATAAGTCCTTAAGATTTACCTATAATTACTTATTAATTAATAGTTTTTCGAATTTTTTTTTTACTTAAATTTATCATTAAAATTATAGAGACGTATAAGGTTTTTCAAAATTTTAGAAAACTAAGTGAATATCTAAATGTAATTATAAAAAATTAAAAGGACCTATTAATAATTTAACTATCCAGCTCCTAATTTTGTGCGCATTCCCAGGAACAAGGGAGATCAATGACCTGGCGCGAAAATTCATGAAATTTTTATCTTGATCTGATCATGGCCGTCAATTGATGGCTATTAGAAAATTATATTCCGACTCCACCATCCTGCTGTACGCCATATGCGGACAGTAAATCGGAGCCGCACATCTGGCAGATTCTGATCAATGATGAGCCCCCTGTTGAGATCCTTCTCAAAATAGGTTTATTTGTGCACGACACTCAGGTTCTGTTTGGTAATAAGAAAAAAAAAAGTTTGGTTGAAATTTTTAGTTATTTTTAAAAAATATGTATAATGTAAAATAAAGTAAGTTGGTTATATTAAAAATTGTGTAGGCTGTGAAATAAAGTTGATTGATTTATTGAGAATTGTGTTGGTTGTGAAATAAAGTTGATTGATTTATTGAAAATTGTGTTAGATGTAAAATAAAGTGATTGTTTAATGTTAGAATTTGTGTGAGATGAGATATAAAATAATTTTTTAAGTTTTTTTTAAATAAATTTAAGATTTTAGCCATGGCTAATTTTAGCCATGATTTTTAGTCCATTGCCAAACAGAGCCTCAAGTTCATCGTAACTTAAGAAAAATTCTGTCTCACCGTGGGTGACGTACTTGCTCCGTTTGTGCTTGAGGGGTCTGGTCTACCATCTCAAGACAATAACAACTACTATTGTAACATCCCGTGATCTCATTATAGAGGTATTATCCGCTTTAGCTTTAGGAAAACTGCGTGCTTGAGTGGAGCAGTACTGGGATGGGTGACATCCCAAGAAGTACTCAAGTACGCAGTTTTTCTAAAGTCAAAGCGGACAATAACTCTATAATGAGATCACGGGATGTCACAATATGGTATCAGAGCCGACCTCCCGCAGTACGATGTGGTTCTAGGACGAACCAGGCGGAAGCTGGTAGGCCTGTGACGCCCGTGGCCGAAGAGGGCGGGGAGTGATCGCCGGGTGGTGTCCTAACAGAAAGGAATCACTGAGGCAAAGTGCGGCTTCTGGCAGGCTTCTAGGCCGAATAATGAGTGGTGAGAGGGGCGCAGAAATGAATCGTCGCACATCGGAAAGAGAGGGAGATCTTGAGCTGTATAAGTAGATAACATGATCTCAAATAGTAGAGGCACCTTTTGGGGCAAAATCGTGAGGCTAGTGATGGAAAACTCCATAGTTGAGCGTGCTTGGGCTGGAGCAGCACTGGATGGGTGACCTCCTAGGAAGCACTCAAGTCACGCAGTTTTTCTAAAGCCGAAGCAGAGAATACCTCTACAATGAGATCACGGGATGTTACAACTATCCTGTCACGTGCTCTCTACGGCGCACTTTTGCCTATCAGCCTCTTCTATTCTAAACAAGTGACGAGTAGAAATGATGACAATAGGGATGTTCTATTTACCTTTTCGGGTGAAAGCCCACATCAATCATACGAAGAAAAGATGCCTAACAACACTACTAAGTTAACAATCCAGTCATTCCCTTAACACAATGAACCATTGAGTCGGTTCTCTCTCCAAAGCACTACGCCAAAGTCGATGTGGCAGGATCTAGGTCACCCAGGTCTCCAACTCACTCAGTGTGGTTAAGATGGGGGAAATCCTTCCTCCCTATAAGTCTTCCTACAACTTTTATAAATACGGGACTCAACTGCTGAAATTAATCTCTAGATCTCTCTATAGACGTTGTATTGAACCCTAAGCACTATTGTTCTTCTGCTATTGTATTCTCTCTCTCTCTACACCTTGCATTCATCCCTAGAAAATTTTTAAAGCATATAGTGAAACTTAAACTATCCTGATCGATAGATATAGGAGGATTTCTTCAACCAACCTATAGTTCTTTTCTTTATTTTCCTGTACTTTATTATCACTTATTTCTTTGTCCACTATCTTTCTCCTTTCTATGCTATTTATGCTGCCTACCTATATAGTTTTCCCATTTCTTCTATTAACAAGGTCATATTGCAATATTCATGTTGAAAGTCCAGCATCAAACATGGATGATATGGCTTGGAAGTAGTCGCAGCCCCTACTAATTGTCGTACCATCCTCAATAAATACGCTACGCAAATGTCACGGAGAAATATTCACGCATAGTGCAAAATACAAACTAGCCACCTCAAAAATTAATGCATTTGCTATATGCATTAAATTCTAAGTGCCTAGAGGTCCTGTGACTCCCATGGCCAAAGAGAACAGTGATGTCCTAAAAAAAAGAAATCATTGAAGTAAAATGAAGCTCCTGACAGACTTCTGAGCCGAATAATAAGTGGTGAAAGATGTACAGTACATACATAAATCGTCTAACATCGAAAAGAGAGAAATCCTAAGCTATATAAATAAATAACATGATCTTAAATTGTAGAGGGCCTTTCGAGGCAGAACTGTAACGTTAATAATGAAAAATTCCATAGTGCTAGGGCCAAAATAGTCTTGGGATGAGTTATTTCACAAGAAATATTCAAATTACATAATTTTCTAAAACTAAAACAGGTAATACTTCTTTATTTGATTCACTAAATGTTATATTTATATTTATTCATTTAATCCATTTAAATCCTAGATGTCAGTCTTAAGTCAATCGTAGTAAACAAAAACAAAACATTAATTTTCATATTGAACACATGGGAAGAAATCCTTATTTAACCGTATATATGAATAATATTTATTAAAAGTAATTCCATACATATACCTCAAATTTTACATAGCTCTATAAAAATAAAAATATATCATTTGAATTTCTTCTGCACAACATTTTTTTCACTAGGATCCTGTTTAATATATTCTATTAAGTTTAAACATTAAATTATTATTTTAAGTAAATTTAAAATACATATTTCAAAATTATAAATTTAATTTAATATTTTCAATTATTATTTTAACCTAAACTTACACATTTTTTCTATATTTTAATCTATAATATTAATTTTAATATTTTAAAAAAATTAATTTTTTTAAAATAATAATTTAACATAATCTATCAAAAAACCTCAAATAGAAACAAATTAGGGGAAGAGAGATCAAGATGACATATTTAAACTTTTGTAAACTTGCATAAAATTACAAATCTACCTCATTACGTCTATTTATTATCAAAATTAGAGTGAAAATAATTTTAGGTCATAAAAATAGAATGTTTTTTTTTATGAAAAAAATAGACTGTTAATCGACCCATTTGGATCAATTTAAATTTAATTCGATCCAAAATTTTATTCAAATTGGGATTAATTTTTGACGTACGATTGAAATCAACAGCCCCCATTTGAAATTTAATTTGAGTTATCAAAATAAATATTAGAATAATTACTACATGCCACACCATTTAGTTTTATTTATGCCTTACTTATCCATTCTTAGTTAATTATATTACGCACATTCAAAATATTATAAAATCTTACATACACACATTTTAACTTATTTTTATTATAATGAGTAATTATAATTTTTTAATAACCTAATTATAATTAGATTACAAGGCATTCATCATATTATTTTAAGAATATTTAAATATATTTTGAATGAAAATCCTAAAACCTTAATGTTTAGGTGACGGCAAAGGAATGAGACATCCGCGATGTGAATTGATTTTAGGATAAATTAGTGCTTTAGTGTGGTAGTGAGGAAGAGAAAAATATGTACCATTAAAAGTAAAAATATAATTTTAATAATTTACTAACAGATTTTTTTTCAAATAGATTTTGATTAAGTTTTAACTCAAGTGTGTGTATGTAAGATTTTATAATATTTTGAGTGTGCATAGCATAATTAATTAAGAATAAATGGGTAAGATATAAATAAAACTAAATGGTGTGACACTTAGTTAATTATCTCTAAAATATTTGCTTCCATGTTTTTAGCATTTCATCCGGTGATAATATTATTATAATCTTTTCATTTTCGTGAAACGAATTGCGTTAAAAATGAGTGTGTGAAAAGGAGTTTGTCTTCGGGAAATGATGTTTTATTATTTATGGGTTGGGGGACCGTGCGTGCTCCCCGGGGCCCAAGGGGATGCTGGCAATTATTGCAAAGTAGAGGGACTTTGATGTAAAATAAGAAAAAAAAAGATATATAATAATTTAAGAGGGCGACCCATTGAAAATGAGAGGTCACGTCCGATTTAGGGATTTGCAGTCGAACTGATTATCGAATGCATAGAAATAAAAAATAAGAAAAAAAATTAAAGATAATTCGAAGGACTCACCGAGTAGAACAACTGAAAGAAGTCGAACTCTGCTGAATCGCTAACTCGAAAGAAACCAGAAGCCGAAAATCCCAAGTCGCAGCACGTCGTACTGAAAGCAAGCCGATAACATGGCCCTGTCCACACGATAAAAAAAAAGCGAATGCAGTGAATGATTTGATATTTAATTTATTTAGTGGGCTTGATTTTCATAAATAAAATTAAATTTAAATTATGTGACTAAACAAATTTAATTAATTTGATTTGATATTTCAGTCTGAATAGTTTGAGTCGCTTAAGGCAGAACTCCCGCCGGGCCCAAGCCATAAATTTGCCCCGCGGGTGCAGTCGCTTTTCTCACGTGGGCTGCTCTCCATAGCGGGCGCAGCGCCTGCTTCACCGCCTGTCCCTTTCCCAAAGATTATGGGCCAAGCCCAGGCCCAACCTTGGCCCACAACGTCATTCCTGCCATTCCTCAAATCAATTGGGGGGCAAGAGCAAAACAACTTAAATGCTCATTTAACCACACACACACACATATATATATATATATATATATATATATATGACATCATACTTTGAATATGAAATGCACATCTCCATAATGATTAATGGCAAGATCTTTTTCTCTTTTAACAAGATAAAGAGCTAAATTTTTCTTAATTTGATAGAAAAAGAGGAGATGCAATGTGTAATTATGCATTCAAAGAACGAGATGATATATGCAAATTCTAACTTGAGTTAAACAAGATATAAAATTATTCTTTATGGATGACATGTAATTTTTCATAATATTATCGATCATCGTTTTCTTTTCCATACCCATTCCATTGCAAAGTTCCCAATAGAGGTCATGCTTTACCGACTCACATTTGATCTAAAGGAGATGAAGGAAGTGGTGTCCCTCCTTTCCCCTCTCCCCACCATCCTCTCTCCCCGCCTCGTCTATATCTCTCTCTCTCTCTCTCTCTTTCTCTTTATCTCTGTCATGAAATTCCTTTTGTGAAGTCATCAAGCTTGAAACTGTAAGGTGCTGACTTTCTCTGCAAGCAACTACACGATGTTGCTGAATGTGAAATTCAACTTTTAGCTTAATCAGAAGGGATCATGTTTTCCTCATATTGAAGGTGGGCATTTCAATATGCTAGTGCATGACCTACGAGTTTTAGCTAAGCGAAAGTCACCTTTCATGCAGTAAAATGCTATTAAATCTAGAAGTGTGCCCCTAACATCACTTGTTGAAAATGTTTCGAATACCTTATATTGCCTTCAAAAAAGATGACCAAAAAAAAAAAGATTATGCAGGATTGATAAAACAATTTACAAAGAAGTAATAACAAAACGTAAATAAATAAATACTAGGATGTTAAGGAATATAGAAGGAATTACAGCAAAAAGAGAATAATGTGGAAAACAAAAGGTTTTTCATATGAAGAAGGCGTACAATCAAACATGGCTTCATCGACTCTCGTTGCTGAACTATTAATTGGTCACAATCTTGAACAAAACTTTGGTTAAACTGATATGACCGAGAATTCAAAATTCTCAATCTCAATCTACTTTCAATTAGATGGACATCAAACGATCACGATCTTAGTTAAAACTTAAAATTGACTTGCAATTAAGATC
This sequence comes from Apostasia shenzhenica, assembly GCA_002786265.1. NCBI lineage: Eukaryota > Viridiplantae > Streptophyta > Magnoliopsida > Asparagales > Orchidaceae > Apostasia > Apostasia shenzhenica. The sequence continues at coordinate 2,672,755 of KZ451903.1, read as the reverse complement.
GATAATAAACATAGACAACAGCAAGGCTACGGACCCACAAACAAGATAGAACATTGATGTTCTACAACAGTGTAAGCAAAGCAAATATTGCAATAATATCTACTAAAATGCATGCAAGAACAAAGTAGGTAAAAGTTCTTCCTGTATTCTCTGCCCCTATAAATCTCACTCCTTTATCTCTTTACTGCTGCCTACCAATCTGAGAAGAGATCAACTGAAAGCAAAGCCACTGTTGAAGGGATCTCACTGGGCTGCAAGACTGTAGATCATGATAAAGACTGCTGTGATGGAGTAGTCATAATCTCAAGGAAACAGCCAACAAAATTCTGACAATAATATTGTTTTTTATTCCAGGCACATCACAGTATCTAAATCCCCAAATAAATGAAAGGAAGAATGGTGGGGACACGACAATATTGGACCGTCGATTTATTCCAGTCAGAGTCTACACTCGACGTCCGAGATCTCACCACGTGGCATCGATCTGGATGGAGGATTGATATCTGCAGATTTGGCAGCAGGCACGATTGGTGTGATCAGTGGATTGGAAATCCCTATTTAAATCAATTTATTGATTTGAATGGAAATATTCTAATTTTTCGGCTAATTTCGTTTATTTACTTCTTTTTTTAGACATTCGTATTTGACATGATTGTAATCCTTTTTATTCCCGCATTCATTTCAGTATTTATTTCCGCATTTTGAATTTCAAATGTGCTATATAAAGGCACGGACTAGCGTTATTTGTTTTTAGTCTTAGAATGAAATTATTTTGTGTTGAAATACTGTGTTATATCCCGGTGAAGGGAAGAGTTGGGACCTTGGGTTAAAATCCCTAAAAACCTTAAAAAAATTTGAGGTATTTCCAAATTCTTCTCTCTAAGTTCTCAGTTTCAACCAAATTAAAGTCCAAGCCCCACTTTGCAATTTTCCCAATGTCGGGCTCGGGACGAACAATGGTGCCAGCCCGCCATCAACACGACTCCCTCCGGTACCGTTTGCGCTCACCGTTGGCGCCTCCACGCGGCCCGCCGGCCACTGGCGAGCGCCCGCAACCTCGCCACCGCCGCTCCGACCTCGCGGCTCTGCCGCTTTTGCTCCGTTACTCAACAGCCTGCGTGCTCCGCTCGGCTCTGCCTCGGCGACGCTGCACCTGCTTCGCTCGCCCGCCATCAGCGCCGACCCCTGAGCGCGACGCCTGTTCAAGGCGCCACTGGCCCAGTCCCGCCTTCACCGCCGGCCAGCGAGCTCATCGGCCCCCCCACAAACAACCTCTGCCTCGCTACTTTCCCGTGCGAAGGCCGACGGCCTGTCCCGCGTCCATCATCCTCACAGTCCCGCGTGCACCCTGACGACTCTCGTCTCCATCGCTGCAACCTCGCCCTCTGCTTCGGGACGCATAGTTCGGCTGACCCACTGGTTCCGCCTCGCCGTCACTGCGCTCGCCCCTGCCCCCGCCTTGCGTGCTCTCAGCTTCAACCCTCTGCTGAACCCCACAGTGCTGCCGATAACATAGACGATCCGCGGGTTGCCGCAATTCCACTTTGAGATCCGGAATCTCCTCTCGAGGTAAACCCGAACATCAACTGAATACTTTGAAAATCCTGCGAGATTTTGTTGTGGTATTTGTAATTGGGACAGTTTGATTTGCTCGCCCGTGTGAGCCTGGAATTATATTGTTTGATGAATTGCTATTGGGTATTATTATTTGTGAGCATACCTATATTACTGTGTATCCCTAACTCTGACTTGTTGAGATAAAGTTACCTAAAATTACTTGATAAAAATATTAAATATCATTTGAACTTGTTTCTAGATATTTAAAATTGACTCGCTTCATAGATTTATAGTTTCTTGGTTATTACATAATTATCATTAGAGATAATTTTGAATCAATTTATGTTCATCCGCTAGAATTATTTACTGATCTTTAATTTGAATTGTATTTTGCATATTGTCCCGCATCAAAGAATTTATTATTTTGTCAATTATGATGAGTTATCTAGAATATTAATCCATCTTTGTCATCCCTATCTTGTAAGAGTATTTTGGAAATTATCTATCCCTCAAAAGTATTATATGAACTACATTTGACTTGGAACCAAACCTTTCTCCTATATTCTTTTGTTCTTCATACTAATTTCCTTCTGCTGTCTTTCCAGAGGACATAGCCCTGCCATGAATCCCATAAATGATTGTGGCTGTTTTCTTTTTTGATCTCTAATTACTATAAGATTTCTTCTCTCTACAGGTCATTCATTTTGTGCACTGTTGCTGTGAAATGTTGGTGGAAACAATGAAAATAACATTAGGGATTCTGAAATTTTTACCCTCGGCCTTGTGAAATTTAAAATTAATTTAATTTCATAAACTAAAGGATAAATTTTATTTTGATTCATATACAACAACTACAATAACCAAGCCCTTATTCGACTGAAAGGAATGAAAAGAAATAAAATTTATTCTTTGGTTCATAAAATTAAATTGATTTTAAATTTTGAAAGGAAGGACAGGAAAAGAATGCTAAGGTGGATGAGTGGGCATACACAAAAAAGCAAAATAAAAAATAAGTATATCTGCGAGAAAATTAAAGCAACATAATTAAAGATAAACGCAAAGAGAGTCGGTTTAAATGGTTTAAATGATTTAAATATATAAATCGTGGGCCAATTAAAACTTCAGTATGGAAAATTGAGTTATTGAATCTTGTCCATGTAAAAAGAGGAAGAGGGAGACTAAAAAAGACATGACAATAAATTATAAGAAATGATCTTACACACTTAGAGTTAAGGGGCGTTTAGTTCAATGTTTTTTAGAGAAAATAATTATTTGACTTAATGACTTGTATGAGTAATTTTCTAAAAGTTATGAAATTATCACTCAAAAAAGAACACTAGATGTTATGATATTTAAATTACATGACATAATGTCAAGATAACAATGAACCAAACGACCCTTAAATGAGAATTTGCTAACTGATAGAGAGCAATGGAACTAAAAGATTCATGTAGCCTCTTTCATCTAGATAAATACTTGATTGTTATTATTATTGTTGCATATGATATGATAAAAAAATATGTATAATTCTAATCCGATAAACAATACCGCAATTCTAATTTGGCATGGTAAACCTAAACTAATTTCAATTTTAAAATAAAATAAAATTATAATTTTAAATTAAAGCAATTCACCTAGTCAAATTAACTGGACTAATCATGAGCTCTATAACTGAATTAACCCAACCGATCTAATAACTAACTCAACTGACTAAAATACAACTGACAAAATCCAATCTAATTAAATAGGAAGTACAAAAACATCTTGATTGTATCTCTAATAAACTCGATCATAATGGACCCCATAATTGTCTGCATCAACTATATACCTTTCCTGAATTCTAATAATTAGCACTCTCCTTCTCTCTATATTGTTCTCCATATTCATCTTTATAAATGATTCTATTGTGTTCTGAACCAAGTCTAAAATCTGTATTTGCATAAAATTTTTTCTCCACTGTGCAGTAAACTCTCATTAAATCACAAAAGTAAGTTAGTATTTCACTGTCATGCAGTGGTGGTGGGTCCAAAATCCAAGCCAGGTTGGTCTATCTCTCCATGTTGAGCCCACGTGGTTCGCAGTTCAAACCACTTTGCATACGTACGTTTATTCATGCAGAATAAAAAATAGGAAGAATGTAGTTGAATATTATTTTTTCATTGCATTAATAGCAATGAGGTCCTTTTATTTTAGGGCCTATATACAACTGGGCCACTCTAATTTTCAAATAACCAAATCGATACTTCCTTTAGTTTGAAAAAACATGTAAATAACTAGGTTCTACATTAATAAAGGAACCGAATATAAGACATTTTATCTAATTAGAGGATCAATTTGGCTAATTTAGAAATTAGATCACAACTTTTGTTGAAGATAATAACTAAACTGATGCACTGATTAAATATTGTATCTATTAGATCTCTTTATTGATACTAAAGAGTAAATATACTCATTATTTAAAAGTAGAGAACTAATTTGACTATTTTTGAAACTACAAGGAACCATTTGCATGTAGACCAAACTAGAGGGACCTACTTGACATTAATATTCTTTTAATAATAGCCCATTAACAAATTCTATTAATTTCATTCAATAAAATGTCCAAACGCCCTTTCTCTTACGTATACATCCTATCATTGTTTCTACAGGATGCTAGCTTTCTATCAAGCGATTGGAATTTGAGAAATTCAAATGATTTCATAAGTGAAGGATCTAACTAAAACTGGCTCTCAAACTCGTGGAGGAAATTATAGCTAAGTTGCATATTAGGCCTATTTGCTACAGGATCTCAACTCAAGGACCTGGATACAATCAATGTGAATTACTAATTTCCTCCTAATTTTTAACACTACTTTGGAACCTTTCAGATTACTAAAACACAACCAAACAAGTCAAAATCTGGTAAAAGAATTAACTGTTCTGAAGAGATTACATGGTTTCCAGCTCCGTTCCATCGTTCGAAGACCATCTTGGTCAACATCCAGCTCCTCCAACCCCATGGTCGTCAGAGCAGGAAACTGCCCTACCACAACAAAAAGCACCTTAGCACGCCAAGTCTTTTGAAAACACCTTTAGTTGAGAGAATAATTTCACATTTGATTCTATTGACAGTGTCTCATTATCGAAGAAACAACTTTTTAAAATATTATCAAATGAATTTGAGCCACATTCAATATAATCTCAGCATTTGATTGTGTTTCAAATGATCTAAAAAATCTAATGTGAAATAAAGTTAATTTTTAATACTAAATTTTATGTGTGATGTAATATTGCAGGTTAAAATTAAACCAAGTTAATTTTTAACTTCAAAACAAACGAGACCTAAAAGTCAAAACTACAAAACCCCTTAGTTAGTGAAGGAAATCTTTTCCAATGTGAAAACAATACTGAGTGAGAAATACATTGTATACCCGATCAGAAAAGTAGTTTGGTCAAATATACTCTCAAGAAAGACTGGTATACACAGGCTATAATTTCATGCTTGAAAAAAAACAATACTAGCTATCTTGAGAAATGTCAAAAACAGATGAATGTACCTTGGGTACATAAAGCTAGTCTTCTCTCTACTTTAAAGAGACTCTTTAAGCATTTGGGGATGGTACTCCAATATCTGTTTTCTTTATTAAGATTCGATCATCGTACAAAACACTATGGCTAAGAGTTCAAATAGTCTAATAAGCATCAAGGTTGACAACTTTGTTCTTTAAGAGTCAAATACAAGTTTAGTGATTGGCTGCATTGAAGGTTCATGGTCTAGATTTGCCACAAGCCATGGAATTACCAAGCAGGACACTAAAATAGAAAAAGTGTGAAATGGATTATGTACATTGGAAACACTAGCTCAGCTTACCGTTCAACATCATCTTGTAACTCAAAATAAATTCGAGCTCATAAACCATAAACTTTAGAACTTATCTCTTCAGTAGTAGGGCGATCCTTAGGATCAAAAGCAAGTAATAGTCCAAGTAAATGAAAAACCAAAGAATCTGTATCATAGAACGTCTACAAAAAAGGGACTAAAGGTTTTTCCCCATGCTATTTAGATATCTTTTAGTCTTGTCATTTCAAATTTGCATAAGTTAAAAGCAAATCACACTAGAGTGTGAACAACCAAATAGAATTTTTTTAAAAAAAATACATACTTCTACCGTGTATGCACTAAATGTCACCATTAGTTTATGCTTACCATTATCAATAATAGGTTTCGCGCAATTTTGTTCGAAACTCAAAACTTAATTATTGCTTGAATTATTATCAATTGAAATATCACATACGACTAGAAGTATCTTGCTCAAAAAGGAAAATTTAACTCAAAATCAATTGATACAACTTTTGTATTTATATAGATAAACTACTTCATGGTTAGACATGCATTATAAAGAGTGTATATTAGAGATTAAAAAACAAATATGTAATGCACATAAACTCAATACATAGTTTCTTGTAATATTATTAGTACATATATTGTTGTAGCCCAACTGAATCAACTCCAAAAGGGATAAGTTTTTGATTGACTCGACCAAAAAGCAAGAGCTTCAATTATCAAAGTTGACTCACCCCAAACCCTAATCTTTAATAGAAAAAAAAATAGTATTTTTTACAATAATGAGAAGTGTAGTCCATGACCCATTAAAAGCATATCATGGCCTCTAAGCATATTATAGTGCTTTTCCAAGTATGTACCTGGAAAAGTATATGCAATAATATAGTGCAAAACCTACAGCCAACCAAGGCACATGATAACATGTACATCACCTAGTGATGATGAAATGAGTTAACTTTACAAACTAAGGATTAGACATACAACAAAAATCCAAAAACATTAAACATGCATTTTTGTCATTGATGACCTTGGAATATTTAATCAAAACCCTTCAAAACCATATGGAAGGGCTGCCATCTGACGGACGCATGTTGAAAGTTATGTATAACTGTCATGACTTTTAAGAGCATTCACATATGTAAATAACAAGAGAACTGCAAGAGCAGTCACAAGTATAATAGAAAATATAATATCATCAAAAAAAGCTACTTGTCAACATAAATGTAGGACCAACCTTCGCAAGGGTTTCAGGAGTAGTAAAAAGTAGATCAGTGATGAGAACCAATTGATGAAGTACATTTTTTAATAGGAAACAGTGGGTTTCTTAATAGTATCTCTGAAAAAATTGCATCCAATATTCCAAATACCAATATAGCATATACTGCACAAAAGAAGGTTTAACAAATTAGATACAAACTATCTGTAGGAACAATTAACTGTAAGAATAATGTTAAGTTGCTGCAGAGTATATTAATCATGAGCGTTCATTCAAACAGACGGGAACTAATATGACTTCTCAACGACAGAAAAGGAAAGTAATTGGTTATTTGTTTTCCTAAAAATATTAGGGTCACATTAAATACCTTAAATGTATGATATTAAATGATTTTTATAAATGAAAACAAAAGATAAACATTAGAGTATGTATATTTTTTGCAAAAAAAAAAACAACAGGAGAAAATGCTGGTGATATAAAATTGAACTCCATAATAGCTGATTCGCTTTACTACTCCTAGCTTTTTTAAGGTAATGATTAGCAAGCTAAACCAATCGTGCACCATTAGATCAATGCACCTATTTCTCAAATTATACTGAATATAAGTAGCTAGTATGCATCAAATATCATAAAAAAATATGAATTATTAGAACCTGAGCATTACTCAAAACAAGGAAAATCCAATAAGAGGATTGAGCTTTGTGAAGTAGATAAAGATCATAAACCCAATATATAAGTAAATCATACTAGTGTTAGCAAGCTTACAAATACCATGCACACAAACATACACATACAAAGATGTATAAATGCATACATATAGATATATTATACGCATATATCTATGTACACACAAAAATGCACATCATATATTTACACACACACACACACACACATATATATATATATATATATGTATGTATGTATGTATGTATGTATGTATGTATGTATAATGGCGAATCATCTTATTTCGAAAAAAAAGGAGCCGCATAGTTTAGGAGCACGACACCTTGTTGCCACATAATCTTGAGTGATGGGGAAAAGGAACACGATTTTCAAGAGTAAAAATCATCCCTCGCATCCAAAAAAGAAAAGAATAAAAACATCCCACTTTACCTCCATGTCTCTCTTCTAAGACATTAAAAACTAGGTATACAACAGTAGCAAGTAGAATAATGGATGTTCACGTATAGGTATCATAACTCAGTCTAAAATATAGTTGATGGAGCATCACCGAAAGACACTAGAGCAAGACCAAAGTCACAGATTTTTAACATGCATTCTGCATTGGTAAGGATGTTTTTCGGTTTCAAATCACAATAACAAACATTTGCAAGGAAACAACAAAGAATGAACATAACCTACGAAGCAAAGAAAGCAAGGATATACTTCAGAGCTTGAAAAAGTTGATATAGAAGCAACTGACGATATTCTGAAGTCAGGTCATCATTAACCTTTGTGACTTGAAGAAGATCAGATTCCATTACCTCAGAGACAACATAAAGATCTTTAAATTCCCTCCAAGATGGAGGCAGCATTATGTGCGTAATTTCTACAATAATAGAATGCCGAAACAGCCCAAGAAGCTTGATCTCTCTCAGATGTCGAGTTGTATCAAATGATCTTCTCGATTGCAACCTTCCAGTGTGAACGTCCATTGCAGCTGCAGCTAGGCGATAGCTTCCCTTTTCCACAACCTTATCTCTTGGATCGCTTCACCGTATTCAGTAAAGAACTCAGTTACACGTGTGCCCTAAACAATTTTAGAAGGAAACTATTTTAGAAGTTGCTAGCCAAAAAACAAAATGAAAAACAAATCTCAATAGACGGTGAGGAGCAAAAAAAAGAAAGAAAAAGACGCAGATCCTCATGAGTTCCTTATGAGATTCAGCCAGTCAAACAATCTGTAAATTTAGCCAAAAGATGACGAATCAAACAAGCAGAAAAAATCCTCTATATAACAAATTTTAAACTACCGAAAAAGGTTTAGTGGAACAGAGTCATTTTAGTACAAGTAGAAATATGCCGTAGAAAGGAATTACAAAAGAAAACAAGGAAAACTCAGGCTCTGGAATTTTCTAGAGAATGAAGGAAAATGTAGAGACTATGAAATTAAGATCTAATTAAGAGAACTAGAAAATTGCTTGAATTATGGATCAACAAGCATCCCCGATAAAACTAAAATACGATGAATGTAGAGACAACACTCATGAATTTCTGTACTAATCAGATTCATAAGTTCAGAAGCATCCACATTATCCAGCGGTGGATCGAGGATCAAAACTTGAATGATACAGAGAGAAGATGAACCTCTTTCTTTCTGGGAATCAACCGCCATAGCGGTACCCTTGAGCAAGCGAATGTCGGCATGGCCTGTGAGATGGAAGTCGACCTTATCCCCCTCCTCATCCTCTTCTTAGATCTACCCGCTGGACAGCATCCTGATCTTCGTCTTTTCTCGTCGTTTCTTTACGCACACGGATCCGCGGAAGAACAATCGGCGGAGTGCGTCGAGGAGCCACCAATCCCTAATACAGAAAAGCAGCAGCAGCTGGCGGATCCGCCGTCGGGGCCCCTACGCCATCCGCTGCTCACGCCTCTCCCGGAGAGGGGCGAGGAGGCCACCGCTGGCTTCCGCTCCCATAGGGACCATAGCCCTATTTATTTCAAGTTCTACCAGAATTTCAAAATAAATAATAAAAAATTACGGTTATATTTTTAAATTCGAATAATTATATACACAATAATTCATTTTACATTATAAAATAATAATTATGCATTAATCTAACATCAATTAGAATAACAAATAAATATCACCATAATATTTAAATATCAAAGTGATAATTTAATAATCTTTGTTATATTAAATATTTGTAAATAAAACAGTCATTTAAAGTGGCTCGACTATTAGAGATTTTTTCGACTAAAGATCTACAAAAAGTATAGTTTCCATCTCTAAAATTCTCTACAAATAAAATTTTGATATTACACTAACTGTAGAGAGAGAATACGTAAGTTAAAGAGTATTTAAAGTCTTATCTTGCATTGCTAATAAAGTAATTTACTTAGAATATTTAGCAACAAAACTCATTGTTCATCTAAAAAAAAGCTGGACAGGGATAATATATGCGTTGAAAGAAGCTCAATTAAAATTGATTCGATCTTCGGAAGATGACTTTTAATTTAGAAGCGTCGTCTTATGCAATTAAGAGTGCGCTTTAAGTCCTTCAAAAGCATTACAATCTCCCATATTTGTTGAGAAGGTAGAAGAGTGGTACGTTCGCTAGTTCACTGTATTTTTTTATTTGGAGACGGTTGAAAGGGAGAGTACTTCTGCTTGTAAACCTCTATTGTGATATAAATGCATTTGCTCTTAGTTTTAAAAGAAATTATAAAAAATTGGGATAATTACCTACATGCCACACAATTTAATTTTATTTATGTTTTACTCATCCATTCTTAGTTAATTACGCTATGCACACTCAAAACATTATAAAATCTTACATACACACATTTTAACTTATTTCTATTATGATGAGTAATTATAATTTTTCAATGACCTAACTATAGTTAGATTACAAAAAATTTGAGTCGTTCATTATATTATTTTAAGGATATTTAAATGTATTTCGAGTGAAAAAAAATCCTAAAACCTTAATGTTTAGGTGAGGCAAAGGAAGGAGACATCCGCGACGTGAATTGATTTTAGGACAAATCAGCACTTTAGTGTGGTATTGAAGAAGAGAAAAATATGTATCATTAAGGATAAAAATATAATTTTAATAATTTACTAACAGAATATTTTTTTCAAATATATTTTGATTAAGTTTTAACTCAAGTGTATGTATGTAAGATTTTATAATATTTTTAGTGTGTATAGCGTAATTAATTAAAAATGGATGAGTAAAATATAAATAAAATTAAATGGTGTGATATGTAGGTAATTATTCTTAAAAAAATAACATTGTATTTTTATTTAATATTAAAATTAGGATTTAAGAATAAAAAAAAATTAGGATCGGAAGTAGTTTAAAAAAAGACCTCGACGGCTCGGCGCTCTCTCCCCTTCCCTCTCATCACACGTGTAAATCTGCATGACCATTAAAACAGCCTAATCCCACACGTGTCGCCCAATTCTCCCATATTTGATCCCGCGATCCAATCTCAAGTTCGCCGAGAAATCAAACCAGCAATGGCGGATCGTCAGGCAGGGCCGCGGCCGCGGCCGCCGGTGGACTTCCGCTCCGGCGGCGTGCGGACGCTCGCTCAGCGGATCCAGGATCATTCCCCGACCTCGAGCCAAGTCATCGGTTTCCTCACCCTGGCCATCTCCGGCGCGATCCTCCTCCTCCTGACAGGGGTGACGGTGACCGGAGCGACTCTAGGGCTCATCGTCCTGGCGCCGCTGCTGCTGCTCACGAGCCCGGTGTGGGTTCCGGCGGCCGTGGTGGGGTTCCTGCTGCTGACTGTGGCCGCAACGGCGGTCTGCGCCGCCGTGGCTACGGTGGCGACGGCGACGTGGCTGTACAGGTACTTCACTGGCCGGCATCCGGTTGGCTCCGAACAGGTCAACTACGCGCGGCATCGGATCGCCGACACGGCGAGTCAGGTGAAGGACTACGCCCGCGAGTACGGCGGGTATCTGCAGAGCCGGATCAAGGACGCCGCACCGGGGGCTTAGTTGAACCGGGTTTTATTGGACCGCAAGTCCGGTCTGGTTTGGGCTTGGTTTTTTGGTTTTTTTTTTTTTTTTTTTTGATAACTTTGGGCTTGGTAGTTTAAACTTTGAAGGAGATTTGATGTGCGCCTTTGATCATCCTTGTATTCAAAATAAATGATTTTAAATTGTTCGAGGAATCAGAAAATTTAGTTCATAATAGAATAAATTTGGGTTATCATTTATGTCATTTAATTCTCATATTTTAATAACACTAAAGCTTAATTAAAGAAAAAACCACCGACTATTTCAAAATAACTTTGGGCAAATTATGCTCAGGTCCTTGAATTTAATGCTTAATATCGCGCTGATCTACGTTTTTTAAAATATAATATTGGGTCTCTTAATTTTAATAAATTATCAAATAAAATATTTTTTTATTAAATTTTTTAAAATTACCGTTTTACCCCTGCTCTTCTCTCCTCCGATCCGACACAGGCGCGCGGCCGCAGGCAGTCTGGGGCCGCTCGGCCCGCACGTGTTCGTCGGATCGGGAGGAGAGAGAGAGACGGAATCTTTCTCTTCTTTCAATCCCACGCACACGCGTTGGCTGCTCGGCCTGTCCGCCGGGGGCAAGTCACGCAGGCAGTCCGGCGGCCGCTCGGCCCGCACGCGTGCATCGGATCGGGAGGACAAAGAGAGAGGCAGAATCTCTCTCCTTTCGATCCCGCGCACACGCGTTGGCCGCGCGGCCTATCCGCCGAGGGCCGCAAGACTTGCCGACGGCCACAGCCTGCGAACGTGCACCGGATCAGAAAAAGTGAGGACCGGATCAGGAAAAGTGAGGGGCAAGGATTAACTTTTTCTTTATTTAAAATTTTTTAAAATTACAATTAAAAAATTGTGTGTATAAATACATTTTAATAATTTATATAAAAAATGCCATTAGAAATGCAGATAGCATTTAAAACTAAATTTATAAAATTATATTCTATTACTTATAAATATTGCTGTTTAACAAAATTAAAAATTTTAATTTCAAGTCGTCGTTGCTTTGCTCAAAATCAACTCAAAACAGCTCCTAGTTTTGAGCAAGTAGTCGTGCAACTGAGTCAAGCGTTTAATTATGAATGACTCATTATTCGTTTTAGTAAGTGCATGTTCATATTCGATTAGTTCAATATTAACGGATAAGCTTCAATACAATTTTAAAAAATTGATTGTTAACTGAACAGTCTAAATATATTAGCATTCAGTTCGTTAATAATATTCTTGAACTATTTATATGAAGTTCATAAACATGCTCGATTATAAGTTTTGATATATTACTCGATTTTAGCAGTGGCGGAGCCACATGGTACTCAGAGGGTGCAATTGCACCCCCTGAGTTTTTTTTTTAATTACATATCTATTTTTTTTATTTCAGTCCGAATTTCATATAATAAATATCATATCATAAATTGTGAAAATAAGTTAAAAAAATATTAAATTAACAAATTATTTAGATAATTTATAATTTCAATTTTTCATAAATTATTCAACATATAAATTATATAAATAGACTTTATATTAGTGAAAACTCATTCAATTTAAAAAAATTATTTACGTATCTTATATTTAAATTAAAAATTTATTATATATCTTTAATAAATAATCAATTAACTTATCATAATTTAGATTTTTAATTCACTAAATTATTTAATGGATTAACACTTAATTTATTGAATAATCTAGTGTATTAAAATTTTAATTTATGAGTAGCTATTTTATTAGTTAGTTATTTGAGGTATGCAACAGAACTCTTAAATCAAAATCTTTCATTAATAAGAATTTTTTATTTTTTTATTTTATAATTTAAATAATTTTAAATTATTATAATATTATTATAAATAGTTTATTTTACCCCCTAGTTTGAGGTCTTGACTCCGCCACTGGATTTTAGTATATCTTATTTACTAATTTTTTAAAAAAAAATCGTGGATTAGTATGTTGATGAACCTGTTTGTGGACACATTAATGCTCTGCATAACAACTTGTTCATAGATTTTATATTCATGAATTCAAATGTGCATGACTTTATTTACAAACATATTAATAATCACGTTCTCAAACATATTTATGAGCTCATTCACAAATCAAATAAACTAATTCCAAACATATCTTTATATATTAACGAAAGAAACTTGAACAAGTTTGAGTTCGACTTTAATAAACTTAAACACGCTACCATTTAGTTCATTTATAACTCGAGCAAGGTTTTAAAGCCAATTTCCAGTTTAGATTTAAGTTACAAACATCAATTTGATAGTTTCAACATTTTCAAAAATATCAATTTCAACAACTTTTGTATATATATATTTAGATACTTATCATAAAGTTAAGTTTTAATAAAAAAATTTAAATTTTGAAAATTTATCGTAAAAATGTGAGGATTTGTATCGAAATTTAAAAGTTTTGATTGATACTTAAAAAATATTCTATAAAAAATGCTGATTTTTTAAAAACATTTTTTCTTCTTCGATCACCAATTATTCTCAATATATGTATTTACTTTCTTCACAAATTTTAAAATCTCTTAATTTTTTTATAACTACATATATTTGTCTTGAATTTAAGTATAATTTCAAAATATCATGATTTAATACCGACTAAATAGCTATATTTTAAAAAAATATTAAATATGAAAAAGATTATATACAAAATATAAATCACAAACGACACACTTCTACACATAAGTCATAAATTTTATACGATTTATATAAGTTATTAATTATGCACGACTTACATAATTCGTGAACAATTCACTTTACCTGTATATTGATAGTCATTTACTATTTATAACTTATAGTAATCGTCAAGTGTAGTGTACGTATAGTTCACAATTTACAACATGTGTTGAAAACTCTCCGCACACTGAAAAATTCGGACGCCCAATCAGAGGGCGCGCCCAGACCCAGGTGTATGGCACACGTGGCTCCTTCTGATTGGATTCCGAACGGTGCGCATCCGAACCCAATAACTTCTCCCGCACACTAAATTATAATTTTTTAAAAATTAATTTGAATCATTAGCCAGCAATTATTATAAAAAATTAAAATTAAAATTTTGGGCATGTAATGATGATGCATTCTGTTATTAATTAATTAGTTTTCGCGAAGAGATATATAACGTGGAGCTGCACACACTTGGCTCCGGCGGCTCTTGGAAGCAACTCTGCGGCGTCAAGGGCATCGGGCCCTTGCCGGCGACGGTGGTGACAGTGGCCGGCGTCATGTACTGGGGAATCAACAGGCTCGGAAAGATACTCTCGATCGATCTCTGGCAGGAGAGGGCGAGCTTCATCGGCTTCCCCGTCGTCGAAGGAGACTACTTGCTGGGCGAGCTCGAAGGGCACCTCACCTTCACCGAGAAGTAGAACGTCAACGGATGGATTTTCATCTGGTTTCGAGTCAAGCGGGATCGAACTCGAGAGTATGTCTGGCAAAGCAGGTATTGCTAGAAGCCTTTTTTACGGGCGACGTTCTTTAAGTCAAATATTTATAGGTAGTACCAGCCAAGTTCAATATTTGCAGACGACACTCCTTATTTTTACAAGTAGCATTCTCACTTTAACTTATGTTTGAGAGTGCCGTCTGTAAATATTAGATTTAGGGGGTGTCACCTGTAACTATTTGATTTAGAGGATGCCGCTGTAAAAAAAAAAATTGGGGGGTGACAGATGTAAATTCTCCAATAAAAAACAATTTACATCTGATTTAGGTCCTTAAAGTTTAGAAGTAACATCAAATAGGCCGTCTATAGTTCCAAAAGTCTTTCAATGAGGCTCCTAATATTGACATCTAGATTTCAATAAATTTCTTTTAACTTAATTTATATATTTTTTATTTTTAAATATAATTTATATTTAAATTAAATGTATAATTATAAATGATAAAAAAATACCCCTTCACTCTCCCACCTCCAGCATCGCATGGCTTTGCCAGAGGTGGGAGAGGACGGTGTTTATTATTTTATAATTATATACAAAATTTAAATATAAATTTTATTTTAAAAATAAAATATAAATTAAATAAAAACGATCTAATTGAAGCTTAAATTGTCAATCTTAGGGACTTTATTGGAGGGCTTTCGAAATTGTGAACCTACTTGATATTATTTTTAAATTTAAGGGATGTGAATAATATTTACCTAAACAAAAAACATACATTAATATAAAATAAAAGGGTAATTACAGTTAGACACTTGAGGTTTGTCTACTTTAACGTCTAGGTAAATAATAATTACTATATAATTCACCAGGGCTCTAGTTATTTTTAAAAAGCTTCCATTAGGTCCAACATAAAGTTTTCTGTTTAAAATACATTTATTTCATCAAAAAATAAAATAAAATTATATTAAATATTTTTTCAATTACGATTTTACCCTTGTGCGCACTGCGTTCAGGAACTGGTCGCCGGCCGTCGGCGCTCATGTGCGCGGGCGTCCGCATGTGGCCACGCACGCCGGCGTCCGCGCACAGGTGGCCAGCAACTCGCGGCCGCCGAGGCCAGCGCGCAGGCAGTCGTAGTGCTCCGTCGCGCACGCAGGCATCCATGCCCCCACGTCCGATGCCCTACGTGCGGGCGTCCGCGCTTTGGTCGCTGCAGCTCATGGCCACGCGCCGGCGTTTGCATGCTCGGCGGCACGCTGCGGCGACCAGTGCGAGGACGTCGCGGCCGCACGCTGTCAGTCGCCTATGCTCGGACGCTGGAGGCAGCGCGCTGCAGGTAGCTAGTACTCAAGGCCGTGTGTCTGCACGCGGTCATGATGAATGACATATTTTAAAAATTAACAAATTAAGAAAGGATATTTTTGTTATTTTTATAATACATAATAATTCTGTCACTGAAGGACCACGATGTCCCATGTAGTATTTTTTGTGAACTGAAATGATATATTTTGAGATTTGTGGACTTTTATTCCAAATAAGCATACCTCATAGGTCTAAATGAAATTACCCCTAAAATAATTGATAAGACTTATAAATAAAAGGGACATTTACATACATAACACTTTATATTACCATATTTACATATCAAATATTTCTTTTTAAAAATTACACGTGACACACCTAAAAATTATACTCCACACACTTTTTTTACATCTCTCACATTTTTTTTTAAAGTGCAGTATAATTTTTTAAAAATAATTATAATACACGTAATTATGATAATACGGAGTGTTATATACGTAATTATTCATAAATAAATAGTTGTTCAGTTTTATTTAAGATAAAATAAAATTAAACGAAAAAGTACGATCGCTCTTTCAGGTACAAGCTGCCTGTGATCGAAGCGATTCGCCTGGGAGGGGGCGGCGCGCCGGGATGGGCGGCGCCGATGGCGTTGTACGAGGCGAGGTTCATGCTGGTGAGGATTCCGACGGGGTTGGGGTTCTTTGATCTGCAGAGTGGGCGTTTCAGGGAGGTTTTCCGGCACGAAGGAATGGAGGGAGCTCTTGTGCACGAGAACAGCTTGGCTTCTATTGCTCATGAGGTCCGCCCGGCGGCGAACGAGACGAAGGAGAGGGTCCTTCGTCCAGATTTGCTCCTGAGAAAGTACAGGGTGGAGCTCTCCAACTTCTTCTTCTTCTTCTTCGCCCTGCACATTGGAGTTGGATTGTTGGTCTTCTATGGAGCTTTTGAGTGGTAGAGGTGTGATAGTTGAAGTTTTTCTGTTTGGCGCAAGCACCAAAATAGGACCAAAATAGTAATAATTTAAAAAATAATAATAATAATAAATAAATAAATAAATTTTTTAAATCATTCTACACAAATTCAAATATAAAACATATTATTTTACTTTACATATTCAATAATTTAAAATAAAAATAACAACTTTATTTTACATTCTAGACTAAAATATTCAAATCGAGTATTTTGATCTAAGATGTGAAATAAAATTTATATTTTTATTAAAAATTATTGAGTATATGAAGTAAAATATTATTTTTTATATTAAAATTTGTGTAGAAAAATTAAAATAATTTATTTATTATTATTATTGTTATTTTTTAAACTAGTACTATTTTGGTCCTCGCGCCAAACAGGGTTAAGGTGCTTTTGATTATTGTTGTTATTATTTTGAATTCTCCATGCTTGAATTTTCATATTTGGAACTTATTCTTGGTTTTTTGCATTGTAAGTAAAATCGAATTTTATGGTTTCGTTACGTTGTGAAGTTTTATGAGGCGCCACACGACTGACCTAAAATCAACTCGTTAAAATCTGTTATAGTAAGGTTAACTCACCGATATAATCTGTCTATTGAGCAAATATTTATAAACGAGTAATCTGAATCTGACTCGAACCGTTTGATAAACGGGTTTCAATTCATGGCACAGACCTGCAGTTCCGTATCTAGGTTCAGCTCGGTTCACGGGTCGAGTCATATATTATCGTCTCTAATTTTGGTTAATCTAATTGAGTTGCATCTGATTAAGAGATTGGACCAAATTAGTTCTAACTCGTGCAATTCGGAACTACTTTCCACTCAAAATTCAAACATTTTGTTTTAAGTACTTTTTATCAAAAAAAAATGCCTAGACCTAAGAAAGTATTTATAATTTCAAAAAAATATATATCAAATAAAGATAATTTATGAACGTGTAATATTTACTTGATCTTAAGCTATATAACGCATACTTGACTAGCTGCACAAAAAATATAAAAATTACAATTTTCTCATTTTATTTTTCTTTATCGTGCATTCTACAAAAAGAATTATATTTCAATAAAATTAATTTTTAAATTCAGAAGATGCTATAATTAAGTATATATTGGTTAATAAAAAATATAATGTGTTATTAAATCAGCTTAATTATTAATAAATATAATTATTAATTTTGAATGGAATATTAAAACTCTCTCTCCCTTATAAAATTTTATTCTACTAAGCGTAATACGATATATTAATTATTATATTATTTATTTTGTGAAGTCAATTTATGATATTTTGTAATTTATATATTTATTTTATTTAATTAAATTAATACAAATTAGTAATGTTTTGTATTTTCTAATTAAAATTTAGTATTTTTAATTTTTCTTATATTGTAGGAGTTAGGATAATGAGCTCGAAGAATTTTCAAAATTTGATATTTTTATTTTTATGCAATGTAATTATTAATATTAAATATAAATTTTAATTTAAAAATCAAATATTATATTTATATATTAAATTACATATTAAATATTTATATTTATATTTAATTATTTCTTCTTTATGGTAATTAATTATTATTTAATTGCATGTATATATTTATTGATAATTTAATTTTACATAAAAGTTTTTTCAATTTACTGTAAGAGCAAATTTGAATCAATTTGAAATTTACTTGAAATATAAAAACACAAACTCATATTTAAATAGAAATTATTAATAAATTTGACTCAAAATAAATTGATTTGGAGTCAACTGCAAACCATTATTTCTTTAAAAAATAGTAATCGAAAAAGACAAAAATACACTAATTGAATCCAATGATTTTTTAAAAAATTTTAAACTCAACCTATATTGAATATATTACTATAAAATAAGAAAATAAAAAATATATTTTTCAATCAACTCCATAAATTTGATCAAATCATTTTTTTACTCAAAACTGAACTCGTGTTGATAGTATGACTCAAAATCATTTTATTGATTCAAACTTTGAGACAATATCTGTTGAACCCCATTGATTTTGATAATCACAATTACTTTAGATTTAGTACTAATCCTCTTCTAAGTATATTTTTACAGGCTAATCGTCCGTTAGAAGATGGATATTCTCAAGTCCAAGTGAAGCGGAACTCACCATTTGTTTTTCTTTATACTTCATAGGACTTAATGTAAACGCGTTAGTTTGCCAAGAGTTTTTACTCGTTTTTTTTCCTAGATGTTTTATCCTTCTTTTCACTTGCATTAATAGGCCTAGAATGTTATCTTATTTCATTTTTTTAGTGGCCTAAATATCTTTCAAACATCTCATTTTTTAAGCCAAAACTGTGCAACCGGTCAATTTCACCAAATCAACCTGTTGGTTCTGCTGGGCCTAGACAGAACCGACTAGTCCGCCCAGAATTGCATTTGACCGTTATTACATCATTTTTGG